>JAHMML010000005.1:2671321-3019207 GCA_020341155.1 Eciton burchellii
AGAGAGAAAGAGAGAAAAAGAAAAGGTGCCGCGGGTTCAGCGACCCCAAGATTATTGCCTTCAACGGTGAGAAAAATCTCGTGGACGACGAAAAGTCACCGCGGCGAGTACGGCGCGCGCGCGTGATATGGCTCCGGTAGGGCCCACGGTTCTTCCAGGACTGGTTGGCGGAGTCGTAAGGCCCTGGCGGGCTCCGTTACTCTCCCCCCGCTGCCTATCCTTCGGCTGCCACCTTCCTTGCCCGCCGCTCACCACTCCTTGGCCGTCTATCCTTCTCCCACTTTGGTCTCTGCCTTCTCTTCATCTTCGTCCGCGTCGTCATCGTCATCGTCATCGTCATCGTCATCGTCATCCTCACCACCGTCATTGTTATCACCATCGCTATCGCCATCGTCGTCGTCGTCGTTGTCGACGTTGCCGTTGTCGTCGTCGTCGTCGTCGTCGTTGTCGACGTTGCCGTTGTCGTCGTCGTCCTTGTCGTTGTCCTCGTCGTTGTTGTCATCGTTATCGTCGTCGTCGTCATCATTGTCGTCGTCGTCGCGTTCGCGTTCACGTTCACGTTCATGTTCGCCGCGTACTCGGGTCCAGACGTTCTGGCAGGTCTATAAAAACAAGACAGGTACCTTCTCCGGGTCCTTTTGCAGTGGCTCCTCAGCATCTGCAGCCTCCTTCGTTCAGTACGTTTTTATTTCCTCGTCTCTCCTCTATGTTTTTTCCATCGCGTGTCCTTCTCTCTACCTTTCCGTCTTTTTTCCTCCTCTTCCTCGTGCACCGCACCGCATCTCGTGTTTCCCTCGTTGTTCCTTCTCTCTCTCTCTCTCTCTCTCTCTCTCTCTCTCTCTCTCCCCATCGATCTTCCCTCCTCTCTTCCTTTCCTCTATTCTTTCGTCGTATTGCTGTTCGATCCATCCGCGGAACCTCGCCGCGCCGTCATCTGTTCTCACATCGTTTCTACGATTCTGTCACGTAGAATGGAACCTCGAAAAAGAATGTTTGCCCGGCGCCTTTGTGCGAATTCCGTTTATATTCCTATCCCGGTCGTCTCGCGCTTAACAAATATTTTTTGTACATTTCCTCGTCGCGTTCCCCCTCGCTTCGCGCGGTCATCAACTTTGTCGACAAAAGATCGACAAAGGTCTGCATTTTATGCGAATTAGTTTTTGCAATTTGCGCGTGATTTATCGCATCGACTCGATTTTTCCAGGTCCGCGGAAGCGGAAGGGGCGGGGAGCGGAGAGGGGAAAAAAACGAGAGAACGAATCTTACGGAACGAACGTGTCGGGAAAATTAAATTCCCGTTTCACTCTCGCATTTCATTTCACGCGCCGATCTTTATATCTGAATTTGAGTTGCGGACATTTTTATCCTATTGGGTGTGAAACGAGTGGACTCATTGTGTCCAGAATTGTGTGTAACTCTGTGTGTAACTGGCCTCAAGTGGCCTCTTACGTCCGCCTTTCAGAAAATGGTTAGCAGTTCGGCCTGCCATCGTTGGAAAGTGATTTGTTATCTTTACCTGCTCGAAGTAGACTTCCCCATTGGCACAGGGTCTTTTAGATACATCATCATCGCTTAAATCAGCGAGCCAACAGTTCCCATTCATCGGAATTTAAATGACCATAAACGGCATTCGTATGGAAGTAAAACTTGATGAATATCAGCGATTATAAATGATCCCATCATCGTTACTCATTATACAGAATTATGCCGATTCGTACAGTAATCGTAATCGATTAATTACACGTCACGACACGAACTTAATTATCGGAATAATAATCGATTAATCTGCAGCGCCAATTAAACGCGTAAAACTGGAAGCAGACACGTTTCGTCAAATTTCGCTTTTCATCATTAGTCTCTTTTCTTTTCTCTTTTTTTTTTTTCGATTTAAACGGGAAAACAAGATTACGGGAAATATCGCATGCCTGAAAAAATATTTGTATCTGACATAACGCGCGCGCGTAGTTGATAGGGCAATCTATGTTGACTTTTGACTTTTGGCTCTAAGCTTTCTCCCGCAGAGATTGCTTATTATGCACAAGAGGAGCACGATTATCGCATCTAGCGAAAGAGCAGAAAAACACGCGTATATCATATTTCCCAGTGTTTGGCAAATTTGCGTCAATTGAAAATAATTTCTGTCCACCGCGTAAGATATGCATTATACCTTATGTAATTCCAACATACATTTTACGTTTTTCCGCTCTCGCAATTATGTTGTGCGACAGACAAACATTTCCGTCTATTCCGTTCGCGTGCAATAATTTACTCGTACGGGACAATGAGACGCATTTTGATATTTTATTTTCGTCGTTATCGCGACTCAATGCGACTGGATTATCGATTTCACGATTAAGCCCACATTTTATCACGTCCGTGCTCATTGATCGTCGTTACGAGCGTCTTATCAAGGCCGCGAGGCTCAAATCGGTATTATATTTCACTCTTCCGCCGGTTTCCTTTCACCGTGATAATTACCAGCGGTGGGCTGCATTTTAGCCGTTCATAAGCGGCCGTAACGTTATTCCCGGGTGTCTGATGTTTTGCGGATTAACTATGTATCGCGCGCCGTAAAACGAAACTGCAACCTGCTAACTGCCTCGATTACGCGAAGAAGCATGCGCTCTATTCTTTTTCTCATTACACAGATCTCTTCGAGTTCTTCCGGGAAAGAGCTGCTTCAATCGTCGAGGTTATTTTCGTCGGCTCTCACCGGGAACGGTAATTTTTGATCGTCATTACGTTTCGCCCATCGCGATAACCGCGTGCAGACGTACACGAGGCGCTTATCGTCATACGCGTGTAATCGTGATTAAGTCCGCTAATAATCCGCGACGTTGCTTTTAATTTGCGCGGCTACTTCTTTAGCCGCGGACTAATTTATGGGGCGAGTGTTACCTCAAATTACCCATCGCGACGTGAAATTCGCGTATCGAACTTAATCCCCCGGTACCGCGACGGCCCTTACGCGCGAAGATTAAACATCGTCGTCCTTAATCCTAATGATTTGAACATTCCATTATCGGCAAGTACATAAATTCCACTTTTAATCTCCCGGCAGCCGGTCCCGTGCCGATAAAGGCAATTCCTATGATTTTACGGGGCACCGTGAGCACCGTGAACGCTTCTTCTTTTTTGTCAGCTTTGATTAGCGACGCGATGTGAATGGACCTTAAGCAGGAGGATGCCCGAATGGCTGCGCCGCTGAAAGGTGGCTAGTTGGCGGCAGGGATCGGCGAAAGCGGTCAGTGATCGCTGGGGCCTCATGCCCGGGCCCCTCGTTGCTCACGATCGGGCACCACTCCGGCACCTCCTTCCCCCTCACCCCGCCACCCCATCCCCATCGTCCCGTATACGTGCCCCTCCCTTCCTTCGCCGTCCTCGCGAGACTCCCCACCGCTGTCGTTCCTGCGGGGCCTAGTCTCCTTTCAACGGTGCAGGTGACGGGGCATTCTTTTAAATCTAATCAACTACCGAACCATGCGTCGTTATGTACGGGGTGTTTTCGAATACAAGATTCATTTAGAACGCCAAGGGCTCCCTTTAATCTAACGAGGCAATTTGTAGCGCCTTCAAACGCGGGTCCAGCTGTGCGCGTTGCGCCCTACTGGTCACGAATGTTGAAATTTGCTCGAGTAGTCATTGATAGTCACGGCCGTTTGTATAGACGCGTGTTCTCGCATTATTACGTTCGCATTAATTTATTAGCTCTTGATAGATTATGCGTGGCGCATCGATAGCGCATAAACGATAAAGTCGTACACGCGCGGTGTGCGACGACAGCTAAAATTCAAACCTCTGAATTTTACAAGTATCTCTCTCAAGAGATCTTTCGCACAACGCACAGAATGTACACCGGAACATCCTACGCATCTTCGCGCCCTCGCGCTATCGGAGATCGGTACCCGGCGTCGTCGCGCATCCAGGAATTACGCAACCATATTCGGGCGATACTCGTTTCGATTCCGCCGTTTTTCCCCGGCCGCCTCGGATTTAACCTCGGGACGGGATGCTCATTAGCCCAGAAGCAGGGAAATCAATCAAAGGCACTCGCGTTGTTACGCGTAATGGCGTATGAAACTACCGGATTCCGATCGTCGGCCTACTCCTCTCGCCCGATAAAGACAGATGCGCGCTAGTCATTCGATGGATGTCTATCCGTGTAATTCCGTTGTTACGTAATAATGACTGGCTATCCTCGTGGTATGCGCTAATCGTAAAAATTATTGATTGATAGATGACTCTCTCCTCTCCTACCCCTACCCCCCCCCTCTCTCTCTCTCTCTCTCTCTCTCTCTCTCTCTCTCTGCAAGGCTACCTTGGACAAGGCGGGATTCGAGATTCGATGTTACGCATTCTGATTGAATAAGAAGACATAATAGAGCTCGCGCAAATTATGCGTGAGTGACAGGACTATACGGTTAGCCAGAGGCGCGATTTTCCCATAAGCGTATCTCGCGATTACCGTTTCGAGAGGAAACGGACGAGCATTATCCTCGCGGTAAAGACGATCCTATCTTATCACAATTCCATCGTATGATCAATCGTAAAGCGTCCGCGCGCGAGATCTCTAATCTCGTCCACGTGCACGTCGGAATCCTCGTGTCAGAAATCGACATGTACTTTTTATATATCGTTCGCGTTTCACGCGAAAAAAAACCGAGATATCAACGTTGGGTGGGTTTCGCTCGCGCATAGGGGAGGGAAATACCGGCGATACATAGCGGCTCATCGATTACACATCGATTCGGGCTTAATGGCCGGCTAGGGCGTCCTCGGCAATCGGCAACCAGCCGAGCCGGAAGCGCATCGCAAATCACAACAGGCTAGAATTCACGTTCTGATAGGCGGCTTTCCGGCTGCTCCGGCGGCGCTTTATATAACGTCGATAGCACAGTCCGCAGTGTCTGTTACGTGCCTTCTTCTCACGATTCCTCGTTTCCTGCGGGCGGCTAATGGATCCACGGTCCCCCGTTCGTTCACGGATAATTACTTAGTAGGCCGCGGCCGCTAATTATCGCAGCTTAAAGTTACAAAACCCCCGTCGCGGCGGAGATCGCTCCGCGCGAGATTGCGCATAGCGAAACCCCCGCGAGCGGGTACCGGCGATGCTCATTGTGCACTTTCACTCGAGCCGGGCCAAGTTTCCTCCTTCTTGTCGTAGGAGCGGACCTCCAGGCCGTTTATTGTTTTCAGCCGGGCACGGAATCACGATCCGCCGCCGATCTCGCCAACGATCACCTGTACTATGCCGTGTACTTTCGTCTCTCGCGAGTCTCTCGCGGCGTGCTTTCTCTCCCCCTTCCCGCCCGCCTGCTGCGCGATATTTTTCGCATTCCATCGCGGATTGCGCGATCGAGGAAACCCACGGCGTGGGATACGGTAGGTATTCGGGATTAAACGCGCGAGCGCGTTTATGAAAATTCGGGGCTAAGTAGTTTTGCGTGTTCGCTGCCGCGCGGCGCGTTTACGTACGTTTGTTTGCGCACGTTATTCCGCCGTCGCGGATGAGCGTTAAAGCAAGATGTACGGGCGGATCGGGAATGTTTGAGAATGTTTTGTGCGACGCGTCAAAAGAGGAGGCCCTCTCACTCGCCGAGGAACGAGTACCTTTTTACGACTTTGCGCGAAGTTTGTCAACGTGCTTGTGTTCCATCTCCGCGTGGCAAACGGTGTGCGAAGTGCCTAAGAGCGATTCGTAAAGCGATTACAAAACAGTTTGACACGCTAAATCTCCCATTACATAGCCCGTTAACTCAATTACCATCCACTCCTGCGTCCATCGCTATTGTGCCGGAGTGCCGTGGCTCGATACGACTACTCTCTCTCTCTCTCTCTGCCTCTCTCTCTCTCTCTCTCCCCTCTCTATCTATCTATCTATCTATCTATCTATCTATCTTTCTCTCATCCTCGCGAGTTACAGTTACGTAAGTAATGTCTGTATCCTTCCCTCGGCGTGTCTCAGCGGGGCCGATCGATCGTTTTATTACTCGTAAATATAAATCGTTCCCGACGTAT
Source organism: Eciton burchellii (assembly GCA_020341155.1). Lineage (NCBI taxonomy): Eukaryota > Metazoa > Arthropoda > Insecta > Hymenoptera > Formicidae > Eciton > Eciton burchellii. The sequence continues at coordinate 2,677,340 of JAHMML010000005.1, forward strand.
CCTGCCTCGATAATTAAATCCTCAGCGAGAGAGGGGTGGGAAAGCGATGTTGGGAAAAATGAAAGTAAATTACGCGAATCCTCTTCGGAGCGGATATCGCGTGGCAGATTGACGCGCCTCTTTGCGTCGCGCTGCTCGCGCCGGACATCTCGCGCCAACTGATATCGCGATAACGCCTTTTAGCGGCGAGTCGGTCAAGCGAGGGGCCTCGCGGGGGTCGCGCTAACACGGCGGATCTTGCACGGGAATGCGTGTCAGCATCACGAAATAATCACGGAGGCGATAATTCAGGGTGGTACATCGGGGTGCGTTCCTCCTCATTATTATTTCTTTCAATCGGCCCTCCCGACGGGGCACCCGTCAGCCGTCGTTACGATAAAGTTTATTATCCGAACGCGGCGCGTTACGAGGGGATAATCGGCCCGTATCAATAATCGGCGTGGAAAATTTATCGGCCCTCGGACGCGCGGCGCGGTATCCGCGCGATCCCGAGAAGTCGTTTTCCGCGTGCGAGAACTGCGCGCCCCTCTCGCTCTCCCTCTCTCTCTCTCTCTCTCTCTCTCTCTCTCTCTCTCTCTCTCTCTCTCTCTCTGTCTCTCTGCTCGCTTCTCATGGATGAACGGATGGCCGGCGAGGAGAGAGAAAACGAGAGGAAGGCCGTCGTGCGGCGGAGGTCTAGCACTATGGTCTTGAGAGGAGACGGACAAGTTGTCCGAAAGATGAAGGGAGAAAGGAAGGCAACAGAGGCGACGAGAGGGAACGGAGAGAGGAGAGGAGAGGAGAGGAGAGAAGCAGCACGGAGGACAGAGACGAGAACGGACGAGAGATCGGAATGTATGGGAGGGAGGGAGACACGAGGTTACGGGAGAAGAGGAAATACGACGGCGATCGCCTGTAATCGAGTTGACCGTGAAATTTTCATTACACCTCTTTTGAGTTATGCATATAAATAAGGAAGGCAGCATCGGGTCGGTGCACCGGGAGCGGAGAACGTGGCAATGCCTTTGTTAGCGGAAGGTTAATGGTGAGGGACCCTCGGGTGTCTTACGACGCTGACAGCAGTCTCGTTAACGATTACGATAACTCCACGGGCTCCTCCGGGATGCCTAGCCGACCGCGGGCAGCCGAGCGCCCAGAGAGAAACGAGCCGAGGCAATCCAGAAAGCGGACTGGTTCACTTGGGGGATGGAGGGATGGAGACTCTCGCGTGCAATCGTCCCAAAAAATTAACGAATTCGCGATCGGCGCTTAGCAGAGCGCGGACGGGGACCGGCTCTCGATCGGGCGCGTCTTTCGCCTGACTTGCTCCGCGAGTGCGTACACGCGCGGCATGTAAATCGTCACGGACGAGCGGCTCTCTCGTATAATCCACGAAAATAATGCCCGGGTATAATTGCGGAGGGAGGAAGCGTCGTAAAGGCTCATCACTCCTGAGAGATGCGGGTACGATGATCTTGTTAAAAAGTTACGATCGCCGTGACGGTGCGCGCTATCTGTGCCGGCGACTAATTGGAAAAATAATTCCACGGGGATCCTAAAAGCATTCCCAGAACGGAACGCCGCGGAATATCGCCCGAATATCCCGCGATGAATGACGGAATGACATACTTCGCCGGGCATCTTCATTTCCAATCCTCCGATGTTTCCTTTATTCTGTGGCATAAAGTTGATAACTTTTGACTTTTGACTTTTTACCTAGTAAGGATCGTAAGGATACGCCAACGATTGATGAGCGTGGTTAGTCTTTCCGGTTTAATCCACGGTTAGCCATGGATATTAAAAAGCACTTTGGCAACATGCTTCGGCAACTATCGGCTGAAATTAACGGCTCCACGTGAATCGGCTGGCTCGGCGAACGATACGTGAGTATCGCGCGAGGTTGAATCGCAAGATCACGGAAGAACACGCGTTACATAAGATTTTCATGGAAACATCATAATCGTTCTTAAGCCGCTCCCGGCGAGTCGGCGACTCGCTAATGATAATCTAGCGATATTTTTAGGGCCACTTCGGCTTAAATTAATCCTACGCGCCGCCACGGCTTGTAGAACCGCTTTTTATGAGCTTCGGGATATTATGGCGCAAGAAACTTGGCGGCGTTCCGCGTGCAGCTGATCCGTGCATTACTGGAATTCCTCCCGCTATATTTCACTGTTCGTCACACTGCAATTATCAGCGAGCATACCGATCATCCCCGGTGGACGATGAACCCGTGCCGCTTTTCGTCCCATCTCCCTCACAGTTATTCGAGATGCCCCAAACTGTCCCAAACTTGCGTCTCGCGCCTCTGTGGCGGTTATCTCGGTCTCGGCGTCTATTTTGCGCCGGGTCTCGCAAGTTAAACGCAACTGCAACTGCAACGCCCCCCCCCCTCCCSCCCYAAAGGCGCGCCGCGGTTAAGTAGCAAGTACCAGGACGCGCTTTCGTGAGCCTAGTCGACCCCTGGAACACGACCGCATCGCGCCGGGGCAATCCGAGGCAAGCCAAGGCAGCCGAAGGTAATCCCGGAGTTCAAAGACTCTCGACGGTGGGCGAGAGACGTATCCCACCGGCGGCCACCCGAAAATTAACGACCTCACGAACCGGCTAAGACTCGGTAAACGAAAACTGCCCAATTTTTTTAAGCCGGTCGTTAAGGCCTCGTCCACACGCCGCGCCACTCGGCTGCTATATGGCGCGCTCGCGTTCCGGCTACACGCGGTACCGCGAGGCAGGCAGCAGGATACACGTGAGCACGTATTGTTGGGGGAGTGCGGGGGGGGGKGGGRKGGGGGGGGKGGGGGGGAGGCCCGGCGAGGGCCCAGGGGCGCATTCGCGTACCTTTCGTGCGCGAATCACTCCGCCGTTCGTTTCGACCACTGGCCTACGCACGACTCTCCATGGACGGTTGTTGCCCTCGTCCTCCCCCCGTCCCTTCCTCCCTTCCCGTGTGCCTTTGTATCGCGCGGCGATCCGCGCGCGGCAGCCTCCTCAGCGCTCGGCGCCCGATTATTAACGGGCTCTCGAGGATCGGCAGTCGGATTACGTTAAAGTGCAGGTCTCATTGATGCGCACTGAAATGCACATTGCAACGGATCGTTGCTAATTTCGCGACTAACCTATAACTCGAGTGTATTCGCGATCACCGATCACCGATTCAAGCATCATGTTCCGGCACGTCGGTTGCACGCAACGGGAATCGTCGGGAATTGGTTTAATCAGATTTGGAGAACGTTTACGGCCGCGCAAAGGCGTTGCCGCGGTAGTCTACGCGATTATAAATAGCCGCGGTCCGAGTGCAACCACTACCGAATTAACACCTGAACCGCGGCTATTAATATCGCCGGGCGCGATAACGATCCGCGACGAACGACGTAACAATGCAGGTAGTAATTATTACGGACAAGGAACAATAGGCCAAAGCGCCGCGCATGAGGAATGATTATCGCTGATCACTTGAGCCTGATCGTTTCGAGGTGCCGCCACTCGAGAAACAACGCTCCGCCGCCGTTGCTCGACGATCAACGGGATCAACGACGATCGTATTTCCGATCGGCAATGATTCGGTGCGGGGACGCGCGTCCCAGCGATGGATAAGAAGCAAATTTGCGGTCCATTTGCGTCTCACGATGATTCGTAGCGGCCCGCGTAGCGGATTCGTGGATACCTCGCTCTCGAGCTATCGCGACTTTCGGGGACCAGCGGCGAATCAGATTAAACGATTGGCTCGTCGCGGCAAGGCGTTATTACGGCGGATCGCGGGCATGCATCCGTCTTCGGCATTCGTGGACGTTTTCGGTGGCCCTCGGTCCGTCCCTGAAGCTACCCGTACGGATTGGCTTGAAGAATGAGGCCGCCGTTATGGAGCGCGTATTTAATGAAATTAAAGTGTGCAAAGGTGTACACACAGGGGAATTGCAATCGCATTTTTTTCCCGGCTGCGCGCGCAATACGATATCGATATTATCGATGTCTGTGTTCCTCGCTCGCTTGAATTTCGACCCCGTCGACGTCGGCGTCGGTTCGCTATTACCGCGTTTCGTTTACACTCGTGGCCGACGAAAGGCTGCCGACGTACGTGCGGACGACCGTCCGCCGAAATTGTGCGCGGCGCGACCAGCGCCGACGAGACGCCGGTACGACGGCTCGTTTACGTGCGTTTACGCGCGTTCCCGTTGAACGAAAACACCATAACGCTCGACAGTTTTATTGTACGCGCGCGTGCGCGCTCGACGATAACGCGCACGTGCGCGATTCGCGCATGACACGTTTGCGGTTTTAGCGACAGATAAAGATAATTTCGCCACGAATACCGGAATACGAATACGAAGCGAGCCGCGCGGCTCGTAAAATCGGCGCACGCCGACGAATATCGAACGATCCGCCCCGACTTTCGCGCAAGTTCCAAGTCTCCCCCTCTCCCCTATTCAAATGGGGGACACGGATGTATCGATGTAATGTACAAACAAACGAGAAATGCGGAAGACGTGGAAATTATCGCCTAGAAATATGCTATTCATCAACGACGATCATCGTCGTCGTTGAAATGCATCGCTCGTGCATCGATGCCCACATCCGCGTGCCCGGTCGCGAGGACGGGGTCGCGGATGTCGGCTTGCCATCGCTCGAAACGTCGCTCCGCTTTCGAGCAAGCCGGGCCTTTGTGTTGATTTAACGGAAACGCTCGAGCGTCGGCATTATTCGCGTCGGTGCCTCGGACCGCGGACGGGTACACCCCGTGCATACGTGGGGGCAGGCTCATTTATTTTGCCGTGGATCAGTATTGACAGGTTGCAATTTACAAATGCTGAGACCTGTTGGATTTATCGGCACTCCGCTACCCTCTCATTACACAACCCTTTGCCCTCCGTTATTTTCTCCTCCACCCGCCGGACCCGACCGCCTTATCCGGCTTTGCGCCGCGCCGCGCCGCGCTCTACGTTCCGCTCTCGTATTTCCACCCTCCAATCCGAGCGCGGCCTTGGTGCGTCGCTCGTGATTATCGTCAATTGACCCATACTTGATTGAAATACGTAATAAAAGAGAGCAGGCAAGATGCCCTCCCAAACCCCGGGAGGACCAAGAGGAGATTCGTTCGGGAATTTTCTCCTGAGCCACCAGCGACGTTCCGAGCGAGCGAGCGACCGACCGACCGATCGGCTGGCATTCCTCTTTCTCTCTCTCTCTCTCTCTCTCTCTCTCTCTCTCTCTCTCTCTCTCTCTTTCTTTCCCCTTTGGTATCATTACGACGTTATCATTGATAATGCCGCGGTGGGTCGGCCGAGCACGGCGTTTGTGAGTTGCGTGTCGGCGGTACGTTACGATAGCACGGATTATCGCCATATCCGATAATAGAGTCGGAGCTGCGAGGCCGACCGGTATATGCGCGTGCATGCGTACGCACATATGTACGTGCATGCGTATATACAGCATAGGGAAAAATATGTACGAGCGACGAAGCGGGAGAAGCCGGTGCAGCAGCCGGTATAATCGGCCAGGATACGTTTCCTCCGCGAAACGAAGCAGAGCAATAGGATGCGAGCGAAGATCACAGGATACGCGTTCTCGAAGGGGGCCTTTGAGGATTATCGACACGGGCACTGTCCGGCTTTGACAAAGTACATACGGCCAAAAGAGAAAGAAACGAGAGAAAGAAGCAGAAACGGACGGAGTAAGTATCGGCCGCGCGCGGATTCTCAAATCACGCAACGGCCAACCGCGGCCAACCGGCGGAGCTACACTCCCGCGACAGTAATGGCTCCGTACGCTCCGCGCGCGCTGCGGGAAAGCACGACGATAATTTGTTATTTAAAGAGAACCGTGACGTTCTGGTCGGCGAGCTGCGCTCGTGCCTGCGGCGATCGCCAAGCTGGAATTATCCTCGCGAAACTACGGAGGACCGCAACCGAGCGGTCTCCTCGAGGATCCGCGGAATCGCGCGCTGGCGACGCGAGTTTCCGCGGAACGGAATCACAAGGATCATTCTCCGCTATCTCGGGTATCTCGCAGCGACCGTTTGTCGGCCGGGGGAGAGAGAGGGGAAAGGGGACCGGTCGGTCCCATCCGAGGGCAACAAGGGGGTCGAAAAAGGAATCGGTCTCGCGAGGGAGAAAGAGGAACTAACGAGCATCTTGAGCCTCTTTTTGTGACTATCGCGGGAATAGATGGCACATGAGATAATTCTATGAGATAAATCTTTGTTAGGTCCTAGAATGCCGAGCGACGGTCCATTTCGCGCGGCTCGCATGCATTTCGATTCGCGAGACGACACGGCCAGATCCGTCAAGTCGGCCGACACGCTGAAAGGAAGGAAGAGAGAGAGAGAGAGAGAGAGAGAGAGAGAGAGAGAGAGAGAGAGAGAGAGAGAGAGAGAGAAAGAGAGAGAAGAGGGACTTCCCACGTCTGGGCCGCGCTTAAATTCCAGAGTGCAGGAAAATCTCGAACGGGTAATAACGACGTCGTGGAGGAAGGCGCTTGTTCTTCTAGCACCGTCGTTTACACTTATTCAATAAGGTCCGAGAACGCCTTGAGAGACGCTCGCGCGCTCGTTCGCTCGCTCGAACGTTCCACGCTAAAATGGTTATTATTCGACTTCTGGCCTAGCGATCGGCGAGAGGCCAGGCCGGCCGTCTGAAACCGCGCGTTTCAAACAGTCGATTCCTACGCGGCTGTGCTCGCCGCGTCCAGCCGCGGCACGTTACAAAGCTCAGACGGGAAAGAAATCCCGCGGAGATTCGCGGAAGAAAATTTCTCGGCTCTTCCCGCGCCGCGTACAATCAGCGCCCTTTACGGCTAAAATATTCCCGGGTATGCGAGTGGCTCTGCTTGTCGGCTGATTGTGCGAGAGCCGGGCGGGCGCGGGCGATACCGATGTTTCTTCCGCGCGCTTTTCCGAAATTTAATTCGCCGGCAATGGCGAATTAATGAACTCGACATCGCGCTTTTCTCACGTTTATTCTACGACGGCACGAATTATCGCGTATTGTGCGCGTTAATGAAACAGGCGCGCGTCGCGTGCGACTTTTCGCCCGGCGCCCGGAATCTGAAATTCCTTCTGCTTCCGAGCTTCATTCGCTATAGCATTCCCTTAGCGTGCAAAGAATCAGTTCGCCGTGTACGTGCAGGGACGAAATTTATGTACACTAATATCATACCTGAAAGGGAAGAAAAGGGCGCAACGGAGATCTGCATCGATGCGGGATTCCCCGTGCGCTCGCGTCGTACGTAAAAACACGTAAAAACGCGTCTTTTGACAACGGCAGGCGGCATCTTCGCATTTTGGGGGCTATTTCGGGGTTCGCGACAGGATCGATCCGCGTATCCGTGTACAGTCTGCTGCCGTCTCTTACGTCTCGCCGATGTACGGGCAAACGGCACGGGAAACAATATCCGTTCGCGAATGCGCCCTTTATGACGGATATCCTCGCAGGCGTTCGTGCATGTGTTCGTTGTATGCGAATCCGATTTTCTTATTACGTCGAGCGAGACTCCGCGCCCCCAGAAAAATCGCGTTTCGTGACGGACCGTATCGAGCGTAATCGGGCGAATGGACAAGCGAGCGAGCGAGCGGCGAATGAACAACACCGACAACGGCGACCGGCGTCGTTCCCGGCAGCTGAAACCGGCCGTCGACCAACAACGGCTCGAAACGATCGGCGGATGCCTCGCGCAGGGGATTCACCGCCACGGCGCTGGTGGTGGCGGCGTTAAGCTCTGCGTTACGTCGACAATCGGCGGACGAGCGCGACGCGCGATACCGTAAATAGGCCGAGATAATCGGGCGCGAGTTCGGCATCGATTAACCCCGCGGAAACGTGCGAGATAATGGCGAATGCTTAGACGTAACGTCCTCACGGTTTCCAACCGTGTATCGTCTCCTTGCTACCTTCTCGTCGTCCCTCTTTCTTCCTTCCCCCTTGTCCGTTCCTCTCTTACTTTCTCTCTCGCCGTTTTTCCCGTCCACTCTTTCTCGCTCTCTTCCTGCGCCTCTCGCGTTTGCCCGCTTCGGTATCACGTGGCGCATATGCATGCATGCATGGACGCATGCATGCATGCATGCATGCATGCATTTCGAAGCGAGGATGGCTCAACTCGGTTCAGACCGGAGTCTCGGCTTTCCTCCTCTTCGCGGAGAGGAGAACCGCAGCTCGTTAAAAAGTTGCCCGACCGGTTGAGCTGACTCCGCTGTGGTCTACGACCCGACACCCGGCACACGAACGCACGCCCGGCACGCAAACTCGCCCGTCCGCGAGCGTACGTGCACGCGAGCGAGCGAGCGAGCGGGCGCGCGCGCGCGCGCGCGAGTACCTTCATACCTTCGCCGGAGAGCCGGATATCCAATACACGTGCACGACCATCATTGAGAGAGGATTCTTTCTCTCTTTCTCCTTCCCCTCTTCTGTAGTACTCTTCCTCGCTCTTTCCTCCCTCGCTGCTTCGCCGCGTCCCTCCGCGTCCCCTCTGCCGTCTCGCTCTTTCATTCTCGCCGCGGGAGCAAGGGAGAGATCTCTCCCTTTCGGAGAAAGGAAGAGAGACAGAGGCAGAGGCCTCCCCTCTCGCGCCTCTACCCGCCTCCCGCCACGACTATCGCCCGCTTGCATATCGTGCCTTATACTCGCCTCCCTTCGGTATTTCTCGACTTTCGGCTTTCTAACTTCTTTCGCGCGCGCCGTCCTTCTCCTCCCTTTCCCTCTCCCTTCCATCTGGTCTCGCCTTGTACAACCCTCCTTTCCTCGCTTCGTCCTTATCTCGCGATTGAAATACGGGCGTGCCGCGCACATACACGCCGAACGCCGAGGTGAGCCCTCCGCTCGGAGCTCTCTCGCTCTCCTCCGCTCCTCTCCTCAGCCGTCTTACTCGTGTCCACCGTTTCGTTAAACCGTGTAGTTTTCGCCGTACACGTCGCTTTTACTCTCCACGCTTTCTTCGCTTCGCCTCGTTCCCGTGCAGGCTCCTTTCCTTCATCTCTGTCCCTCCGCCGCCTCTCGTTCCTGCTTCTCTTGCGTTCCTCTGGTCACGTTCGTTATTGCCCCGTTTTGCTTTAACGCTGGCTCCTCCCGGGCGTCTTCGATCCCCTCATTCTCCCCTTCCTTCTCCGTCTCCTGTACGCATACGTGTCTTCCTTCCTCGTCCTTTCCCTCTCGCTATCTTCTTATTCCATCTAAAGTAATCCTTTTGGTCTCGCGCTATTCTGTCGAGGTACCTAAGAAATTACACGCTGAAAATTCCACGTAGATGAACATTATGGAAATTCCTCCCTAGCGTGTTCTTTTTTCTCTACCTGAATCGAGCATTTTCGGAATTTCTCCCAAACGGCCCGCGGACGCTCTGCTCTGCACAACTATCTAACTATCTCGCGTCTCGCCGATTCTCGTCACGGCGTTCAAGAAATCTTCAATTTGACATGTCGAACGTTAATCGCGGATTATGCGTGCCCGCGGAGGAGAGAGGAAAGTACGCGCGTTGCGAAGAAAGCGGGAAGCACGTATCCAACGCCTCGGTGCTTAATGTCGAGTGCTTCGCTGTCGATAAATGGGCTTCATCGATGACATATAAATCGCCCGGAATCCGATTATCATGGAATAGAACGCGTCGTGGCGTATCAATTTGATTTAAGGGGCTGGCGTCGGGCATCCCTTCTCCGCGATTTGACAGTAACGAGGAAGACGTCATCAGCTTGCCGGCAGCTAATCCAGTCAAGAGAGAGAGAGAGAGAGAGAGAGAGAGAGAGAGAGAGAGAGAGAGCCAGTTAAAGTATTTGTATTTTAATTAGCTCTTCCTTTTCGATAGGCGTTTGTTCTGCCCACACTCTTCTCTCGTCGCGAACCCGCCAAGGCTCACCTCGGCCTCCTCCAATCTTCCTCCCCGTCCCGCTGCTCCCTCTTCCGTCCCGCCGCCTTTCGAATCGTTTAATCATAATCTAATAACCGGCTGACACAAAAAACTAACTCGATAAGTGCATGCCGCTCGTTTGGTGTGCGTTCTTGTACGTGAGGACGCGTTCCTGCGTGCCGGTACGCGAGATGCACTTCACTTCTGAAGGGCTCCTCGGCGGCTCCGTGCTCGATGTTTGTGTGTGTGCGCGCGCGCGCACAAGCTCGCACACACGCGGGAGCCGCGGTCACGCGCGTGGAAGGTTGCGAGGCCGCGCGAGTCGGATACAAGAGAGGAGAGAGGAAGACAGAGGGTGGGGGAGAGGGAGAGAGAGAAAGAGAGAGAGAGAGAGAGAGAGAGAGAGAGAGAGAGAGAGAGAGAGATGCGAGAGAGCGCGTCTCTCCACAGATATTATCTATTGCAGTCCGCCTTGTCAAGCCGACTTTCGGACCGAAAGTCGGGCCGAGCGCGCTGCTACGCGCGCCGCGGGATGAAGTGTCTTCTGCATAGTCACCCTCTTTTTGTGCCGCGTACATCTCGCTGCCGCTCGAGAGTTTGGCCATCTCGCTAATCCCATCGTAGCACACCAGGCCAAACTGCGAAGCTTTCCGTGCGATTCCCGCCATTCCGATGGCGCGTTTATTTTCCCTCCTCCCGATCGCCCGACCTTTCGCTCCTCGTATCTCTCTTTCCCTCGCTTTCGTCTTCTTTCTCCCTCTCCCCCTCTCCCTTCTCTCTCTCTATCTCTCTCTGTCCGCTCCTTCCACCCTGAGCGCTCCCCGCGTCCTCCTTTCTCTTCCCGGTTCTTTTTCTTCCCTCTCGTTCCGACAAAATATATCGGCTGCCTCGCCGCTGCCCGAGGAACTCTTCGGCGGGTACAAAAAGGATCCGCGGTTTGCCGAGCGATTTGCGAAAATTACACCATCTCGAGGGCCATTCCGAGAGTAATTATAATATAGAAGCGTCCCCGCGCGTTTGACAAATGCTTTCGTCACTCGCGGAATTGTTTCATTCGACGAATTCGCGAGTCCAGTTAAACATCACGTGCTTTCATTTGCGTGCTCAAGTGCCGCGCGTTAAAGTTAAAGCGTAAACGACTCGTAAAGTCTCGTCGATATCCGCTGCTGCTGCTGCTGCTGCTGCTGCTGCTGTTGATGTCGACTCTACAAACGAGCGAGTTATTTATCCCAAGTGCGAGATTCGCCGAGGGATCCAACATCTGTCCAGTCATCTGTCCTGTCTACGTACACGCACCATCCCTTCTTTCTTCCGTAAATCGCCCCACGCGAAGGCCAGGCCGTACGTAACCTTGCCCGCTCGATTGCGCGCCCGGACGCGCGACCAGCGGAGACCGCGAGGGTTTCAATTTAGACGGAACAATCAACCCCCTGCACGGTCCGACGTAAACTGTCGTCATCGCTTCTATTGTAAGTTAATTCTTCGTAACGGCGGCCCGCCCTACGCCCGCCCCGCGAAACTTATATCAAGCCGTATCAACGGCTTCATCGCGCCGCGCTGATGCATGTATGCGGCCGCATAATATCCGAAGGACCCGCGGCAGCCGCGACTGCGGACGTTATTGTCGAACGAACAAAGCCTCCCGGTGGCCGTGTCCGCGTACCGAGATTCTATATGGGGCTCCTCTTTTTCTCTCTCCTTCTCTTGCCGTCCTCCCGTCCCTTCGTCTTCCTCGCTTCTTTCCACCATCCTTTCCACCATAAAACTTCATGCCATTCCCTCTAACTCCTCATATCGCCCGGCAACGCACACGCCAAGCAGGCACCATCCGGAGAAGACGAGAGGCGCGCACTCGCACCACCGACGCCTGTAAATCTCTCCTACCCTAACGAGGTGTCGTAAACGCGATCTTATTAGCAAGCGTGCTCGCCTTTAAGATACGCGGACCTTCCGGTGCCCGTCACGCAGCGCTTTTTCTCTCCCGAGTATCGTCTCGAATCAGCCCGATGTACCCTCGATTCCTTCGTCGAGGTGTCTTCCAAGATGCCTTCGTCGTGCCGACTCGTAAACGACAACTATCGAAATCCAGCCATTATCGATCATTGGATCCGCATCTCGCAGAATGCAAAGCGTCGACGTTTGTTTCATGTCGAAGGATTTCAAATAAAATTTCCGAAAGGATTACGGGAAACGGATGAGAAATTCCTCCGGTCTCACCCTGCATATCAGGAATGATTGGTCTCCACGTGGAGAAATCGTTAGTCGACCCCTCCCCTCGTCCTCCCTCATTATTCCGCTTGCCCTTTAGATCCGGTAGATCCGGTGGATTGCCGATCCCACGACCACGTGCGATATTGTTAGTCACGGCGGTTTATGCGGCTCGCATTGTTTCTCGCGATCGCTCTCGCGCGCCCGTTCATGTCTTTTGCGGAGCGATTACACGCTGCGACAACTCGACGGTTATTATCGCGATGCAATGCGGCAATAATCGAATCGGCGCGGCCGCCCGCGCGTGTCTCAGCGCGGCGTGCATTCGCGTGCGGCCTGCGAACGAGAAGAGGATGGCAGGAGAGAGACGTACGAGGAATAATCAGCGCGTGGACAGGACTGACGAATGGGATACGACCGTGGAAGACACTGTAAGATCGATAGATGGAACCGGCGCGTGTAATGTAAATTGACTCTCGAGCGGGGCAAAGCGGACGCGGCAAGGCAGACGAGCGGCTGACGCGCGCTGGGAAGAGCATCTTCTTTTTCGCAGGAAAATGCAGGAAATGCTGGAAATGCAGAAAACGCTCCCTCAATCGACAGCGAATCACGTTACGCGATCATCCGCGGGGAACAGACGAAGCAAGAGGATGAATTTTTCGAATCATTAGGAAAGCCAACGACGGAGGGAGCGATAACAGTCTCTGTCTGAACGAAAGCTTCCGATAAGGAGAATCTAATTACGATTGGCAGTTTACGCATCGCTGAGATCGTCCGGCAAATCGTTTCCGCGTTGCGTCCATTGCGGAATACCTCCGCGGCTAACTTTACGGGCCTTCATGGTCATCGCGATTGTCGCCGAGTGGAAATTGATTAAAAAAGGCCGCCGCACGCGCGCGCGCGCGCGCGCGATCGGCTCGCATCGCCGTAATCGGCCGCGTCGCGCTCGAATTTCCCGGAATAAGACGAAATGAGGCTTAACGCGGCATCACCAGCAGATCGCTCCACATTGGCAGTCGAATCCTCGATATGCGCCGGATAACATCGGACGCCGCCGCAGGAAACGGACGCCGCGCTACGGACGCCCTAATATGGCTCGAGTCCACGTTGCTCGAGTTGCGGATACCGCTGCTCCCTTCCTGCTCAGGAATCGCTGTTACGCTGTTACGCTGTTACCGGCTGCTAGAAGGGCCGCTAAACCGAAGATGACGATTGACAACAACCACGAGAAGATAGACGACATTGACGTGCGTGCGACCTGTCTTCCCTCTCCCTCTCTCTCTCTCTCTCTCTTTCTCTCTCTCTCTCTTTCTTTCTTTGGACTTTATTTTCTTGCACCTCCATCTCATCTTACTCCGGCTTTTCGATGCCGAATATATTCTTCGTCCGGATCCGCTCACGTAGAACACGGGAAACCCACTTACGTGAAGATTAGGTCAAGAATTTATCGACTCGATGACCGCACGCTTATGGTACCGTCAACGTATCCCGCAGTCGGGAATCGATCGGAGATGTTGATTAATGACGGTTTAACAGGTTATGCTTCAACCAAACACCTGGCAAATATCTAATTTATATACTTTCCGTAATTTATACGCGCGCACTGGTATCGCTGCGAGGTATAGCGCGATGGGGATAATTAGCCACATCGAAGCGTGCTATTAAAAATATTGCAATTAGGAGCGGCATGCTGACAATCGTTCAACTAATCAAACGAATTGAAAGTGCTTTCGCTAAGATCGCGCGAATCGTTGTGCATAATCTTGGCGACATATTCAGATTAACATTCCCAGGAGTGCGAGATTGTCGCTGTTTGAGAAAAAAAAATCATATACTGCAAGAAACACAATTCCTCCCATCATTGAGGAATCGCTGAAAGAACGCAAGACGGTGTACCCGTGTTCCTCGTATTAGCAACGGACAACGTATCGGTGGCACATTTTATACCGTATATACACGTAGTTACGACACATTACGGAATCGATAGTATGGGATTCGATTGGCATTTAACAGTCGTGTAATTGGAGCATAAATAATCCAGCGCCCGACAACAAACACGCAAGGCCAGGCCCAGGACACGAATTCGGCTTGTTAGCTGCAACGTAGTGCGGTTGTACCGGGCAATTTTGTTAATTTCAGAAGAACTTGACGCGATACCGAGAATATTCGGACCGTGTAGGCGAAATATTCGCGTGTGTGGCACCGTGTTTACGCGCCCACCGGACACACGTGAGAGCGGCCGCGCTAATAAGCGTGCGGACGCAAGGCAAATATAATAAGCGAACTTATATGGATGATTATCATTTTCCAATACTACTCGCACACATACGTCCGATTCAATTGGAATTTTTGCGGTCGGGGAGGGAGAGATGGAACGCTAACGAACTCCCGCGGGACAACCGTGCATATTTCCGTTCCTGTTAGTCCTGTTCCGCCGCGGGGCAAATTGTAATACCGCAAATAACATAGTAGCTCTGCACACCGGATATTGGATAATTGGCAGTACACCCTTGTCGCGGAATGAGTCAATTTGCAGGGGCAATTTTTCCCTCGGAAAAGAAAAAAAAAAAGAAAAACAAAAAGAAGAAGAGAAAAGGAAAATAATGTCCGTACTAGTCGCTAGCCGAAAGCTTTCAGATTAAGAAGGGCCGTCCAGGGTGCAGAACCGGGTGGAGGACCGGCGCGGAGGATCCGTTTTCTCGTTTTTCTTCATTAATACGAGATATCCCTGCGCGAAATATCTCTGGCGTGAACATCAGGCAATCGGCCAGGCCGTTTCGCCCGTTTCCTCCGGTCCATCTCCAATCGTATCTCCTAAGAATCTGCATTCGCTCGTTGCAGTTCGTTTGTGCGATCCCGACTAAAATTGCCTCGCCAAACGCTAACGCGATATTCACGCCGCCTGACGCTCGGGCTCTCCTCCCCCTTCTCTCTCTCTCTTTCTCTCTCTCTCTCTCTCTCTCTCTCTCTCTCTCTCTCTCTATCTCTCTCTATCTCTTTCTCTGTCTCTCTGTCTGTCTCTTTGTTTCTGCCGGTATCGATGGCCGCTAATACGATGGGGCACCGTGCCGCGCTGACCAACGAGAGAGAATAGACCTAACACTCCCCCCCTCCCCCCTCCGTCCCGTCCCCCGGGATTTCGCAGCCATGATGCGGTCGGGCCTAAACCCTCCTACGGTTCACGATTTATGACCGTTGTCGCCTATATCTCCGGAAGAAATAGATTATAGCGGAACGCGCTCGCGCGCGCACGAGAGAGAGAGAAAGGAAGAGAGATGAGAGCAGAAAAAGGAGCGGACAGGAGAGGGAACTGATATATTAATTTCTCACGAGCGTAGAAACACACACGCGTGTCCCACCCACCTTTCCGTGCCGGGACGAAACCTGGAAGAGACGGACGAGCGCGGACCGTTGGATCGTGGACCGTTGCTGTCGCGCGGGACTCAATTATTCGTGTCGGGCCGCCATCGCAGCGCCAGCGAGAGCGAGAGCGAGAGAGAAAGAGGCTCGGGATCCCCGGGAATAAATAATTCGGCGATCCTAACGAGGCGAAGGATGATCGAAGGCGATCGCCGGGAGCCTGAGCGCCGGTGAGCTCCGCGAGAGCAAACGAATGAATGGCAACGCACGAGCGCGCGCTGGATGTCATACATATGTACGTGAGTTGTATTCGATTAATCAGCGTAATAGACCGAGCCGTAATCGCGGCGGACACTCCATTATGATCGCTCGCGTGTACAGTTTCATGCCGCTAATCTGAAATTAATCAGCCGCTTAATCATTACCGTTCCGCGTTGAACTCTCCGCGCGCGCGCGACCGTTCTGTTGCGTTACGAGCGTTGCGGACGTCCTCGCGTGCCATCTCCTCGTCTTCTCCGTGGCCGAGGTCCGATCCGTACGTCTGCGTGCGCTTCGTCGAGTCCTCTCGAGTCGTAAATGCGGGCACGAGGTACTCCCTAACAGGCCCGCATCGTTTCCCGATTGAAATAATTGCTAATGTAATTAAATAAGAGCGCGCACGCGCAATCTTTTTGCAATCTCTGAGCGTCGCGAGAGCGGATAGCCGGATGAATTGGGATTAGCTCCCTGAGAAACGCTCGGCCTTTAATTTAAGTGAAAATTAATTTCAACGACAACTCTCCGGAACGAGGATTGCGTAAGCCGATCTTGCTTTCGGTCGCCGAGCATCAAAGACCTCGGCCGGCCCCGAGAATGTATCTAATTTATCTTCTGTTATTGATGACTCTGTTACCGTGTTTAGTCGTTCATTTGTATACTAATCAATCTAGTTCGCTATTATTATCCAAGCTTTTTCCACCTAATCTCGATCCCATCGATCACGAGTCCAGCTCTCGTACCTTGCATCGACTCCTTGCGATATATCTCTCTGTTTCGTTTGTTGATCTTTCCTTCCTTCTTCCCTTTCGTTTTTTCTTTTTTAATCAATTATTCATCGCGGCGCGTTGTTGAGTGGGATTTAATTACGGAGCGTCAAACTAATCCGTCCGGTTCCTTCTGTGTTCCCTGCTCTTCTCCCGCTATTCGCCGCTCTATTCTCTATCCGTCATCTATCCAACAATTTACATCGTAAATTGCCGATGAACGCGATGAACTACATTAATTTCGCGTTTTTGGTGACGGCTGATGCGGCCGTTCGGAGCTCATTATCGCGCGCGTCGACGGTAGATTTATAGCGCTCCTTAATCTATGATGTAATCTCCACGTTTGTTCCCCCTCCCCTATCTCTCTCTCTCTCTCTCTCTCTCTCTCTCTCTCTCTCTCTCTCTCTCTCTCTCTCTCTCTCTCTCTCTTTCTCTTTCTCCTTCTCTTTCTCGCACGCTCTCTCCTTCTCGGGCAACAGCGCGCCGTGCGAACGGCGCCTCTTAATCTCGGAATTTCTTTGTCATAATGCATCCAATCACGTACTCATGAATTAAACATTCCCATCGTATCGCGCGCGGCGCGATAAATCCGATATTTAGAAACGGCCCGACCGCCAATCGAGCCACGGGGATCATTTTTTATTCGGGCCATTCGTCGCGGCGTTAACGTCGCCGTTAATTATATGACGGTTTTATTAATGCGGCCGACGATCTCCCGATACGCGCCGCCGTATAAACTCCGCTTCGTGTCGCGATTTTTCACATCGGCCGCGCGCGTACACACGCGTACCTGTGTGTGTGTATATATATATACATGTGTTGACGCGCGATACGTCTGCGCGCGCAACACCTTCGAAACTACGACGTGTCGAAAATCCCTCGCGTTCCCGCCGCCAATAATTTATCCCGTTGAGAAATTGAGTTCGAACGTGTCGAGTCTCCGTAGCCGTAAAACCGCTCCAATCTCAAAACGCATTTATTATTGATCGCGCAGCGCAACGCCGATTGCGTATGCACGACCGCGAGGAAGCGGCCGATGATCAGGTGGGTGTAAGCCATTACACGCATCGCCGGGAGACGCCGGCTTGCCCGAGTGTTGTTATTAATTAAATGTCTGACTGATAGGCATCAAGCGACACGCCGGATCCCCTCGTGGCTCTCGTCCCTATTAGGCATCATTTGTCTCCGCTACCGGGTATCCCATAATTCTCTTTTTAATCCGACCTACCAAGACCGTCTTTTCATCCTCGAATGACGCTCGACGTCGAGCGATTCCTCGTGCTCGTCTTTCGCTCCAGACATCGTTAGATCAGCGTCGTCCTCTTTATCGTTGGCTTTATCCTCGTCTCGCAAGAGACGTTCGTCGATGATGCAAAGTCACGCGGTAATCTCCGAGCGGTAATTCCCCAGCTTCCCGTGTCCATATAAATTCATGAGAATTATTGTTATCTGCATTCAAGTTTCTCGCACCTGCGGAACGCGTAAACCGCGCGAGTTCCCCGCCAACCGTACGCTTCGCGAATGAACACCTTGCCTCGGGGATGAAACGGACATCATTCGATTTCGGGATTTTGTACGAGCGCGCGAATCGGAAATGCCACGTGAACGAGCGTCGCTTAGCAACGAGACGCTTTTAGGGCAACGAATCATCGGCGGCGAATACAAAGCGAGTAAAATTAATTAAACGAAACGAAACGTGATCGCGACACGCGGCGCTTCTTGCCGCGCTTTAACCGCTTTAACGCCAAGTACGATCTGCACAAGTGCAGGTGAAATAATCGCAATGCCATCTACGAGCGAATCGTTCGCTCTCGCGTATTCCGCTTCTCGCGCCTCGGCGACGGCGAGTCCGAGGCTCGCGATTCCTTTGAATCATCGTTTCTCATCAGCGCCGCTGAAAAAACCCCTAGGTATCGATCGGTCCAACTATCGTATCGTTATGCCCGACGGATACATACGGCTTATTAATATTAATGAATGGCCTCTCATAAGTTCTCCTTGATTTATGTCTCCGAGTCCTACGCCAATGCGCGAGCTTGTTGCCCCGCCGTAAATCTTCACCCGTAGCGGGACAAAAGTAATTTCTGTACGTTATTTGTATTTTTAACGGATTCCACTCCGACCGAGGCGAGTCCCTCGTTTTCGTCGCCTACCTCTCGCCTCGCCTCACCTCGCCTTGCCTCGCCTCGCCTCGCCTCGCCCCGCTGCCGCCGCCGCGTTACCGCCAAACACACGCGCGCGGGGATCGAAAGCGTGTTTTGGAAGAAAATGTCTCCGATTATCGGGGAATTCTTCATGCGTCAGCTGCGGCATGTCAGCGCTCGAAATCGCTCGTTAATCGCTCAGCGACGAATCACCTCCCGTGCACGGCTAACGGTACGCACGATCGTGTGTTTAATAACGATTGCCATACTGTGGTCACGCTAATTATTCTAATAAGCATCACCTTAATTGCGCTAATAAATTTTATTCCACAATATATTACTTTATTATGCTCGCTTGGCCGCGCGATAGAAATCCAATCGGCATTAGCCGCAATAACAAGACACGATGATCATGACTATTTCTTTCGCTCGACATTGACGTCATGCTTTCCTTAAAAGCGCGCAAAGAGACGCGCCCTTATAATTGGCGCCATAAATTGCGCTTCCGCCGAGACGAGGTTGGCTTGCGACACTCTGTGTACTTTGTCAAACGCGAAATAGCAATATGAATCATATCTTTGCGGTTTGTAATATATCACCGCGTCTCGCAACGCGAAAGTACGCGGCTATTATTCGGAGACTGACTTACGTCGATGTCACGCGACAATTGACGCCGCGGTCTCGTCAAAGCGACTCGCGGATCGACACGACGGAACTTTTCGGGACGCGGTCGCTCTTCTGATTAATCGCGAATTAAATGATGATTGGGAGAAGGGAAGGGTGGCCGTTCTGTCTAGCGAATCCCGAGCGTGGCGATAGTCATCGGCTTTCCTTTTGCCGCTTTTGCGCCGCGAAATGACGGTAATCTCCGCAGCTACGCCCGGCTGCGAAATTTCGGTAACGCGTCACGATGCGCCCGATGACACGGATGAAACTTACAATGTTTACCGCGGCGCCCTGTTTACTTTCGACGCCCTTTGAGATTATCTCGCGGATCACCGTGATTAATCGAGGGAGACGGCGGAGCGATGAAAGATAATAATATAAATAATATATAATATAATATATAAATAATATAATAATAATATAAATAAAAATACTGCGCGCGCACGTGCGTCCACTGTTAATCCGCCGCGACGCGTTCGACGAAGTACGCGAAATTGCGTGGATTACTCCTCCTCCTCCTCCTCCTCCCCCCCCCCCCTTGCTCGAGAAGAAGGGGAGGCAGAGGATCGGTTTGATCGAGCCTCGGCGATATCGGTCCGAGCCATTTCGCCTCGTTGCGTCACCCGGGACCGATTCCGGGACCGATTCCGGGGGACTGACCCGGTACAGAGAGTTCCCGTAGGATCTCCGCAGAAAACGAGACTGGAGAGTGAATTATGGACGTCATTGTTCGCCCGTAAACAACAGTCCGCCTCATTACACGTGGGAGTTATCGATGCCGCGGCATGCCGCGGAGCTACTACCTCTTTCCGTCTTCTCTCTCTTTCTCTCTCTCTCTCTCTCTCTCTCTCTCTCTCTCTCTCTCTCTCTCTCTCTTGTTGTAACGGAAACGCGTGCCGCCTCGTCGCTCCCATTTTAGTTTACTTGATCTCGGCGATAGCTCGGGCCTACCAGCGAACGCTTCCTTCAGGCCGAGAAGCTCTCGCATTTCGTATACCCTTCGTGTACGCCCTCGTACCGCCGTCTCGTCCTACGTGATATCCTAGATTGTACGACCTCTGGCTTGGTCCTGTGTCTGCGCATACGTGTGTATCCTCAAAGGACCCTCAGGAATAGCTACGACCGCTCGGCTCGTTGTAACGCGAAGCTATTGGCGACAGTGGCTTCACGATGGAGGGTCGTTCGCGATGCGACGCGAACGATGCTGCGGCACGACGACGCAGTAAACCGCTGAGAAGACCGGATACGGCCGTACAACGGGCCATCAAGAATGAAATTACGAGATAATTATGTCAGGCGGGGCAGCCGCAGCCTAAGAATACGCGGTTAATTGAAAAACTACGGCGCTAATAAAAGAAGCGAGATAAAAATAGGAACATCTCGTGCGCGAGATTTACGAGGCTGCCATTGATTCGGATGATCGCGACGCGTGAAAGCGATATTTCAGTCTTACGTAAATTAAATTGCAGACGATAACCGATTCCGAATGCTTGGCAAGCTCTACGCCTATCAATCGCCTATTATAGAAATCATCTGGTCGATGGGTAATTGGATCGCGGATCGCTTTGTTCCCGGATGCGTCTCGATCGAGAGGAAAGTGCGATTACTCGCGACGATCGCTACGATGGCGTTCTTGTTCAAATGCGCGGCGAGATAGCGGAGTCCAGTCGCGCGGTTTTCTGCATTTCGCGAGAATTCCGCGTTAAACCACTGAAAGAGCCTGACGCTAATTAATCGTGGACGCGCGCGAGATAGGATCGCGCGCAACAACAAACGGGAGAAAGTTGCCGTTAGACTGTCAGAAAAATCGGCGCTCATTAAGAGCGACTTGCCGAGCTATCGCCAAGTAAAGCCAATCGAAGATAACGATCGGATGTATCGAGGCACAGCGTAGCCTCTTTTTATTCCGGGAAACGCTCGCCGTTATGCGCGCCTATTGCGGATGTAATCGACAAGTTAACGGTCTATGCCGGAGTTACGACGTGTACGCCACGCGCACGTTGTAAATCGGTTATAATGAATGCATCCCGTTTCGCCACATTAATGTGAACAAAGTGGGATAGCCCGCGCGGATCAATGAAGCTATTCTCGGAGTTGTATGATTGTTAACACGCCTTCGAGGTTTCGCGCAACACCGTTTATATATTTATTTTATTGCCGGTCCGAGAGAGTGTTTCAAGATGAGAGTCGTTAACGAACTTTAATCGTACCTTCTTTAATCGTACAATTACTTAACAGTAACAACAATATCTATACGCTAACTCAGTGCAACAAATGTGCGATCGTTGCTTCTGGCTTCTCGCAAGACACTGAAGACACTAATCCTTTAATCGCTTGTTATAACCGAGCGATAACGATCTTTCTTGTTTTCGGCAACGGTTGCGATTTAATCTCTTGACTTTCATATTCGATACTAAGCTTCGATATAAGCTGTTTACATCGGAAACATTCCAAAACCCAAAACAACACATACAAAAGATCCTCAATAATGATACTTGGCGCTCTATCATGCGTAATTCGATCCATTACGGCGCAGCAATGAATAAAAACACGGCGACGATGAAGTTTCCTTGTCGAAGTTTGCTGTTAATTATTTTCACCTGATAATGAAATGTTAAATCCTCTTCTCGATAATTCGATTCACGATAGCCACTAAGCTATACTAAAGGGAAACCTGAAGAGCTCGAATGACCATGTGAAGCGCGTACTCGCGACTCGTTGACACGTGAAGCTGCATCCGTCGATATCAGCGATAAATAATCCCAATCGTCACTTAAATACGAAAACTGCACCGATCGCGTTCCTCGATTTTACGGGATCCATTTCGCGGGAATTTCCAAGTTCGATGAAGTTTCATAACGATTTATTTCGCCCATCAGGCTTCAACGATACGTTTTTACGTTGTGCACATCTCCGATAATCGAATATCACTTTTAACGGGATCAAATGGCATTTCAAACGTGCATCGTGATACCCGAGCGCAATTGTTTAACGAGTGAAAACGTGTTCCTTTCATCGTGCTATAAACGTAGCGTGGTGCCGATGCGCTCCGGCCAGCTAAGCACCGATTGGTTTAAAAATCGGAGTCGACGCTACGGAATTCGGACATTCGACTCGACTCGGAGTATTCCCTCAGGGTCGACCGGCCTGGCCGAGGGACCGCAATCGAGTTTCCGTCGATGAAGCGACCAGCGAAGTCTCGCCGGTAAACGTCCGCGATCATTCCGTCAAAAGTCGCAGCCTCCCACGTGGATTTCGGGACCGCGAGTCGTTATCCTGTCTATCGGCCGCCGAATGGGCCGAATGTCCGTCGGCGACGGGGGATTGGACGGAGAGGGGCGTTCTTCTTCGAGGGTGGTGGCATTGGCCGAACGTACATGCGTATACGTGCGTATACATGCGTATGCACGGTGCGTCGAACGCACCGCGAACGCGGTGGCGAGAGACGGACGGACACACCTGCGCGCGAGAGAGGCGAAGCCGCTCCGTGCGCGCGGGAGGAGGGGAGGGGAGGCGGGTGGCGAGAGAGGGCCCGTGGAGTAATAAATTTCGAGCCGGTAAAAACGGCACCGGTGGGTTACGAGAGATTGATGGAGCGACGCGCCAAGTGAGAGAGCGCGAGGGCCGGCCCGTAAGTGGCCTTTCGCCCGCGCTCCGCTCCGACAGTGATCATCAAACCAGAAAAAGTCGCCACCCGGAAAGCCCGGATGCTCGCGCACCCTCGCCCGGTCGATCGCGGCCTAACTGCGGTGAGGGGCGTGCCTCGTCGTCGTGCTGAAAATAATCTCCGGTCAATCGCGCGCGACTCCTTGTCCTCGTCCACGCGCTTGGCTTGCCGCGAAAATGTCTGCGCTTTTTCGTCCCCGCAACTGATTCTGCGTGATTCTCCGCTGCCCTGTGACGTCCGGTTTCCTCCGGTTTCTCGGTGATGTAACGCCGCCCCTAGCTGCGCCCTAATGATCCTCGCGACGATGCGAATTAAGTCATGAGCCCCCGTCTCCGCGGGACTCGTATCATTCTTCCTGCTCTTCCTGCTCTCCCGTTTTTCTCTCGATTCTCCGATCACTTTGCGGGGATCTAGCGGGATGGTGATGATTTTTACAGCATCCGAGAAAACGAATGTATCGAATGTTCACGCTCGTCGTATCTAGCTGCGAGACACGCACGTGATAATGTGATGATAATCACATCTCCCACGTTGTAAGCGATCACTCGCCTCGCGGACTCTACGTAACAAGCGTCGTGTTGTTAAATACAAAACCAGAATCAGACGTACGCATGAGCGTACGCATTTATCCCGTGAACGTTAATTGGTTTAATGCGTTTATTATTGCGGCGATTAATTATCCACTATCCGAGCTGGTCCCAGGTTCACGATCATATTATCCCGCATGTGGCGCGTATGGAGGGCCGGCCAGGACATTGTAATCGCATGGATAATTGTATGAATCGAGCGACAGGTAGAAAAAGAACAAGGAGCGAAACGCCAGTTACTTTCCCTCTTCTTTTTCTCTCTCAATCGCGCGACGTGCTGCTCGACGTCGATTTAAGACGGACAAATTCGACGACGGAATAACGCTCCTTCCACCATCCACGCCGGGGCGGGGAGCGGGGGGGGGGGGSGGGGGGSGGGGGATTTGGAACGCGCGGTTATATTGACTTGTGAAGAGGATGAATAAGCGATCCGCGAAGTGTATCGGGCCGATGACGATGCTTTACGATCGAAGATAACGCGCCCGAAGACTATACGCCAATTTCAGGCCGCGTTCCCTCAAGGGATTAATCGTCTCTCGTTTAAACCTTCGGCACTCCTCGTGCTTCCATTTTTAAATCCTCCCCGGCCGGCATCATCCGGTGTGGGCGGTGCGGGGCATCTCGTTCACGTGCACGTTACGTACAGATACACGGGATAACTACTCTAATTATCGAGGTCCCGCGTAAAATGAGTATGTAAACCATAAATCGACCATCTTCGTCAACCGAGCGCGATCGCTTAACTGCACGGTAAACCCATTTTTCCGCCCGCTACCGCGAAACCAGGGATGAAAGAGAGAGAGAGAGAGAGAGAGAGAGAGAGAGAGAGGAGACGAGTTCTTGACGTCTTATTACGACGATTAAAATCCGGTGCGTTCTCTGTCCTTCTACCCGTCTCCTCTAATTGTTTCAGTAATCCGCCATCGGGGACGTTTCGCCTTCTTCGTCCGTAAATTAAAATCTCCTCGGGGGACGCGCATTCTGCGCCGGACGAATCGTCGAAACGTCCCAGGCCATTTTTAGCGGGGCCGAATCGCGTGCAATTATTCCGACGACACAGTCGCGCAACGAGAGAAGAAGAGAGAAACGATCATCGGTTCGGCCCATTCGCCGCGTGTCGCGGCTTGTCAGTCTTCTCAGTCTTCGCGTAATCGCTCTACCTGCTAAAACCGATAATTTTCCTCCTCGCTGTGCGGGCCGCGGGTATCATTCGCGGGTATCGTTACATTTACCCGGAAGCGTATCGAGCAATAAACAAACAGACTATTCGTGATCGCTGTCTCGCCTGCGCTCTCGTTCGTGCGAACGTGCGACATCCCGTAACGAGACGTTACTATAGCAAAAGCGCATGTATTTCCTCGGCGTTCAAAGCTGTACCTTTCACCCGTTTAATTCATTCGCCGCGTCATATGATAGCTCATAATAATATCGCTATCGCGATCCAATAAGAATACCCCGCGTAAGAGCGTATCGTATGGTGTCTTGCATTTCTCTCCCCGCCGCGCG
The DNA here is from genome assembly GCA_020341155.1 of Eciton burchellii. Classification (NCBI taxonomy): domain Eukaryota; kingdom Metazoa; phylum Arthropoda; class Insecta; order Hymenoptera; family Formicidae; genus Eciton; species Eciton burchellii. Next base: position 2,702,310 of record JAHMML010000005.1, read on the forward strand.
CAATGTTCCTCCCGTGCCTGGAAACGCGCGTTGAGACGCGTAATAAATCTCGCGATCCCAAAACGCAGCCACGAACAAAACACACATATTTGCCCTGCCAGTCTTTTGATCTACGGCAATGTAAATTTGCCGAGGGGAAATCAATGTGTACGAGCATGTAAACGCCCGATGTCTATACAAGCCGCCGATGTGTTTAGGCGAGCAAGAGAAACGCGCGTATCTATCGGACTCGTAGCTGCTTATCCCTTCCCGATGCTTCATCTTCCATTACCGCAGAGAATAATTTTATTTATTACGCCCGTTCGTTATTAACGATCGGCGTTCCTTATTTCGTGGCACTGCCACGTTCGAGTTAACACGCCTCGACGGGTATCGATAGGCCGTCCAACATCCCTTTTTTTCATTATTTCCAGCGGAATAAAAAACCGCGCATTATTTATTCCGATTTCGAACGTATCGGACATCGAGCAACGTCGAGATACTAGGTACGAATTCAATGCATTTATATTGGTTTTTAATTTTAAGCAAGAAACCTTTAGCACGGTTCAGCACTACGGTCCTACCAAGTATCCCTTCAACACCTCGCAAAGGTGAGGTTCACGCGAGCAGCTTCCCGCTTCGGTAGCCGGCGCGTTGTCGCGCGTTATCCGATTATTCCATTCGTAATTACGACGATAATATACGGCACGCCTTTTTCAAAGAATTATATATATACGCGCGCCAGGGAATCGTCAATGGCGTCGGCGACGAAAGCGGCGCGAGGAGACGAAGGGTGGACATGGCTCTACACGGGGAGGGAACAGGGCCCGATGGCCTGGTGGGGCTTTTGGTTTGGCAAACGGCATGGACTGCGCACGCGAAAAGGGGACCCGCGTAAATTGAAAGGGGGCACGGCCGTCTTGTTGTGTTTAAAAAGGCAATTTGCGGGCTTGAGATACGGCCTATATATTACGGCACGACTGCCACAGTGGTGGTGGTGGTGGTGGTGGTGGTGGTGGTGGTGGTGGGAGATAGCTCGGTCGATAGTGCGAGCGAGCCTCCCCTTCGCGGACTTAGCACGGGGACCCATCGGGGCCTCACCGGACTCCGTCCACTCCCACCATTCCTCCTTGCAACGGAGTCTCCCCTCCACGCCGCCATGCCGAGCGAACCCGGGGCCTTTCGCTTCCCCACCAGCTGGCAGGCAAATGCGTTTCTTGTGTAGCTCGCTGCTCGTTTGCGGACGGGACGATTTACTCTCGCGGTATAGTCGTATTCAAATATCTTCTTGCCGTGCGCGCGAGCGAGCGAGCGAGCGAGACCTCGCCGAGCTCCCCGTCCGCTTCGCCGATTTCTCCACCGATTTTGTTCTTCCGCCCTCTCTCTGCCGCCTCTTTTCCTCTCCGTTGCGTCCCCCAACTCCTTCTACCCTCGACTCCTTACCGATTTCTTTATCCTCCGTTCCGTCGTGCGCGCCTAATCCACTTACCGCCTTCGCAATTGCCACGGGCTCCTAATCCTCCGTACCGCGGTGTAATTGAGGAGCTACCGATGGCGGTAGTGAACGAGCCCGGGAGTTCCGGGTTTAATTACCCGGCCGCGACAAACGGGATAAAGGTGGCGGGTGCGCGTTCGATAATTATGAGCGGATCGTTCTCTCGGCGTGCTCGGCGCACTCGCGACTCACGCTTTCACGCTCGACCAGGGTGCAGTGATACGCGACGTAATCGCTAATATCGTGTTAATCATGCCGCGAGTCCTTCGCCGTTGAACAATGCTAATCTGGCTAGCGACGTTGTCTACGTGAACGCGGATAAACAGGTAATACGTGTACGTATATTGTTCTTTTCTTCTTCACGGGGAGCACATCCGTGTCAGACTTCGTTTGCTTCGTTTGATTCGGATTCAAGTAGCATGGATCCTTTGGCAGTAACATTTAGAGTAACATCGCATATCTGTTACTCGTAACAACTATTCCCTCCTTAATCCTCGTAAATCGTTCCACGAACCACAGGCGCGCGCGTACGCACGAACGCAATAAATATTCCATAAATGAAGCAACGATTAAAATCGGTTTAAGTAATGACGGAACTCCACGGTCGTGGAACTGCTTTCGTAAGAATACCGGCTCGAAATAGGTAGAAGAACGCGTAACTGAGAAATACGGCCGTTATTTCGCGATGTACGCCTTATTTAAATTTATAACATTCATGGGGATGCACGGGGAGGTATGTGTGCACGAACATCGACTGCTCCCGAACCGGTCTACGTCCTGTCAACAATGTATTAATAAGCGGTCCGGCCATTTCGATAATTACACGTCGCGACGCGCTGGCAAACCGCTGCGTATCTTTTTCTGGATTACCGATAATTCGCTAAGTTGCGAGGTGCAACAATCATAAAATACCGGGCACCGGGTAATGTGCAATATGCATAGATTAACACGAATATCGAAGCGGACGAGGTGTGTGCGTTAATCCGCGTAAGTCAGGCTTATTAATGCGCTTCAGATTAACGGGCTGTTTAATTTCAGCGATATCTTACAACGATTTGCACTGCTCCGTTGCTGAGTATTTATCACCTATGACCACTTTATCAGCTTGGATGCAGGTTTCCGTGTTTCATCGGAGGCTCGTAACTCCCTCAGCCAGCAGTCCCACGAAAACTCAAACATTTAAAGAGCGTTCGCGCTTATTACCAATTGCGCCACTAGAACGTAAAGCGTGTGTGACTAAACCGCGTTTCGTCACTAAACGGATCCGGGATAATTCGGCGAAGCGCGACCAAACGCAAATCAATTTCGCGAGGATCTCGCTCGGATCCTTCCCCCTGTTTGAGGAACGATTATGTGAGATCAATGCCGAGTTGCCGAAAAGCGCAATCTCAGAATCGCTTTCTTCTTCGGAGAAAGAAGAAAGAAAAAAGAGATAAATCAGCGGTTTTATTAGAAAAAACAATCCAGATCTATTCGCGCGCTTTTGTTACCGTACTCTTTCACGCGTGTATTCGTTCGCTCAATCGAAGAGTCCAAAAAGATAAATCGCCGAGCGAGATCGACGACAACAACTCGTAGACGTTGTCTACGATTGGTATCGAAAGAATGACGGTCGTTCCGTCGTAACTTGGCGCTCGATCGCAAAAAGCTAACGTTCATTCGTGTAATGGCATGCAGAATCGCTACCGTTTCGCAAGAGAGTACATCTGTGCAGGGATATACAAGCTCATTTGCACAGAATGTGTGACAATCGTAATAAATTGCGTCACGATATCGATCTCCTTGCGTTACTTAGCGGCCCGATCTAGGAATGCTACGACCCCGGGCTCTTACTTTTCTGGCGAGCGTCATAAATATCGCAGCGATTCCAATTAACTTTATCTCCATCTATACAAATTATACAAAATGTCGCCGCTAAATCCACGAACGGACGGAGATACGAAGAAATTACATCTCTGCGTGGTCGACTTCAGGAGCAATCGATTGCCCGCGTGCATAAAAATACATTTTGGAATACAGTTTGAGATCTCCTCCGATAAGATGTTACAGATGAATCGCGAAGGTTGGAGATACCGACGTCGCATTTACGAGGATGACAAAATCAGGAGGTTCTTCAGAACGTTAAATCATTTAATTCTTAAAAGGGTTACTCGCAAGAAACGCGAATTTAAGTTTCATAAGATTCTTAGAAACCATTTTATTTTATCTTTTATTCTATTTTTATTCTATATCATAGCGCGCATGTGACGTGGAATATTTGCAAATTGATCCCTTTTACATATAAAAGACTTAGTCTTTATATAAAACACTGTTTCGCAAAAAAGCGATGCTTTGTAAAAAAAAAAAAGAAAAAGAGAGACCAGGTTTTTTTTATAAAAGAGTGCGATTTACAAAGATCCTACACACATGTGCATGCATGTGTGCGTTAGAGATGATATAAATCGAATAGATATTTAAGCGAAACAAAAAGGGCGAGGCGTATCGCGCCGTTTTTTTTTTTGTTTTTTTTTGTTTTATTTCGCCCTGCGTAGCGCGGAAGTACGCTTTTGATCTTTCTCGTTTGATCGGAATCTCGCAAATCACGAAATTACGATGTCCATCCTAAAATTCAGAAATTCGGAGGAGCCATAACCCTCTGCGATCAACATTCCAGAAGATCGAGTCACGAAAACATCCTCGCTTTCGCTCCACAGAGGCGCTAGATTTATGTCCTTCGGTTTAACACTTCCCGTATAAAAATTGCGCTACTCATCGCGTGAAAGTTTGGAATTCGACAGCGCGTGTAACATGTACGATTATGTACATCCAAATGTATCCATACACCCGCATTATTTCGTAAGACAGCCCTACACTAATTCTCTCCTCGTCGACATATTACATCGTCACGACGTTTAATTAATGTTGGCATAACGGATATGGGGTGAAATACGCCGTGACTTCCGTATGAGGTGATCCCCGCGTAAGCACAGAGAACGGCTGCGCGATTTGGTATATTCATCGTGCTTACGTTTCGTCGTTCGTGTTACACGAGCTGCATGCGTGTCACGCACTGTAGATATCTTCGATAAAGTCGCTCCTTTGAGATCGAGTCGAGTCTTTTTGACGAACGTTTAGCGAACATGTCTCTTGAATCGATAGAATCGTCTTAGCCGGCAATGTTTACGCGACTTCCCGCGGAATTTCGCGTTCGCGCAATCTCAGGAACTTGATCTTCCAGTGTCCAGGTTTCAATGAAACAACGCGTAGCCCCGGTCGTAGATTGTTGTTGTCAGGGTAAGAAGTCAAGGGTCGATGAAGCGATAGCAAGAATTATTGCCCCGTCGAGTGGTACGGTGAGGGTGAGATGCAGCGGGACGCGATTTAAAAATCACAATTACAGCATGATAATTCGAGTGATGTATGACCCGTCCGAGCGAGATGCATCCGAGAAAGAGAGAGAGAGAGAGAGAGAGAGAGAGAGAGAGAGGGAGGGAGGGTGAAAACCTCACGCTACCAGAAGTTTCCAATCTATACGATATCAACAGCTGCCTAGCCGCGCGTTGTATACCTCCGAGACTTGCGATTTAGAATGTTGATACAACGGATGGCTGAGCAAGGAAAGCCGTGCACGCCTCTCACAAGGTGCGAGATTGAAAGGAAAGAATAAAAAGGGAACTACCGCGACCTGTATCGAATTTCACGCCGCGGTACTTCTCGGCCATTTACGTCGCGTCTGTGTACACTTGATTATGCACATTCAAACGGCGAAACTTCCCCGCCGCCGGCGAAGTTTCGCGCTTAACAAGAATCGCGACGTAAATTTAATCCCGCGAGTACGTGCGTGCTCTCACGTCCGCGTGTCCGAGCGATCTCGAAAGAAAGAAGTTCCAGCAGAGAACGAAATGGAGTTGTCGGTTTGCGGCGAATTTATTCCGCGTGGATGACAAATTGAACGTAATACCGCTGCTGATACCAACGTTAATTACTCCCCCTCCCCGGATCGCGCGATAGGAGAAGCTCGTTTCTGAGATTCTTAAGCGAGGAGATATGCGGGAGACATCGAGATCGCGCGCGTATAAGCAAAATCGAGAAAGGGAGTTCCACTCGCGCTCTTTCGCGTCTTTCGCGAGTTACACCTCCTCCGCGATTGTCTTCTTCCAACGCCTACACGCGCCGCAGCGTCCGATCGATCAACTCCTTCGCGGAATTTCCCGCTAATAATCAGGAGGATAGTCAGGAACGAGACAGAGCGGCGTCCGCTCGTCCGTACTTCCGAATCCTCGCGGATCCCACCGCGCGGAAGCGAACGAACGGGATGAACGACTCGCGCTCTCGTCCTCGCGCTCGCGCTCGCGCTCGCGCTCGCGCGTTCCGCCGTATACCTCCGGGAGTCGCGATTCGGAATGTTGATATAACGGATGGGTGAACAAGAAAAGCATCGCGGCCGACTCTCTCCGTCTCTCTTCCCCTCTTCATTCCTCTCCTCGTTCCTGCGCGGAGAGCGCGCGCTCCTCTCTCGGTCGCGCGTATCCGGCAAAAAAGAAGCGGTGCCGGTACATTGAACCCGGTAAGAGTTCCGCCACACGTTCGCGAGGCCGTTTCAGTATTTGACTGTTCCCCCCTCCGACGCCGGGCAGCGCGCGGGCTCTCTCTCTCTCTCTCTCTCTCTCCCTCTCTCTCTTTCTTTCCTCTCCGTCGTCTCCTCGGTTCGACTCCCGTCGAGACGACAGAACGCCATAAGCAACCAATTTAAATGTAAATTGAAAACCACCGCGGCATACAAATTGTTCGACTCTGCCGTCAAAAAATACTGCGAGCAAAGATCAAACGGAAGACAAGACACGCGGCCGAGAGAGGGTGGCGTATATGGGGCCGATGGTCGAGATAGAAGGAGAAAAGATGCCCCGAAGAAGGGCATCGCGCGCGTCGACGAAATGCGCGGATCTATTCGACCCTGTATCTTTCTGTTACCGGGGCCAAAGCCGAGGGCTGGCGTTTGTTCCGCCTGCCTCTCGCTGAAAAACCTCCGTCCGCTCTTGCTGGACTATCCGGCCAAATATTTACCTTGCCGTTGTCCCGACGAGGACCGCCATGCCGGCCGGTTGCAGGCAGAAATCCCCCGCGACGAGGGCGAGAAACACAGGGAGAAAAAATACCCGAGCCTCCCCGAGCCTGCCTTTTTCGAGCTGACCGTATATTTCGAGGATCTTCCCGATCAGGGAGCGATCAGAAGGAGCGAGATTAATGGATCAGTTTATCCTCTCCATTAACGATTTCGGGTCGCGCAACGTGGCGCGGCGCGGCGCGGCGCGGCGCGGTGCAGGTTCGTCCGCACGACGAGGAATTAATTTCCCATTCCCGCGTTAGGGCACAGGCCCGACTTACCATAATTTCCGTGGATTCGGATCGTTCCCCGGCTCTGTTGAATATTCCCTCGCTGATTATAAATGGTTTCTGTAATCAACGTCAGGGCTGCGTCTGGACTACATCGAGCGTTGGCGCGCGATCGAATAAGCCGCGCTCCGATTAACCGCGGTCCAACTTCAGCCCTGTCGAAGCGGCATAACGAACGCTTGTTTTCTATTTATGTATAATTTCAATATCAGCACTCGTTGCCGGAGAAATCACGATGGCGAAGCTAATGGAACCGATGCGTTTCCGCTCGGTGTTTTCATTAGCTCGTTTCACTCTCGGTGCTTTCGCTTTCAACTTTGCCGCTTCTCATCTCCCGCTATCATCAACGAGACGATTCTTCCATGATTTTATATCATCTTTAAAATCAGAAAAAGTAAAAGGAAAGGTTTATCGAGAGCTGTATGCAGTGGCAATTCCATCAATGTTCGGTATGATCTGTACATAATTTGCATTTTTGCGCGATGCTTTTACAAGCATGCTTTTATGCGACGTCATACGCGCATCAATTCGCTCAACGATAGACGATTGAAAGGGTGGATTGAACAGCGCGGCAACTAATTCATCGCTCTGGCCGTCATTAGCTGTCTCGCGTACACGTACACGGCATTCGCTAACATTTCCGGTTACGTTTGTCACGACGCCGGCATAAATTTTTGACGACGACGTCGTGCCATACGTGTCATGATTTATCGATTCCGGCCGGTTAACATCGACAGCTCTGGCCGGAGGTAAATGCAGCGCCATCATCGAGCCGATAGAACGAACGCACTGATCATTAGCTGGCCGGCCAAGGTTGCGGCAATCGGTTTCACCGATCTGTATCTCGCATTACGCGTAATCAACATGTACAGTCCCTCGAAGGGCCGTCGAAATATGTGCGCGATTATGTACAGGCATGTCCCAAAACGTGCTAATTTAAATTAGCGCGCTTTCGCGTCCTGACATGGCGCGCGCGTAAATTTAAATTTCTCAAATGGGATGCGTGCCGATAGGGAGAGAGAGTGCTTGTTAGCACCGTGGTAGCCATCAACATAATTAACCCTCTAAGTGGAGACGCCCGTGTATCATTATTAGTACACGCCTCGGCATTATGGAGTTCGAATGTGCTTGCGAGAATTTAGGTCCGCGTCGGGTGCCCTGATTTAGGCGCGCGTAACGCGAAATATCCAATTAAGCCATAATGGGGGCTCCTATTGCCGCGTCCCGGTATAACAATATCGCTTGCAGCGATATTTATGCTCGCGAGGGAGGTCTTTTGCTACGCCGAGCGCGCAGCGTGCGGGAGAGCTCTCCGATTCGATCTGCTTGCCTGAACGTAAAAGCGTAAAAGCGCGGCGCGGCGCGGCGCGGAACGTCTGCTGCCGCGGGGATATGCCAATTCAGCATATCGCGCCCGAAATCGAAGGAGACCGTGTAACGAAACTCTTAAAAGCGATGAGCCGACGTTCGTTAAGCGCGCCTCATCTCGCCCACCATACGTGACTATCCTCCCGAGCGGTGTCTCCGCCAGCAGCCTCGCCGGCGGCGCCGGGGGTGGCTTCGTCCCTTAAAACACTCGCGATCCGCGGCCCCCTCCGTAGCCTCTCCCGCCCCCCCGCCGCCGCCCCCCCCCGTCCCCCTCGCATGCTACACCGCGCGAAAATCCCTCCCTGGTCCGTGACATTACGACATAAACCCGAGCGTTGATCCGCTTTTTTCACCTTTCCTCTTTTTTTTTCTTTTTTTTTTTTTTTCTTTTTCTTTCTGTTACCTTGCAGTTCGCAACGGTTATTCTTGCGTACCTGTTGCTCTCTCGGAAGGTCTCGATATTCGATTGAACATAGCTGTCAGAGCTGTGCGATACAATACGAACGGCGTGGAGGTCTGGGCCGCGCCATCCCGCAGCCCGCACACAAATCATACCGTTTATAAGGCGGATGCCGTTCTGGTTACGTTGCCGCTTGGCGTTCTCAAGACTTCCGCACCGCCTTCCGGAGTCACCTTCAACCCGCCGCTTCCGGAATGGAAGATGCAAGCTATTCAACGGCTCGGCTTTGGCAATTTAAATAAGGTAGGTGGACGAGCATCGACGTGCCCTCCGCGTACCGCCCCGGCGAGTTACCATCGCCCTTAAGGCGGTCCTGATTTATGCCGCTTGCGGGAAGTCCGGCGGATGGCCCTGTTGGGCATCGGTGTAAGGGCATTAGGGCTGCATAATCGCGCGTTAAGCCTTATCACCGATCGCACAGTGGCGGATTCCAGTAGTAATTAACGCCCCGTTCTTTTAACGAGCGAGGGCCACATCGAAGGGTTCGGCATCGCCGGAGGCATTTCGCGCACGTCGCCGGCAAATTAAGCGAGATTGTAACGGTCAAGCGGTCTCGGAGAGAAACGAGATTTCTGCGCGGCGGTATGCGCGTATACTTTGATACGAAAAAGAAAGAGTGCCCTCGAATTATGTCTCTTTAATAAATTCTTGCGTCACCGAGCTGCGGCGACTCCTCTGCGACGCAAACGTTCGGAATCTAACGGAAAGCGCTAATTGTCCTTTCTCCGTCCCGAGAATGGATGTCTCGCATACATAAGTTTTATCCCTTTATCCTTCGCTATTTCAGGTGGTGCTGTGCTTCGAGCGCATTTTCTGGGATCCAACTGCCAATCTGTTCGGCCACGTGGGGAGCACCACCGCATCGCGCGGCGAGCTCTTCTTGTTCTGGAACTTGTACAAGGCACCCGTCCTGTTGGCCCTCGTCGCCGGTGAAGCGGCTTGCGTCATGGAGAATGTCAGTGACGATGTTATCGTCGGTCGTTGCATCGCCGTTCTGAAAGTAAGTGGATGAAATTCCTAGTTGGCGCGCGAAAAGTGAGGGGCACGCCGCGGATTTACCGCGAGGTTGGACGGACGCGATTAAACGGAACTCCTTTGCCTTCGCAGGGAATCTTCGGGAATCAGGTGGTACCGCAACCACGCGAGAGCGTAGTAACAAGGTGGCGGGCGGATCCTTGGGCGCGGGGATCCTACAGCTTCGTCGCGGTCGGCAGTTCTGGCAGCGACTACGATCTTCTCGCCGCACCCGTATCACCACCGGCACTATTGGGTCAACCTGCAGCACAGCCGCGAGTATTCTTCGCAGGTAAATATCAAATTCGATGCTCCGTAACTGCACGGGCAATTACCCCTTCAAGTTGTCCAGCCGAGACCGAGGGTTGCGTATACATTCTCCGTGTTCGCCAGTGGAGAACATAAACGCGTTGTTTGCCATACAACTGACGATTGACGCTGCCAATTTACCTCCCTGTGATATTCCGTTTATTCTCGTACGCGATATGTAATTTCGTTAATGTATGTTGTTTCGCGGGATTCTATTACTTCGAATTTAACAGAATCGATATCACATGTATTGATTCCGTTAAATATTCGGACGGAATAAGTTGCGGCAAATTACACAAAAGTGTCAAAGATTGATCATTGTGATACATTGTGATGCACGGGTAAACATCAGTCTATATGTATACGGTGAATTTTCAGGCGAACACACTATACGAAATTATCCAGCCACCGTGCACGGCGCATTCCTCAGCGGTGTACGTGAGGGTGGACGTATAGCTGACCAACTCTGTGGTAGTCCATATGCTCCACCGACAATGACAGCTTCCGTTCCTTCGTCGACTGCGAGCGCACCAACAAATACCGGGAGTAGCTCGACGCCTTAGTAACATGGCCGCACCGTTACGTCTTGTGCCTTTCTGCGAGCGAAGACACTGCGAGCGACGTATCCAAGAAGAGAGTTTTCTCCTGGAGAAAGGAAGATATCGAGCCGGAAGATCCCCTCGCGATGATACGAGCTTCAGCCGGAGGGATTTCAAATCGTTCATTTGAATATTCGTTCATTCACGCTATGTTATGCAACGAATATCGTTCGGCGAATGATTTAATCTGTTACGATCGGATTTTATCAGTCGAACGGAAGTATTGACTGAATGAGTTTAGCTAAATTTTCTTCAAGCACTCACATGTATCTTAAATGTGTTCGTGCGCATCAAGCGCATCCACGCACGCGAATGCGCACTTGAAATATTTCACGATTGCGTAGACGTATTCTAGTTCATTGACAATGTATCTACCCGTAAAGATAAACATTTTTTTGCTATTAATTAAGACTTAAGTATTTCTTCGCATTTTTCTACGTAGCTGATAACGATTAACTACCCGACTTCTTACTTATGCTACCACCTTATCCACCTTACCTATCTTTTTATCGTGATCAATGACTTGTTATGTATATTTCTCGCTTTTATAAAGAGAAATATTTACCATTACGCGAGAGCAGGTTCTTCTGATCAAATAAATGACACATGCCTTTGAGATTGTAAGCCAGCGTAAACAACATTGCAGGATGCAAAGCGATCTGCGTTATTGCAGAGACTTATTTTGTGACACAGTATTTACTCGCCATGATAATAGCAAAGATGTATTATTCCTGCGTTATCACCAGGACTTGTACCACGATTCGGGAACAGATTCGCACGCAATGGCACGCTCGTGTAATATTACAGTTATCTAGCTCGTGCGCTGTCGCGCTGTGAGACGGATTTCAGAGTTCAAGTGTATCGATATATCGAGCTAGATATATTCTGCATCGAATGTTCAGTGTAGTTAATTCTCGTTGTAATTTCTGTGCTTTCGAATCATGTAATAATCATGTAACAAATGATAGCCCGTTTGCTCGAATGCGATTCAAGATAATATCGCAGTCACAGGATGACTTTACGAGACGTTTCGTTGTGGAATATGTATATTGTATCAGATATATTATCTTGAGAAGTGCGAGCGATGTATCAATAGCGACGTATCGTTCCGCGCAATTGAGGCACGCTCGAATTGTCAGCTGTTCCAATCTTTGTGCGATTGTGGAAACGATTAGATGCGATTGCGAGCACACAGAGCAATGTTGTGAACTCGATTTGGCACATATATATATAAATATGTAACAAGAAGATCCATATATGTACATTAAAAGAGTTGTTATATGCATATCGACAATAAAAGCCGAGTCTACAGTCTTTCTTTCAATCCTCCAATGCATCAGACGTTGCAGTCTCGGATACGAAAACACATGTTTCGTGTCCATCCATCCAAGCGCTTCTTAATGCAACAGATAATTCGTATCATCTGTGTAAGACTTATCAGAAATTGTTCCGTCGATATCTCTCGATTCTCGTCAATCGCAACCGTTCCCAAACTGCGCGAGATCATTCTTCCGCCTGATTCCGTCCAGAACCACTTTCTTAATCGCGATACCTTCTGCATATTACATGTGCGCATAGTATTTGCGCGCGATGTTATTGAATCCGACTGTCCGCATCTCGGCTAATCGAAAGGAACGACATGGTTCTAATTGGAAGCTCTCGACCATGATAAAAGTTGTTCGCTTCAAAAGCAGAAAGGAGAAACCTCAATCGCGTAACGTGGCGGAACGTGGCGGGGAAAAGGGGAAGRGGGGGGGGGGGAAGGACGAGGRGGRGGAGCGGCCAGCTTGAATCAATAATACGGGATGCCTTCTGAATTTGCAATCTTGCTTTAATCAATCATACCTAATAACGTGCATAGTATTTATACAGTAACCGCACTCTGCGATCATATTAGATTTCCTATCTAATTTGGAAATATTGAATATTCGATCATTCCGGTACGGATATTACGTTGCGCGTATCGCCGCGGGCGCATTATTTCGTGCTATGCGGATTTCAGTTGCGCTAATGCAAGCAACTTTGAAATGCATTCAGCAAAATTCTAAAGCTGTCCGATTAGCCTGCCAAAACCGCCGCTAAATACGGCAATCCCGCGGAATGGAGGCTCCCCCATTGGTTTTATCAGGGTATTTTCAGCTTTCATTTCTCTTAGCGTCCGAAGGATGTTAATTCGATAAAGCTACGTCGTCACAGCAACCGTAATCGCCGAGTCGGCTGACTCGAAACACGCGTCATCAGCTCTATCTGTCTGTACGAGTAACAGTGTCCAGGTTGTTCGTCAATCTCTCTCTCTTTCTCTCTCTCTCTCTCTCTCTCTCTCTCTCTTTCTCTTCTCCTTGCTCGTTCCCTTCCGCAACTTCTCCTTGTCTCTTTCTTTTGGTTGTCCTTATCGTTTTCTATCATTAACAACAGAGATGAGTGTGCAACCTAAAACACTATGTTTATCCAAAAGAAGAAAATATCCCAGTGACATCTTCGGCACGTCGAGTATATATTACGGTCACAAGTTACGCGAACGCGAGACTCGCTACGCTACAAAGTATGACCCGCGAGCTATCGAAGACTCAGTCTGGTTGACAAAGGACAAGAAAGAATACGAGCAGCTTTTTAAGCTTTACGAGTTCGTGACAGAAAGCGATCGGAAAATCAAGAACAAACATCTTCGTCAGCAGGTGCAGGAAAGTAATAAGGATCATCTTACGTTTATCTTACATTTTAGTATCTTTACGTTTTAAACATTAGCATTATTATAGCATATATGGAGAAAAATTAACTTGGTCCAGATAGGACATTGACGCTCTTTCTGTTACCACGTGATCTCCGTTTGCATATGCAATGAAACTGCAATGTCAGATTTTAATTGACTTTAATTTTGCACGGTTCATTGACTTGTCGTCAATACTACGAACAAACATAAGTAAAAATATTAAATCACTGCCGCGTTTGCTGTTTCGCACAACTAAGAAAGCTTGTTTCAATTTCTTCTGTCAAATCCGCACGCAGCGTAATTCACATCCGGATAATGAATCATATTAATGATTAGTCATACAACTAACGCATATTTCATTCGGCACTTAATTTTAATCATCGCGCACAAACCGATATCGCCCACGTCTGAAATTCGATATTTAATTATTTCCGTCTCCTCCCCCTTCCTGCTTTGAACGTGCATAACAAGCAGCCATTAACGCGAAAACGGCTAATCTGCAGAGATATCGGCATACGAGGAGAATTTGGAAGCGCGCAGGGAGAAGCTGCGCGACCTCGTGCTGACGGAGGAGACGAATCTGACGAGAGAGATCGTGGAGGAGGTGCAGCGGAGCAACGACGCACGGCTGGAAGAGATGCGCGCGAAAACGGAGGAGCTGAGGAAGCGTCGCGATGAGGAACGCGAAGCGATAGTGGCCGCCAAGCGGATGCAGCAGTACCTGCGTTCGTGTCAGAATATCCAGCAGACGTACTCGAAAAGAGCGACGATCGACGTGAAGCGATGCAACGTGGTGCAGATGACGGAACACGAGACGCGAAGGTCGGAGGAGATGGAACTGGAAGCTCTGTGGCACCGGCTGATGATGGCGGAGCTCGAGGCGAAGAAACGCGAGGAAGAGGAAGAATCGGCGAGACGGGCTTCGGTGCAACGGGAGGTATCCTCCGTCCTGGCGAAGCAGGTGGAGGACAAGCTGATGCTGGTGGAAGAGGAGAAGCGGATCATGAAGAAGGAGCGCGAGAACCTGGAGCTGCTGTGGGAGGAATTGCGCCAGACGGAACGCAGGAATCTGGAGATAGAGCAGCAGAAACGGAAGGAGCTGAGGCGTCAGCTCGAGGAGCAGATGCTGTCGGCGAAGCGGTTCCTCGCCGAGCGCACGCGCCTGGAGGCCGCGGTGGACCAAGAGTTCAGAATGCTCGCCGACAAGGAGATAGCCGCCGAGAAAGAGCGCGTGGAAGAGGACGTGGAGAGTTACCGAAAGGAGATAGCGATCTATTTCAAGTACCTGGAGGATCTGCGGCAGGAAGAAGCCAGACGGAACATGGAAGTGGAGACCATCGTGCAACAATCGTACGAGGACGCCGAGACGAGGCGTCGACTGGCCTTGAGCAAATTCAGGGAGGCTCGTGAGCGCCTGCTGCAGGATGTCCTGCGTGGCCGCGATGAGCAGCTGAGGGAGAAACAGGAGGCGCTAGAGGAAGAGCGTCGCCTGAAGGTTGAGGAGAGAGAGGACCTCGAGAAGCAGGCCGAGATGTATGCCAACTTGGACGCGATCGAGCGGCAGAGCAACAGAGAAAAAGCATTGCGTTACGCACTGGAGCTGAAGGAGCAACACGAGAAGGTGGAGGCGGCGAAACGGCGCGAGCTGCAGGAGGAGCGGCAATGGCAAGATGAGGAGAAGAACCGCGAGGAAGAGTGTCAGCAGCTCACGGACGAGCTGCTGAGCGCTTCTGAAAACATCACGCCGCATCCGTTTAAGGTTCTCCTGCAGCAGTGCGCCGCACGTCGCGCGGCGGAGAGAGAGGGACGTCCTTACTGTCCGCCGGCTTTAACTTCCGCGTAACTCGTGTCGGAACGCTGATAAGTTAGCCGATGCTTGTAAGTCGCTTCCACGACGTCTCGCTACGTGGGGGATTACGTAGAGAACAGGATAGAGCAGTGAATAATCGGTCACAGAGAGGCCAACAACCACTAATTCCGTGAAGACGAGGACGCGAGATAAGCCGGTAAGAAAATTCGGGCGTAAAGCGTTTGCCTTCCCGCAGAGAGGCTTAACGCTCGCGTGGTTTTCGCGCTCATGCACGCGCGAAATATGTATCTAAAAATGTCGGTATTACGCAATAGTCTTGTAACAATATTGCACCATTATAAAGAATATACCGTGTGTACTGCACTTTTCCAGTTTTTGCTTTTCGGCTACATTTTTGCGTGACATTTCTCCGTAATACAAATATTGTATCTGTTGTGCGCGATAATCAATCTTTAATCGTTACGCGATCACGAATTAAAACGATTATTTAATCAAATTTGCGGTCATTTATAGTTAATTCCATTTCATTTGCAATTAGTAGTTTTAATAGCTCTCTCTCTCTCTCTCTCTCTCTCTCTCTCTCTCTCTCTCTCTCTCTCTCTCTCTCTCTCTCTCTCTCTCTTTCTCTCCCTCCCTTTCGATTAATTCCAAATACATATCTCCCTAATGGAACATTACAGTCTTCGTATAAAACACATAAATTTTCAGACATAAATAACACGTTTAATGATTTTCATTATCTTCTTTCAACAATATCAATATCAAAATAATACAACTTCATTGTTGCCATGAATCCAATGTTTCTAATATTTCCATGAAATATTAATCTAGATGATACATGGTATCTAATTATTGAAAAAATTCAACATCGTCGAGATAAAAGAATATGAAAAATAATATCGAGATATCCGCGGATGCGACTCTGCCGATCGAAAAAATATCCTTCAGACAACGCGGCCAGTTGGCGCTCGTACCAAAGGCATCCTCCCGATTTTCCGCTTAGCTCTCCGCTTCTACCATCCGTCGGATGCTGGGTCCAAAGCTGCTGAGGCGGTACGTATTTATCGACGGTAAGCGGCGATGCCAGCTAGCTGACATCTTATTGTTGAAGGGGAGAAACGAGAGAAAGACGGGAACGGAGTTGCAACATCCAATGTGGCGATTTTATTGTACGCCTCCGAGGAGAAATCGCGAGACGATTCCGGCAGGTGTCCTAATGACTCTCCTTTAATGACGCTCCTTTACAGGAGAAATTATGACGAAAGTTCAAACGGGCGCGATCTTCCGCGTTACGGAGCATTTTGCCGAGGCATGACGTAACATAACGCGGCCCGATCTTCCGAGAATGAAGTGTACACACACACGCACATATATTACATTAAAATGCGCGTTGCACATAAAATCAAGATTTACGCTGTAATTGTGTTCGCGCGCGCGCGCGCGCGCGCGACGTGTAGCGGCCGTATAAATCTTCATTAAACGCGAGCAACTGAGATCATGCTTTATCGGTCGTGACGCTTCGCGAGCGAGATACGATGCAAGGAGAATTTGTCGTTATTAAATATTACCGATGCGACCGTTGGGCACTGGACGGACCTAACGTGATCATGTTCGATGCCGCGCCGTTATCCCGATAAAGCAAAACGACGTAAACATCAATCCCGCGAGCGCGAGCGTGATTTCTCTCGCGCAGATTTGCCGGCCGGCCGGCAATTATCGCCGGGTCTTATTTCCCGGCAGCTATCGCTGCCAAGTAACGGCCAGATAAAGGATTGCTAAAGCGATATCCCATAAAAAGCGCCACGTCCGCGGTCATTAAATAAAAAAGGAAGCAAGACGGGATTTGAAGGGCGAATCATAAAGTTTACAATGCACGGAGATCTCCAGTTTACGACGTTCGAGGTAGGAAACGCTTAAACACCGAGCGAATTCTCACCCTCCTCCTCCTCCCCCGCCCCCCCCTCCGCCCCCGCGCCCGTGATCCCATGCGATTCAATCGGGGCCTCGCAATCGATCGCACATGCATGGAAGCAGCAACGATTCATGCAAATCCCTCCGCCTCCCTTACTTAGGCTCGTTTAAGAAAGAATCGCGCTGCGAGTAACGGCGAGCGAATTCTCGCGATATCCGCTTCCTTCCTTCAGCGCGATTTCCGCGAGAGCAGGTTTTTTCCCTCGCATCGTCAGGCGTTCCACTTGATGTTGCTGGTTGCGCGCCGTGCGATAATTCCACAGCAACGCACACGCTTTGGGCGTGCGCGCGCGCGCGCGTGTGTGCATGAATACTCACGTCGGCTTAATACCGTAGACGCAGCCCGTTCGTGATTGATCGAACGCTGCCGGCTAGACAGCGCAGTTTGTCTCCGAGATTCACCCCACAAGGGTTAGAGGGTTGGCGCGCCTACTGATTGACTCGAGACTCGCGGTGTAAGAGGTCGCGATGCCCTGATCCAGGTCAAGTCGGCCCGCAGGCGATGCCGTCATCGCGGCCAGCCATCGTTGTACAGATGCCCCCCTCCCCCCGCCTCCCCAGCAACGAGTTATCTCGCTTGATTGGCCGAAGACGGCCGCATCTGCGCCACGTATGCGGCGATTATCGGCGTATAGAGCGACTCGGCGACAGAGGGACAAAGGCAAGACGAAAAGAGCCGGTGAGAACGGGGTAAGGAACCGGCAGCGACCCGAGGGGCTGACGGAGAAGCGGAGAAAGTCAGAAAACAGGGAAAGAGGGAGAGAGTGGAAGGGAGGCGTGAGAGGGAGCGGACGAGAAGTTGAACGAGGAGGAAAGGCGCAGGTCAGGCGAGGGATGAGACAGAATGAGAAAACGGAGAGGGTTGCACGGTGAGAGAGCGAATGGACTCTGCCTCCAGGGATGTTCTTTTGACAGTCATGTCGCTGTCGTCTCCTAAGGTCCCCCGGCGGCATTGCATTAATCTTCTTCTTCTTCCGACCCCGCCTTATTGAAAATTCTACAGAGCGCTTCACAGTTTTTGCCGCGGACGTCTTTTATGCCCCACCACCGCCGCTTCCCTCCCCCTTTCCCCTCCCCTCCCCCCTCGCTCTCTCTCTCTCTCTCTCTCTCTCTCTCTCGAACCCCTCGCAGAGATCGTTCCAAACCATCCCCCGTGACGAGCGCGAGATATTCCCGGCGTTACGCTTCGTCGTGCGTCCCGTCACCCGGAGAGCAGCGCGTGTCTTTCGGCCGTTGCCGGTGATATCCCCGTCGACCCTCCAGTGAAACTCGAACACGATGATCGATAATGTTATCAATCATCGCATCGGTAACTCCGGCAGTCCCGTACACGTTTCGCGTGCCTTGCTGACCGCGAGTGCTTCGAAAGTACGCGCGTTGCTGGTTCCGGCAAGCACCCTTGCCACTGATAAGAAGTACACCGAGTTGGAAGTCGTGGAGAACGAGAAATCGCGCGATGAAATGGGGCGAAAGTTCGATTGCGTCGAAGGAGCCCTCGGGAATTAATCCCGCCGCGATGCCACCGCGACGCCGGTGAAACGACGGCGCGTTCCAACGGGGAGCTTCGTCCGGAAGCACTGCGGGGGTCGATGGGGCGCTTGATGGGAATTAGCGAGCGATAAGTATCGATACACCTCGGAGCCGGCGTTCTTTCGCGATAGATTGCTTAAAAGCGGCCCACTTATCGACTTTTCACTTAGCGCCGTTTAAAATTGCGACGTTCAACCGCTCTTAGTGTCAGTCTGCCAATTAATGGGAATATTAACTCAACGATGCGCGTTTCTCTTTCTACGGCATTGATGTAACTAGATGTTGACGTACTGTAACAACGTAATGGTTAAATCTTGAGTTCTCGAAGCTGCTAGCACTGATAGAGACCGAAAAATATAGCTACATAGCAAACGGACGGACGTTACTTTGCATCAATTTGAAACTATTCATGGATAATAAGACGGAAATTTTTTAATTTTGATGAAAAAGAAAGAGAGAGAGAGAGAGAGAGGGAGGGAGGGAGAGAGGAAGGGAGGGAAAAAAATGGGAAAAAATGGCATAATTAGTTGGAGATGCTTGAAAAGAGCAAGATAAGATATCCTGGTTGTTCATTCGTTGTCTGATAACTTTTTTTTTTACAACAGCAATATTTGTCTTCGCGTAGTGTGTCAAAACAAATACGCAGGTTTTTCCATTTCCAAACAGAATAATAGACTTCGCTGCGCTATTAAATTTCATTGTGTAATCAATAACTGACACACGTGTCAGTATTTATTCTTGATTAATATAGCTCAATATTTGCAGTTGGAAGCTTATATCTCGCGGTATCCCGTTCGGGAGAGAAAGAACAAAAGGAGTTACATCGCATGACTCGTCAATGATATCGAGAGGAACGAATTATCCGCAGTGTCGCTAATTATCATTAGTAAGTGGTAAGCGAGATAAACACCGGAGAACACTGATAATTTTAATCGCGGGATTGACAAAATTCGGCGAGCAGCGCCGACTTATTCCAGCCAGGAATCCAAAGTATCAATTTCTTAGCAGAATGAGGAAACTTCCTTCCTCACCTTTAATCAGAAAAGTTGGAAAAATCCGAGCAACCCCCGCGGAACCGTCCGCTGAGTAAGAGTAGAGGGAGCAAGGAACGTAAAGCACACCGAGGGGGTTAATTAATAAACGTAACGCGTCGCGCCCTCGAACGTGAATCGGCGAGCGTGAAGCGTGTCCTGTCGTTATCCTGAAAAAGTTCCCGAATTTTTGTTACAGCCCCTTTCCTCCCCTCGGGAAAGCTTCGCCGAGGTATTAGTACGGCCGGAGGCGTGTCATATCCTAACATCAGCGACGTGGATTAATGTTATGCCGCGGCGGCGGGGGTTGTCGCGCTTTTCACGAGAATTCCCGCATTTACGGCGATAAGCCTGATCTCGCGAGCGATGATCGCCTCGCCGCAAAGAAATGATTCCCGTTGGATACACGCGGGACAATAAAATGATTCCCGTGTTCGCGCGCGGGCTCGCGTCCGAATCCTCACGACACGGGGGAGGGAGGAATGATTTATAGCGCGCGTGGCAGCTCATTGGGCACTGATAGCCACGACTCTAATGTAAGATTACGATGGGCTCGAGCCCCGAGCTTAATTCGAGGGCCCTCCCGTGAATTGCGTGGAATTCGTGATACGCCGCAGAGATCAGCAAGGCTAATGCAATTTTTCCGGTTAAGGGGGATATCTCCGTTGCATCTCCCTTTAAAATCATCCCCGCGCGCGTTCCCCGTTTACTCATGTATATGATGCATTTACGGCGTGGCACCTTGTGTATAAATATTCMCCCCCTGCCGCTAAGATGGTAAAATTAAACGCGAATCATTATGCACGGTCTGTGCGCGCGCCGTGCATTTTTACGCTGATCTCTCCCGTGAGCGGGCGACGCCACGGGATCTTTAGATCTAATCGGGATCATTCTCGGCCAGTTATTTATCACTGTGCTTATTCAACGTGCCACCAACAACCTTTCCCATAATCGCTCAGGTTCTCGGCATCATCAAGTTCCGCGCTTAACAGCAACGAAGCCGAAGGGACGTCGCCGCGTATCGCGCGATATCGCGCGAGTCGATATCGTCGATATCCTCCAATCCTCCGATCTTCTATTAGAAAATTATTGTAAAACGTACAGCCACGCCATTTTCCAGGGGATGTCTCGCCCCCCCCCCCCCCCCCCCCCCCCCCCCCCCCCCCGCCCCTACCCGGCGCGCACGGCGAGTGCGCGCACGCGGAAGTGCACGATGTGGACGATTCGCAGGCAAAAACGATTCGCGGCGCCTTGATGGCTCGCACGGATTCATGAGAACGCGCGTCCACGAGCCGCGCTCGTGGTAATTTGAGGTTCCGGGTTAGTTAAACACGCGGTGGCTGCCGGCGTTAGCTCGGACCGCCGTTTAAAAAGTCGGCGGAACGAATTTCCGTGCTCGTTCTTCGGAATTAGAGATAGCCGTGCGCGCGCCCGCGGTTATATCGTCGTTATTTCGAGCGCCGTTCCCGGCCACTCATCGGCATTGGATTTATGAAGATGGCACGGAACGTCGCCGCTCCTCTCGTTAAAGCGCACCCACACGCGGCGTCGCGCGCGGTCATTCAAGTTACGGCATGCGTAATTGTACGCATGCAAAATATGCCGCTGTGCGCTATATATTTATCATCGTTATGCCGCGAGCAACGATCCGATTGCATAAGCATTCATATACACGAATTAAATATTAATGTTAATCCAATTAACGTACATACGCGTTGATTCATATTTTAATAATAATATTTTCCGTCCCTCCATGTAATTATGCCGGAATCCATTACGCAACGTTTTGTGATCTTGCGCGGGGGGGAATTCTATTACTCTATCGCGTTTTTGCCATTCGCCGCGGGCGAACCGCCGTTTGCATCGCGAGAGCTAGCGTTTTAAACAGCGCGCCTCCTAAATGCGCTCGACCCTACGAATATGCAAAGGACAGCACTGTAGGAGAGCTACAAGCATTTCGTGTCACAAAGTCTAAAGTAAACAAAGCTCGCCCAGACCCGAGCGGACGATGCGTCTCAAGTTTACGCGCGTTATGATAGAGCCATTCAGCGATTTCTGTCAATCTAGCGAGAGAGTCCGCTTCTCTCCCCGATCTTTCCGAAGCAGGTCAGCATACGATCGTTGAATTTCAGATACGGGTGAGTGTCAGGAACGAGCGTAGGAAAGCTCTCGAGGATCTCGAGCGCGTTTAATAAAACCTCGAGAAGCGAGAGAAGCACGGTCAAAGGGCGGCCCTTTTCTCCCTGAGAACATAAAGGCGTCCCGCCTGAATACGCCCACGATCGTTCGCGCCGTGAAAATATCGCGGTAACGCGCCCCACGTGTAAGTGCTGAAACGCGCGAAACGCGCGAAGGGCTCGACCGCCCCCCTGGCGGGCCCCGAATTGCGTTTCGATCGCACGTATCGCGCGTACAACAACAAAGAATTACGCTGCGTCCGCGGCGACGAGAAGCGCTCTGAGGGTGGAGGGGGAGGGGGAGGGGGGAACGGCAGCAGCAGCGCCGCGATCGCCCACCGATCGATCGAGTATCGGCTGCACTTCCCACCCGCTCTCTCCCTCGAAGAGGTACCGGGAGAGACTCGGGTGATCGCTAATCGCGCGTGATTACAATTTGGCACTGGCTTGGCAGCGCCGTCCGTCCCCMCYCCCCCCMCCCCCCMCCCCMCCCCCCGCATTTTCCGCGAGCGAATCTTGCGATGCGGGTGAATCGATTCCCCTTTGCGGCCGCGCCGTCGGGAATAAATTCGCGGTTAACGCTCGCGGCACTGGCTCCGCCGCTGCGATCGTACGCGTACGGGGGGGGGGAGCAGGGAGGAAGCCGCGATGGACGAGGCAGCGAGGCTGCTAGCGCCCGTCCGCCTCCTCTCCCCTCCCCCTCCCCCTCCCCCCGTTCTCCCCGGACATTCTATTTACCGGAAAGACGGCGATATTATGCAATCGATGGGAATGCTGCGCACCGCACACATGCGACGCGCACAACAATGCGACAAAGGAGTCCGCATCTCTCCGGGAGATGTCGGCCGCCGTGTCGTAAGAGCGGAGGGCGGAGGGTGGGGGAAGAGGATTCGCGCGCTCTATGCACGCTCCATCTGCCGCGAGTGCGACGTGGGCGAGTGCGGCGAGAACTCGCGGGGCCCTCGCTATTAGAGGATACAATATTAATCCTAGGTCGCGAAGGGCTGAGGCGGGGGAAAAGAGGGACGCTTGGAGAGAGGGCTATCGGCAGGGCCGGTTCGCGTGTTCGATGGTTCGTTTGATGATTCCTCCGCCGCATGATACAACGCCAATCGCGTAGAATCCTTTCATGAGGGGAAACTTTCCGGTATTTCGAGCGGGAAATATTTTGGCTGGATTTAACCTCGGTTGACTTTAATCTCAACTTGACTTTGGGCTTTGGGCTTTCTCTCTCGCTCTCTTTAATCTTTGGATCTCACTTTAATCTTACTTTTAATCTTATTTTAATCTTACCTCTCCGAACGAGCTGGTTAAAGTGAAATGAAGATTGGCGAAACCTGCCTACGTTACCGTGCTGTAAATTACCTTTATAGCGCAAAATACTGCCCCGCAGTCCTTCATTTGGACTTTCGCAAGTCCGTTTCTCACTTCTGACGCGGAGGCGCCTGCTTCCTCTTACGTGGAAGCCGCTCGATTCCGATCTCGGTAATAATAAATGGCGGTAGATATTTTACCTTTACGGTAGAAACTTCAATTCTATTCTTTAGGGGCTGACAGGCGCGAGATAATGCAAGACTATTTATCCATTATGCCGAAGGATCAATGGGAACGTATTTAAAAGAAAAAAGATGAAGAAAACGCACACACGCACAGACGCATACACATACACACATCTTGCCCGCCAAAAACTTTTCTCTCTCTCTCTCTCTCTCTCTCTCTCTCTCTCTCTCCGTTTGTGTCTAGCCTCGCAAAAACGTGCGCGTCGGGATCGGGTTTTGATTCCTCCATTTTTCCGAGGTCAGTAACCTCGGGATGAACTTTTCGGCAAGGAGCATTCGCGTGCGTTCCCGCTAGCCTGGCTAGCCTTCTCTCTCTTCCGCGTGGCGAGTTGTAGAAATAGTCTGCGGTATAGTCCTCGCCATTTCGGCGGGCGCCGCTGCCATAGACGCGCTCTGCTCTTATATATTCGAGCGATATTGCACCGATATTGCATCCTGTAACCCCACTTTAGACTCCGCCGCGTCCAACGTTACATACGCGGAACTGGGCGGGGAAAGTGGATAGGGAGAGCACTATTATTTCCTTCAGCGCGGTTGACTCTTGGATGATCGCGACGCGGCCGTTCGCTCGCGCGAAGATCGATAGGCGAATTCGCTTTAAAGCGAGATCCTCTAACTTGAATGACCCTTGAAACTTGAAGAGGATCATCGCTGGAACGACATAGGGCGATAGTAAATATGTAATAAAACCCGTAAACGTTGACAATCGTGTATTGAAACGGTCATTGAAATTTCGCCGCGCAAGTTATGTTATGACTAACGTAAGAAGAGCCGTATTCGCGCGTACGCATGCGCGCATCGCAGGAAAACGTTCGATGCGCTGCAACGCGATTATTTTAATAATCATGCATCATTATCGTGTCGCGATTAGCAATAATAATAATTATTATGATCCCGTTAGCGGGATAACGTTATTGTATATCCATAATTATTTCCGAAATACCGTGTCTATAATCGTCGGGCCCGATTTAAATGACACGATTACGCGGTCCGCGCAACGATACCGAATAATTCGCGATTACCTCGCTAACCGGCACCCTTTCCTCCCCCCCCCCGCCGTCCTTCCCGCGCCCCGGCGCGGAGAGACGCGACGAGGGCGCGATCGTTGCGGCCGCATACGTAACCGCGCTAATTGACACGGGGAGCCGCGAAGCCCGGACGTTTTTCTTTCCATCCCCTCGATAACCCCCGAGAGATTGCGGCGAAACCGGCAACCACCGCTTCCCTCAATTAAGATATCGGCCGCGCTTAATGCTTCGATTCGCATTCCACGACACTAATCCGCGCTTCGGCCTGGCGCCGTCGACGCCGTGGAGCTTCTCGCGCGCGGCTCAACGCGGAAAGCAAAGAGGAAAGAAAGAGGCGAGACAGAGAAAGAGAGAGAGAGAGAGAGAGAGAGAGAGAGAGAGAGAGAGAGAGAGGGCGGGGAAGGAGAATTAACAAAACTCGGGATCGTGCAGCGCGGGCGCGCGCGCGATACAGATATACCTTAATTACCGACGAAGGGGGTCCAGCGCGCCGGGGGGGATTTTCGGCTTATCTTATCCGAACTCAGTCAGTATCGTGGCCCGATGTTCTCCCCGTCGGCGTTATTAGCATAACATAAGATTGGGGTTCAACACGCTGCGTGGGCGGCGCGCGCGGACCCTCGCGAACGATCAATGGGGGGGGGGAGGGGACGACAATGACTACGACTACGCGAGAGAGAGAGAGAGAGAGAGGGCAACATGGGGCACCGACAATCCCGGATCGGTCGACGCCGGATATCGCGCTGCGTTGTTCAGATACGATGGCCGATCGTGAGGAGGGGCCACAGGGTTTGTCTCCTCTCCCTCTCTCTCTCTCTCTCTCTCTCTCTCTCTCTCTCTCTCTCTCTCTCTTTTTCTCTCTCTCTCGTGCGCGCGCGCGGAAAGAGGCATACACACACGCGACGCTCAGGGGCCCTTCTCGCTCAGCGATGTCGCTTTAATCCTCTCTGGGTCCCGCGCGCCATGTGACGTATGCGCCATGCATTATTCAAGCAACGACGAATACGATCGCTGCTTATCCGAAGGAGGATACCGTGGCGGCCCGAAATGTTCGATTTTGCGTCCCCGGTGCGGTACCGGGCCCCGATGTGGGCATTGCGGGCCACGGGCCCCGTACGACTCGTGGGCGCGTCGAGATACAGGCCCGAAATGCTCGGATGTTTCAATCCTGCGCATCCTGCGCTGTCGATCGGACGGAGAATATCCGGAGCATTCGTGCTTTCGGTGCCACTCGCGTGGTATTAGTATCATTTATTTAGGTATCGCGCCGGCGACTCGCAGCATTGATTTAACTGACGATCGATCGATCGAACTGTCTCGGGCACGGGCCAAGATTGTGCCCCGGCGCAAATGAACGTCATTAATGCCGAAATTAATTCCGCCAGAGCAGCAATTAAACGAAAAAGTCCGACCAATGCGCGTCACGCCCTTCTGTTTTACGCGTTAAAACATTCCATATAAATTTACATAAAAGCACACGGACGCATGAAATGCCGGGCGCATGTTTCGCATCCGTGCGCAATGCGCGTCGTACTTTTACATAAATTTGTAAGCGATAGACTCTGAATACATTTTCTAGATATCCGTCGCAATTAACGGAATAACCCCCACCCTGCCCCCTCCTTTTTTCTCCTCGTCAGTGGTGAATATGCACGATCACATAATGAGAAAGAGCGCTACAAGGCTGCTACCGGATTAAAATGGATTTAATCCTTCCGGTCTCCGGTGCAGTCGTATGATAGTGCAGTATTACGAATATTTAAATTAAAGAATTATGTAAATTTAAGCGCATTACTTTTCAAGTAAGATTAGCCGCTACTGAATACACACGTTGTGATATTCCCCTCTGTTTCAGTGCTCGATCCATGCAAATTACAGACAAACCGCTATTCGGGTTACACTTTTTTTTCTTCTTTTCCTTTAAACAGCTTCATTTGGCTAATCTGACGTGACTCCGATACGCTTCCTCCTCCTCGTTCCTAGGAGGAAATAATTTACGAGATAATTACGAAAGTTCTACAAAGGATTCGTATTCTCGTAAAACTTGTTGATAAATAATAAGATAAATAGACATCCAAGTATCTCTCTCTCTCTCTCTCTCTCTCTCTCTCTCTCTCTCCCCCCCTATCTCTCTCTCTCTCTCTCTCTGAGAGTACCTGGAATCAATTTGGAAATTAGAGATTTAATCGAATCGCATCGCGCGGCTCACGAACGTCGTCTGAACAACGAGCGACGCCGATGACGGGCAGACCCATAAAGTCAACGCGCTATCGCGTCCCGCGTCGTGTGTCTGAAATCGCATCGAACTCGATGTCGAAGCGACGTTATACGGCGCTCCGCGCCGCGGCTCGCAAATTAATTAGGAAACGATCGCGGCGCGATTACGCCGTGTCGAGGAGCGCGACGTGCGCCAATATAACGACGATTATTCCCGCCAACTATCGGCGCGGCCGACACAGGATAGATTCCAGATATCCGACCTCGATACCAATAGATGCGCGCGCGTTCGCTCGAGATCGTCGTAAACACGAGCCAAGCTTCATCAAGCGAACTCGGTTCGATTGTCCGGGTCCGCGGCTCGCGATCGGCGATATTCGATCGGCAGGAAATCACGGTATCGATAGACAAGGACGGATAGACGCGAGTCGCGCGACTCGCCGCGCTTACTTCGCGTTCCCGCGAGCGAGATTCTCGCGAGATTTCTACGATGGGAAGTGCGTCGCGGCTGGGACCGTCGAGTGACGGGGGAAGGGGGGCTGGAGGGGACGGTGGCAGAAATTAAAATTATTTAGAGGACTTCCGCGGTGGATTCGAAGGATTTTCACATCTGGGGGAAGAACCATGGCGACGTAACAGGGCTAATATTTCACGCATCGCGCGACAAATCTGTCGGTCGCGCTTATTGCCTGTCGCGTGGAACTTATTGACTGCTCGCCGGAAAAATTTCTGGAGCATCCTCGGGAACTCTCTCTCTCTCTCTCTCTCTCTCTCTCTCTCTCTCTCTCTCTCTCTCTCTTTCTCTCTCGTCAAGCAATCAGTACTCCCGACAAATTTGTCACGCGACATTTGAGATATCGGGCTAACCGGATGCCGAAATCGAATTTATATTTTCAGGAGCGACGCTGCCGGCCTGCTCCAGCATGCGAATGTGTGCATAACTCACCGAGGAAATGCGAACAATATTTCTTTGCTCCCTCCCCCTCCCCCCGCTCCCCCTCGTTTCGAGTCCATATCCATTTCTAGCGCGTTGCGCGCTCTCGCTCTCGATCCGAAGAGCATCGAGAGCGGAGAACGCAATTACTTGGCGCAGTCGCGCCGCGGACAGCACGCGTCCCTCTTTCTCGTGGAGATCAATCAATTAACGAATCGCGAAACTCGCCAGGGAAGCGATCGAACGCGTAATTCACGAGGCGAGTTGTTTGATTTGCTGTCAGAGCCGAGATGGGAGCGTAAGCATAAAAGATCCGGCCAGGCACGAAACACCTTGTCGCGATGATCCAGTTCTCCGATCAGCTGGAAAACGAGCATTGTGCGCGGCGGTTCCGTTTACAATTAGTCACTGCGACCGAGCATTACAGTGGCGTTCTCATGAACGCGACGGCACGTAATGCATAGCGTGATCCCGCTATACGGGATGGACGGCACAGCTGCGACTATGAACCGCAAACTGGACAGAAAATTTATGCGCGAAACTGACCAGCGTACGCTCATCCTGCCAACTGGCAACTTGTTTATCAACTCGTTATCACCGAACCGCCGGAAAGTATTTCCACGTCCGCGCGGAATCAAAGAAGAGCCGCGAGGAGCGCGGCAAATACGTTCTGATGCGAGGAATCGCGGCAATCGCGAGATATCTCGCTTTTCGCTGGCGCCGCGACAATAAAGACCCTCAAAGATAAAGGTCCCTTCCGCGTCACGCGAATGACGCGCCTGGATGATTAAATCGATTCGTTTTCACGAGCGAAAGTCGATCTCGCCGGAGTGATTCCGGCCGTTCGCGGAAAACGCGAGGGGAAAATGTCGGGTAACAACGAGCTGGATCTCAAGGCGCAAATTAAATGCCTCTCCACGAGGGACGCCTTGTCGTTCTCCCGGCAAGTTCGGCCGTTATTGACGCGGCCCATCATGGGCAACGAAATAACGTTTTCGGAAAATAAATTAAAAAACACCGAGAGCGACACGCCCAGGGCCCGGGATTTAATTACTGCGACGGGGCAATTAGGCCTAACGAACGACACTTACGTTCGATGGCCCTCCACGTAATGAGTCACCCGATATTTATCTATTCCGTTCGTCCTTGTCACCGGCTGCTCCCTTTTTCCTTTTTAATCTTCTTCTTTCGCTGTCGCGCCCCGTGCAGCGACAGCTGAATTCTCCCTCTCCCCCCCCTCTCTCTCTCTCTCTCTCTCTCTCTCTCTCTCTCTCTCTCTCTCTCGCCACTTGATAGATGATAATGATAGATGGATTCGACGTAATATCGGCCGAATCTTTCGACCGCGGCATGATGGATAATAATGATTCGCGGGCTTGACGTATCACGGCCGCGGCTTTTATTCGCGTGATAGATAACGCGGCGCAACGCGGCCGCGTGGAACTTTTTTCGCTCGATCGAATCACGCGCGGCGCCGAGGATCGGTTAATAAAGACACCACGCGATGTACCGAGCGAGCAACGGAGAGTTAATAGAGAGAGACAAGCGTGTGTCAATTCCCCGCTCCCCCGCCGATCAGCCAGAGGTGATCTCGGAGCGATTACGCGGCGTTCTTAATAATCGATCAATGCTCCGGAGCGAGGCCGCAGTCTCGAGAGGCTGCGCGAGCGCGCCGATCGCGCCTATTAATCGCGTCTTCCGCGATTTAATCCGAGCGCGGATATTAATGCACGCCCGTAGTAATTACGCGGCCATAAACGATTCGGCGGCGGCGGCGGCGGCGGCGGCGGCGGCGGTGGCCGGTAACTAACGCCAAAATAATGAATAATCGTCGCGTTGTTACGCGCGCGCGCGCGGGTCACGCGGAATGCCTGCAATTAAATCAATTAAGCGGCCCGCCCACCCCCTCCGTTTAAACGGAAATGAATACTAATTTGCGCCCCCTCGTCCCTTCCTCCCTCGCCCTCCTGCCCGGAGTAATTTCGCCATCGCTAGGCGAATGCGGGATAACTAACAACCGTCGTGTTGACACGCTCGCGAGGCACTTGACGTCAAACGTGTCGAGGGTCCGTAACGTTAACGCTACGATCGCGTTTGTATTTCTGCAAAGACATCCCATCTCGGCACGAGTGTTCAGCGATGGTCGGCGTCAGCCGAATTAAGCGAGACCGCGGTCGTGAACCTGGGTAGGGATCACCGTTTTATTTCATGATCGCGTATCGTCTCTCGTTGCTTTTGGCGGCTGTCTGGTGCTGGACTGACAAATTGAACCGTTGAAACCACATGCGAGACCAGCAGCGCGTTCTGTTCCGGGCGGAAGGACCGCCGAAGGATCGTCTCGGGACACACGCGTGCGTGGTTTATTTTTCGTGCCGACATTGTCGTCCCTCGTTTACGCGCTTCCGATCGATCATCGCGTTACACGCACATGCGTGCGACTGCAGGCATATTATATCCACATTACTCGCGCTGTACGGCCAATAAATTGTAATTGATAGCGATGAAAATCGATATCACGTTATCATCATTATCACTACCGCAACTCAAGCCGATAATTGGATTGTTATTCATCATTTTGGGGATATTTAATATCCCCGATGTTCCGGACGCGGCGGCAATAATGCGGCGCAACAATGGCCGTGCCGCGCGTTTTGCGCGCTTTTTCAGTTAGTTCGTAATTAGTCGGCGCGGGCGCGTCGCCGTGGGACCAGCCTGCGCTCGCGTTATAAAGATGAATCGCGGACTTACAATGGAAATGTAAAATATAAATTACGTGCGCGCGCGCGTGCCCGAACGAACGATCCGGTTGGTGAAAAATGAAAATGGTGCCGTCGAGTGAATTTAAATCGTCCGCGGCTGGCGGCGGGAATCGCTCGCCGACGATTTTTCCGCGGACGGAAAGTCCCACGCGCGAACGTAACTTTTACGATCGGTCATCCTCGCCGCCGCAAATGTAGCGATACTAACTA
Organism: Eciton burchellii; assembly: GCA_020341155.1. Taxonomy (NCBI): domain Eukaryota; kingdom Metazoa; phylum Arthropoda; class Insecta; order Hymenoptera; family Formicidae; genus Eciton; species Eciton burchellii. Next base: position 2,732,843 of record JAHMML010000005.1, read on the forward strand.
CTTTGGTCGCTCCTCCTCTTTTCTCTCTTTCTCTCTCTCTCTCTCTCTCTCTCTCTCTCTCTCTCGCTCGCTCTCTCGCTCTCTCGCTCTCTCGCTCTCTCGGCCCTGGCATGGCTCGTCTCATCCTCTCGCGCTCTCTTTCATGCGCCGAACTTTAATATACGACTCGATTATTCCTCGGCCGTTATCCTGAAACTTGAACGAAAAGAAACCCATTAAGCGAATCGCTTCAATATAGCACGTCGAACGCGCAACAGTTCACTCTATATCGGACCTTATTATCTACTTTCGAGGATAAATGTGTCACACCGCGCGCCTTCCCGCGCCTTCCCGTGCGCTCTTTTTCCTACGCTTTCCTTTTTTCTTCTGTCTTCTCACGGATTATCCGAGACCGTTATCCGAACATGGAGTACATATCATAGCGCGCGCGCGCGCGCGCGATGGCGACGAGTTCGTTCGCCGGGCTCGTTCGCGATCGGACGGCGATGAAATTTGGCTTAACGCTCGATAACGCTTCGGGGCCGTTAAATTTTAGTGTTACGACGGCGAAATGTGAATATCGCCGGCCTAAACTTATCTCATAAACGTCCGAACGGCCGCGTCTACGATTTTCAGCCCGTTTTTGCAAGGCCCTCGCTCGTGACTCAACAAGGTCCGCGGCTTTGTTCTCGTGGTGACGCGCGATTTGGAATTAAATCTAGCGACTTTAAAGTGCAAACAGTGATCCGTCTCGGCTCGCTGACCGGCCCGCGCGGAAACTTCAAAAGAGAAATGGCTTGATACGAAAACTGCTTCTTTCAGAGAAGATCGATTGTTTAAGACGACTTGTGCTTTTGTACAATAAAAGACTTTCGTCAGCGCAGATTTCTGTTCTGAAGTGAACGATCGCGAGAGGATTGGCGATTATTTTAACTAACGAATCATCAATTATGCCAATTATTGCCATTGCGTTCGCAACAATATCGCATATCTGTCTCCTGTCACGGTTTTCACGGAAAATGTTTTTACTATTTCATCGATTGATCAATATTCACTTAGGTGAATGGTTTCCTCTTCCGCGGCATTAACATTGTAACGCATAAAAATCCCTATGTTTCACAGATCCCTATGTTTCACAGCAGCAAATGGTCGAAAAAGATCACAGCTGAGCCAGACGTTCGCAAAGGCTGGATTGCATCCAAAACAGGCCATGCCGTGTGTGTGGGAATAGAATCCAAGTTTTTTATTCGTACAAATAAAGCATTTCGTTTACGTGCAACGTAAACTTCTTATTTGTACCGAGTTCAATAATTGTGTGGCAACCGCAATGACAGTCACAACCATCCGAGTCACGTACCGTTGAAAGAAGTGTCTCTATGCGAAACAATAGCTAGCCGATACAAGTAGAATGTTGTTTATTGCTGAGAAGCTTAAACACGTGTCAAAGAACGATAACTTTTATCGTCGCGTCTTGCGATAGAACAATCGCCAAACGCATACATGCGTCCATGGTCGAACGCATAAGCAGTCAAAGGTCAACGCGACATAACACGGCGACGTTTCTTGCAAATGTCACGGCCGCGGCATCGCGGGTTTATCATTAAGTAACGCGATTTAAAAATCGCCGCAAGCACAATGATTTTTAGTATCTCCGTGCGCGAACCGACAATACCGGCGATCGTAAGTTCATTCTCTCATCTTTCATTCACGCCGCTGTTCGTTTATCATTCTCGTACTGCACGTCCGCATTCGCGGACGAATCGATATTGCGCACTGTTATCATCTACTGGGCGCATAGTTAGCATCGCGCCAGTTTTCGGTACGTCTGTTATAAAATCTGATATCCGAAATGGAGATGTTTGTGTATATTTAACTCCGTGTGCATTGCAGTCGGGAAATTTGCCTCGCGTTCCATATGCGCGCGGCGCGCTGATGTTTTCATGGAAGACTTTTAACTCCCATCGTGCTAAAGCCCTCATTAAAATTGCAACAATTTCTCGTTCGCGATTAATTTCACATAGTACCCCAATTAAAGTTTCGTCAAAAGCGCGAGCAGCTAGTTCGCTCAAAGCGCAGTTGATAATTACCCGTTTTGAAAACGTTTAAGCCGCGCAAATGCGCGGCTTTCTTGTCCTGCTCAAGTTTCCCATCCATCAAGCTCCCGCTTTCTTTTTATCTTACAATTTTTTGCATCGAAATTTTAATACACTTTAATACACACTTGCGCGATGAGATTGCCGCGAACGCTCCTCTAACTGGCAGCAATTTTTACCGAGGATATTGGCAAATTCTTAAACCGCTTTGCGTCAATCGGCAAAATGTCCACCATTTCGGATTATGAGGACGGTCGAAACGAAACAATTGATCATGATTTGCACAATTCACGACCTTTAGATGTCCCCCTCTTGTCTCTTAAAGCGAATCGTAAAGGTTCAGCTTAGAATGCGCAAAACTTGTCACGAGTCTCCATTTTCGCGCTGACCCGAAAGCAGCATAAAAACGTCGAAAGAAGAACGAGCAACCGCTCGACTCCGAATGTAATTCCTTGCTGATCTGGATTAATAGCGGCAATCGCGACACATTTTCCACGGGCGCTCCGAGCGGATGGCCGGATGGGCTACGTTAAATGAAAAGTCATTTAGTCATGAGAACGTAAATTGCTGGAGTTACTCGTGCGTATTTTCTCGCATGCGCGGCCTGGCCGGCGAACGCGGATATTGCCGAGCTGCCACGGGTCACGGGTGACAATATCCGTCGCGGTGATTTAAGATGTCCCGCCTCGCTCAACTGTCGTCCGTTGCGTAGCTCCTTTTACGCTTTCGCGACAAAGGGCCGACCGTGCACTTCTGCGCGACGGGGAATCCCGCGGAGTCGAGGAGCCAAGACGAGAAGAATCTGCGGCGGACGTGGCGCGCGCTGGAGAGGTCGGGGTCGGTGCTACAAATTTGAGCTTAGAGTGATTAATTGTACTTGCTGTTCGCAGCTTCGCGCGCGCATTACCGGCGCACAATTATTTACACGGTGACGCGTAATATGCGAGTCTCGCGAGCGTTTCTCGCGTTATTATACACACCCTGCGCCGGCCGGTGTTTATTACCATCCCTACGTGTCACTCTGGCAGAAACACAAAAGGAACCCTATTAGCATTAGCTATGCAAACGATTTTTAAACCCGCTTTCAAGAGGGGCCCGACAGCATTCGCGCGGCAGGTGGAGAGAGGAGAGGCGAGAGGAGATGCCATGCGGGAAGAAGGAACGGCGGAATGGCCGAGAGACCGGCGGAGCATGAGGGGATGGGAAGGGACGGAGCTGAAAGGCGAGGGCTCCTCTCCTCAGCTTTTTCACCCTTTTTGCGAAAATCCGCGGGCGCGCGCCCGCGCGCGGTTCGTTTCCCGAAGAAAATTGCTGAGAAGCTGCGTTCGCGCGCGCGCACACACACACGAACGCACACGTACGCACACGTACGTACCCATGCCAATCTCTAATCCCGTTTCCCTCTAAAAGGAAGCTCTGGACGTTATATCTCCCCCTTGCCGTACACATCCTTAAACACGACCGCCTACAGCGCACCGCGATCATGTATTATGCATTCGCCACCCCGAACACGCGAGCGTGCGCTCGCGCACGCTTGTACACGCGCGTAACGTTGCAGGAAGCGCGAGAGGGGTAACATCGAGGGAGCACGGCGTGTTGAACGCTCCGCGGATGGAAAAGGACCAGCGAGACAGGCGTCTTGGCGATTTTCCACTTTCGGCGCAAGAATCTCCCGCATCCCTCCCTTCCGCATCCCTCCCTCCACTCCTGCGCGAATCTCGCGTTGCGGCGCTGAAATTTTTATTCTCGCTCTCCTTGCAGCTCGCACGAGCGCACGGATTTCCGCCTGAACCGTGAATATTCCAGCGAATTATATCTATTCTGGATCACGACGGATTGCGGACAGCAACAACGGAACGTGGGAGGAATTTTGTTCTTTGTTGGCGATGAATTACAGCAGCGGCCGCCGCTACCGCCGAAACGATGAGCTCGGAACTCATGTTTATTCTCATTTTCCTAGACAGACAGAGAGAGATAGAGACAGAGAGAGAGAGAGAGAGAGAGAGAGAGAGAGAGAGAGAGAGAGGGAGAGAAATGGTACTGCCGTTGGTACAACTCGTTGCTTGGACTCTGAACTCTGGATTAAGACGATTCCCTTCCACTGGCGACTCTCGGCCCTTTCCCAACTTCGTCCCTCACAATCGCAGAGAAGCAATGCATCACCGTGGAAACTACGCAAAGAAGCGATCGCGAGCCGCGAATTTACACCGTTCTCGGTAACGCGAATTCGCGCCGTTCGTCGCCTATACGGATCCGCTCGCCGCGAGCGAGAAATTAGTTCGCATTATGTCCTCCGCGTATCGCTAATCCACCCTCTCGAGGAGGATCCCGCTGCCGCGCATCTCGCCGCAACGATACGCGCTGGCTGATGGCGCTCGCACGGCCGTGGCCGTGTATTCGTTAGAGTACATCGGCGGGAAATTCGGCCCAAGTAACGGCAAATTGCATGCAACGAAGTCACGGTAGCTGACTTTCCAACCTGCCGCCGCGGCCCTCGCGAACTTGCCTCGCCCCGTGGGGCGCGCGGCGACGTGGGAGGGTAGAAGAGGGACGAGGGGATGCGCGCGTCCTCCCCGCGCGCGGGGACGCTCTAACGCCGTCACAGACGTGCGTCCGTCCGGGGCACGGTGGCGGAATCGAAAAACAGCACCGGGGGGTGCCGGAGGAGGGATACGGATGCCGTCCGTGTCCGGCGACACGGCGAGCCGTGCCGCGCCTTGAGAGCACCCCGGGGCGCATCAAAAGTTCCGAGGAGGAGGTAAATAAATGTGCTTAAGGAACTTTGTTGCTGCCGTGCGCTCTCTCTCTCTTTCTGTCACGCGCGCGCGCGCATTGTTCGCCGCCTCCTGCAGGGATTGTCTGCAAAACGGCTGCCGGCCAGGTATCCCGGGACCACGGATTCGCGCAGTTTTCCACGTAATAAGCGCGATCGCGTTACGTCCTTTGTGCGGGGCGCGCGTTTAAAGCAGTGTTATCTTTTTCTCCCCTCCGTCGATGTTTCTTCCCGACCGAATTTATTCGAGAGATCCGATAGGAGGCGAGAGGCCGTTACGGAAACGTTACCGGAACGTGGGAACGACGTACGACTGGGGGACATTTAAATGAGCTTACAGGGGACCCGGAGAGTTTATGAGCTCTCCATGAGCTGTTCATGAAGAGGCGACACGTTCGAAGGCACCAGAGCGCGATCGGTGGAATAAATGTGACCTCCTAGATTGAAATAATGCGTTGACATTTGCGGATCGCGTTACGCCGAGGGAGGGAAAACGACAGCATATTCGCTCTCCGTTTCTACCAAAACGCACGGAGGATATGCCTCCGGAGGAATTTAATGGGAAAGAACCATTCTCGAACTATGTTCGCCAAGTTATGGACGGCACGCGGACAACAGCCGAGCAACTATTAGATAGCCCAACTATCGAGCAGTCGATGCTGAAACCGTGACGAGGCCGAAATCGAGCATCGGTTAAGTGCTCCGAGCAACGAAAATCGTTCCGTTCGTTTCCCACGAGCGGAACTCGCTCCTTCGCAAGCCACAGTCCCGCGGAAATGACTTCACGCGATGACTAACGCAGATTCGTTCCGCGTGCTCGACCGCGGATTATCGTCGAATTATTTAAACGGATCGGTTACGCGGATACTGTTTGAAGTTTTAACCTTTTTATTCTCAGCGCTCTCCTCCGCATCGTGATAACGTGGAAGTCGTGGAATACACCGTGAAACAGAGAAGGCAAGAGAAGAAGGGAAAGAGAGAGAGAGAGGGGGGGGGGGCAGAAAAGGGGAGTTACAAAAATTCGCAAATTCCTCGATACTTTAAAAGCGCTTCCGCGCGCTCTCGCCAGACGACTCAATTCCATTCTGACGCACGCGCGCGCCCTTTCATACTCGTTTTACGACTGACGTGAGGTCATTCCGCAGGGTCAATTCTTACACCGCAGTCGACGCGGAGGAAATTTCATCGTGTCCGCGCCCGCTCGTCGCATCGCTCGACTCGACGTGAAAAAGGTGTCGCCTCATTGATCGGTTTCTTTCGCGACACGTTTTTCTCGCGGCCACCGTATAAAGCTGATGATTAAGGAAACAGGTGGATCAAGAAAGTGAATTCTAGACTCTCTCTTTCTCTCTCTTTCTCTCTCTCTCTCTGAAGCTCCATGAAATCTTCTCGCCGATAAATCGAGAGAGCGACTCCGAGTTCAGACTCGCTATAAACGTCTGGGCTTTTTCCGAGCTGCGTTTCAGGGGAAATAGAAGGAACAGCGTAATTTCTATCACGTCAAAGTATTCGTGATCATTGCGTAAATCATAAGAACTTCGCTGATTTTATATTTCCGTCATTCATGGAAATTTTCGCAGCGTTATTCGCGAAAGAAAAACTCGTGGGATTGACCTATTTTTCCGCGCTGGAAAATAATTATCGCAATTATCAGTGAACGAAATATTATTGTACAGTAGAACTTTATTACGAACAATGAAAAGCTATGCTGTGCGAGAAAAGCAGGTCAATTTGGCGAAACTAAATAAACGGAGACTTTCTGTAAATGAACGTGCGCGTTAAACACACAAAAGCCCATATTTGTGTACATCGCTCCTATTCTTTTTGTCATCTATTGTCACGTCCGATTATTAGAATAGGATAAATTATCGGAACATATTTTGGTGCAGATCTCATTTCTCTTTATAAACGCGGTCTTCCTCTCGATTTAAATGGAAGAATCTCAAGCAGTAATCTGTTCTCGCGTAATGTCTTCACGGAACGGTCTTTTCCAGTAACAAATATGTATATATCGCTCCGAAATTAGAGTTAAATGCCTCATTTGTCCTTTCACCTTTGTTCCCAATTCGTTCCCTACCATTTCCATTACTTTCTGATCAATTATTTAGTTAGCGATTGTTCTTCTCTCTCTCTCTCTCTCTCTTTCTTGTTCTAAATTACATTGATACACGTTGAATGATGATACGTATCACGTATCCAACTGAATCCAATTTTACTTGTGCATTTGCGCTACATACATATATATCCATACATACGTTATTATCATTACACGTTGTATGATGAAGATAATAACACACGAAGCGTCGCGCAGATTTCTGACATCACCGTTGAACGTTGAACGATCCGAGTTTCGAGAGAGGAAGCAACGGTAAATAACGCGACGCGTCTCGCGCGCTTGCCGTTTCAATTTGCAACGAAGCGAGAAATCACAGAACAGACTTTCGCCGGCTGTAGAAAGGCTGGCCTTAATCGGCAGCGCGTTACACGCGTCGCCAATTATGCACGGAGTTCGATGTTTTACGAGCGGCCGTGCCGTTTTTCGCGTCGGTTCGTCAGAGGAGCGGTCGCCGCGCCGCAAATTCCGGCGTGTACACAGCGGAATTCTATTTATAAAGCGGTGGGTGCGCTCTGAATTAAATTCGATCTCGCGTACCCCCGTTGGTGCCGCGCGTGCACGCGCGGCAACAGCGCTGTCGGCTTTGCCGAACGGATTATTCCACCCTAAATCGTGTTTTTGGCCGGAACGTCGCCCTGACATTGGCATTCGTTGGCCCCAAGTAGGCGGAGGACACCTGCGTGGGCCGAAGGGTTCCGGTCCCTGTTGCCTGTCCCCCCTGTTGCCCCTCTTCCCCTCCCTCCCTATCCCCCTCTCTCTCTCTCTCTCTCTCTCTCTCTCTCTCTCTCTCTCTCTCTCTCTCTCTCTCTCTGTCCTCGCGTCTGCTCCGCTGCCGCTGGCCCTTTGTTGCCCAAGGTATTTGTTTTTTTCCCTAATGTTGCCGTCCTAACGTTAATGCTGTCGGCTGACAGCGAGCGAGATTCGAGCGTTGTTCCTCTACGCCCAGCTTCCTACTCCAGATATCATCCGTGCCCGATGGTAACTGGTTTCCAGTGCTGATGCTCATCTTGATCTTTTTCTCGCCCGTTAACGAGTTTCGTCATTTTTCCTACAGCGAAAAGGCGGGGATGAGTGGCGCGGTGTCCCACGCAGTCACGGTTTTCATCTTGGCGAGAGAGTCCTCGCGACTGCGTCCCCCGTCGCGAAAATTGATGAGGGCCGCGAGGAACGACGTGTCCGTTTAATGTAATTTACGGTTGACAAAGGGACACGGCTGGTATCGACGCAGTGCGCTAATCGCAGTTTTAAATTAAACGCGATGACGGTGACGCGATCGCCCCTCGCGCGACGTCACGGAAACGCACTTGCGTTCTCCCGCGCCTTCAAAGAGAAATCGATTTCACATTTCTCGAATTACGAGAGTCATGTCCGTTGCGAGATATCAGCATCCCCTCGTGTTCGCGTGCACCTTGCAGATGGCAAATACAAGTAACTTTCAATCTTTCCAGGTATTTGTGTATTTTTGTTAGAAAGGAACATATGTAACACGCAGCGCGTGTTTCCATAACTAATGGTCGCTTCATTTTAAGCGGAAGCTGGATGCCTAAAATTGTTGCAAGACTCACAAGATTTCCAGAGCATTCCAGAGATGCACGTATCCTCTCTAAACTATCCATCTCTGCGCGCGTGTATGTATGTGTGTCTAATTGCAAATCTGCAACACGCACGTGTTTATCCTAGTGCGCGGCGAAGTGTTGCAAGGCGGCGCGTTTCGTGCATTCTCGCGGCGCGTGTCATCGGATAGCCGCAGAATTTTGAAACCGCCTACTCGACTGCCCGCAACTTGCTGGCATTCCACACGTTCGCGCGGCAATGTGCGCGCAATAAACTGTCTCTTAAAGCAGCGCGATTTAATCCTTCTCGCGCATAGACGCTCGTGGGAACGCTTCATCGCGCGCGATTCCTTTCGCTGGTCGGCGCGTGTCGCGACGCATCACCGAACGCGTCCGACGAAATTTCTGGACACCCACGAACCCGGCGGTATCTCTTCGTGTAAACGAGAGGCGTCCAGGGCGATCCGTGAGTCGATCCATGAATGGCCAATAAACCCGTTCCACACGCGCGGCCGGGAATTCCTGCCGGCATTAGAGTGGACAGTCGTGTAAGGCCATCGTAAAATTTCAAATTCTTCCCGAACTTGTCGGACCGCGACTCCGTCGCGACGACCGTCTTACACTGATCGCGATGACTCGATTGATGATCAATCTCATGGATGAGTCCTTCTCCCTGCGCGTCTACACCTTGAGGAGATTACGTTGTAGAACCGAAACGAATGAGACAGGTACCAAAGGAGGAAACGGCAACCTTGGAGGGACCGGATGTTCCCTCAGCGGGTGAATTTCTCTATTTTAAGACTGCTTAATTGTATCCGACTCGGATCGATCGATCATACGCTCAGGTATCGAATATTTTCGACGACGAAACGAGCTCGAGCTCGCGATAACGCGTTCGTGTACGACGTGCATTTAGCGTGTAAAGCGGCACGAAATCGCGCGGTAATCGCAGTTTTATGGACTCCTGAATATTCATGTGTATAGTTCTCCGGAAATCGTTAAATTAATATTAAACATACGCGTGCGCGCGCGCGCACAAGTCCCATAAACATAACTCCGTTGGATATTGGATTTAGGATTAACGTTGCAGGTGAAGTCTAACAGAATTATTCGCGAAAGTGTCAATTTTCGCGTGCCACGCTTGGCGGGAGCGCGATAAAGCGCTCGTTGACAAGGATATTTCGCCGAAACGTGTTGCATACGTCTGACGTATCGCGATTTATCTCTCAAACGTTTCCCACGCGGCGTAGTTAATATTGTCCGTAATTTATATGTCAATTTTGCGCCTTATCCGCGCCGGCGCTTTTTCCGGCTCGCTTATCGCGCGTTCGGGCGCGCGAGTCAGCGCGTTAATAAAAATTCCCATTAAAATTTCCGGCCTCCGGGATGAGATCCGGGATTTTATCAGGCGCCGCCAAAAAAAAAAAAAAAAAAAGAAAAAAAGGAAAACCGAATCGAACGTAAATCATCGGCGCGGCGCGATGATCCTCAGCGATCGATGACGTCGTGGCGGCCTTCGCGATAATCGCATTCGCAGTTGTATCTACGTAAACGATAGAACGACTAGCAGCGCAAAGACAACGCGGATTACGCCGACTGACGCCCGTTTAATTATCAAAGTTATCGTTAAAGATCGGAACTCGGAGGAAGGAACAGCCCGGTGCACTCGCCGCCTCTCAGCGAGAAGAAGAAGAAGCGCAATCTCCATACAGTGATCTCGTTAGACGGAGTGGAACGATCGTTACTTGAATTCCCACAGAATCTACAATTAATTTAATAAGCGTGCGTCGCGCCACGGCTCGCGAGGGGGATAATTGATTTCGCGGCAATTACGAGCCCGGCTAATTACACCGCACGGAGCATACCGTGACGAACAATTATTCAGTCGACCGAACGATTATACATCGGTTCTTCGGTATTCTTCAGCCTTCGAGCCAGAGCCATACCCTCTCTGTCTCTTCCGTAAATAGACATCTAAGCAACGTCGCTAGTCCGCTGTCCGTCCAGATTCAATTGTTCCCCGATAAATTATTCCGACGGACGGCGCCGTGCCGGCGATTTTCTCGTCGAGAAGTGCCGTCATGGAGGACGATTCATGGAGTGCACGCGCGCGCGCGCGCGCGTGCGCGCAGAACGAGCGCCGTAAAAAATTTACTGTCGAACGTATATATCGTCGGGTGATGCGGGGGTGAGACGTGGCGTGGTCGGAAATGGAGAGATCACGCAAACTTCCGGCGGGGAGCAGCAGCAGCCGTCGACGGCGGCGGCGATGGCGTTATCTCGGCCGCGGCACCGTTGATCCGCGTAACCGAGCCTAATCACACGATCGGCAAGACGCGCCCCGCTTTTACTCGATTAAGCGGAAAAGTTAAAGCCGCCGCAGCGTGCGTCGCATCCGCCAAGTGATAATTTATGGGCACCGGCGGTATGACGGTACGCCGACGCGGGGAGGGTGGTCGGTGGAGGGTAGCGGCGCGATGCGGCGAGGGGCAGGAACGTGGAAGATGGCCCTCCACCCCTATCCGTATCCACAGGCGCCCGGGACTTTCGGGATACGGCGGATAGGAGAGGGTAAGTGGATTGGACGGATACCTAACGTCGCCCCCAGCACGTATCGTAAACTGCTCGAACTTCGCCGAGACTTTGGAAGTAGCTTCCAGATATTATTGAAGCCCTTCAAGATTCTGGATAGACGCGTTTCACCGCCGAGCATTATGCCACGTGTATGCCGCGTTGTATACGCGAAGAGGGGAAGGGGCGGGGAGGCGGGGGGGGGGGCGAGGGGTTGAGGGATATTACACGKACATAAGCGTAAATACTTACGCGAATATTCTCCCTCCCTTCCAAACACGGATGACGAGCATGCGCGCGTTCGTGCGCGGAATATAAACGCGCGTGTATTATGTAACATGTATGTACAATGTATAAATACATGCACGCGCGCGCGAACGCATGCGGGAGAGAGAGAGAGAGAGAGAGAGAGAGAGAGAGAGGGAGGAAAGCGGAAGGGCGAGAGGATGGGAGGGAGAAAGATAACCCGAGCCGGGCGCCGCGTTGGCGCCTAATTAATTTTCTTTGGAGCTTAACTACGGGCAATGCTAAAGCAACGAGAACGGTGGCCCTTGCGCGGCACGTTGGAAACTTTTCCTATTTTCGGGCGATTATATTAACGCGATATTAAACACTCACTTTCGCGTCGTCGTCGTCGTCGCCGCCGCCACCGCTGCCGCTGCCGCCATCGTCGTCGTCGTCGTCGTCGTCGTCGTCGTCGTCGTCGTCGTCGTCGTCGTCGTCGTCGTCGCCGTCGTCGTCGTCGTCGTCTTCGTCATCATTGAAGTTTCGCCGGACTGCCTTTCCGCCAGTCGCTCGAAATATGATCCGTCGTTCTGACGACAGGCAGCTGTTCGAGTGGCGCCGCGCGCTTGCCGCCTTTAACAGTTTCCTGTAAACAAATCGTTCTCTAACCGCGGAAACCCTCAGAAATGCTCTTCGTTGAAGCTAATGTCCCGAGAGAGAGAGAGAGAGAGAGAGAGAAAAACGAGATTCTGGCTCGAGGATATATAAAGGGCGCCGCATCGACACGTGACTTTTTCTTTCAGATTCTCGTTCATCCGAGGTGCTTGACCTTCGGCTAATTATTTCAGCGATTGAAGTAAAAGCTGCTAACGCAGAATGCGGAAAACAGCGAGTCGCCGGATGTTCTTTATCAGATTCATTAAATTAAGACACTCGACGCACCGCGATTGACAACAATCAACCGCGACCTTGGCAGCAGTCTGACATTGAATTCTCAAAACTCGGAATTCCGAGAGCAGAAGATACGCGGAATTCAAAAGCTCGATGGAATTTAAAAATATCCTCCTCGCGTTCGTCATCGACGAAAAAGACGCGTGTATTCGTTAGTGATGTACAGCTGCCCGAATGTCCCGCGTTGTCGTACACGTGTCCCCAAGTCCAACAGCATTTTCGTAGCAAGACTAATAACGTCTTTTACGGCAATGTCGTTGTCAGCACGATTCCTCCCTGAAAAGTAGCGCGAACGCGGAGCCATATGTCGGCCAGTCTGCAGCCGGTAATTAATTCTGCGTCTCCAAGTTCAACCCAGTTGATCACCGAGGCGGAGACGGCTAACCCTCTCACGGTAAAGTTTTTTGTCGCGCGTTAATCCCGCTTCAGCCATAAAGCCGATAACTTTGCACGGTGGAGCGTCGTTATGTGCGAATAATTACGGCAACGCACCTCGGCGCGGTATTAATGTCTCCATAATCGCTTACGTTAATTTTTTATGTCTACCATGTTTGGAATGACCACGATTGTCATCACGCGGGAGGAGCGCGTCGTCATAGCGGAAATGATAATGCGTTGGGTTTTTTAAGGCTCCTCTGTCGAAACGAGCGCGAAACGGAATAATCCAGCCTGAGAACAATGACAGAGTGCTCGATGCTTTCGCGTAAATATCCTCAAGTATGAGAATCGAGCGAAGTTTGAACAGCGAGCGAAAACTGACGGCATTCGCTATTTTCTTTGAGCCTTTGTCCCGGCGCAATCAGAGCAAGAGTTAATTCTTAACAAAAACTTAGAAACCCGATGGCTTTCTTTTGCTCTCGTCAGCGTCGATGCAGCTTCTCGTTCTTTGGCTGGTTTCGAAAGCAACGCGAATAAGATCGCGCCGGTACGGTCGTATCGACGTTACTTGAGGCCTTCAAATTTATACCAGCGAGAAATTATCGTCGCGATAGAATCGCGGAGCGTCTGCGCTGGCTCGGATTAGAAAGCGCTTCGTGCCGGACGATCTTATCACGGGCGGAGGCAAAACCGAAGGAATTAGGGCCGAATTCCTAAGGCTAGCGCGATAGCAATCGCGATTCCGACGAAATGATCGCCGCGAGATTTATCACTAATTGCGGAGCAAACCTGTTTCCGGGATGCTGCGGATCGACGAGAGGGAGAAAGGGATAGAGAGCGAGAACGGCACGTTAGCGTCGCACCGTGGAAAATGGATTTCCGCGGTGCCATTACGCCGTAAACTTAATAAACCCCGCGCCAAGATCTCCCGGTTTTAAAAGAAGTTCTCGCTGACGCGCGCGCGCGCGAATGATCCTCGAAAACTTGAGTCGCACTCGGTCCGCGATGTCGCAACGTCCTCTATAACGTGCGACGTCTAATTAATTTTCTTTGTAACTCAATTCTCCGGCAATCGTCAAAGTGGAGGTGGTGCCTTCGCCCCGGACTTCCCATCCCCGCTACCGGCAAGAGCGAACAAAAAGGTCCCTCGCCACTGTAGTATCGCGGATTTAATAAAGACCCGCCGCCTCTGCGAAAGTTTTCTCGTCGAAAAACAGCGGACGAGTACGCGAATCGAGATCTCTTCTTTGTCGAAGTGCGCTGTACTCCCGATCGTTCGCCCAATGTAATCGAAATCAACTCTTTCGAAATTCCGCGCACAACGGTCAAAGAAATCCCGATGCGATACGTTACCGCTATCGATAAGAAATCTTAAGATTAAATTTTGTCTTCGTCCTAAGCGAACTAATAACAAATCATACATTTCTCTTTTTCAATGAAGTAGAATGCATTGCATCATCGAAACCATCTTTGCGATCGTAAACGCAAAGAAATAACAAAAATTCCTCCTTGGCGTTACTGGTTAACATTAACATAGAGTATAATAGAAATCCGAAATCCGAGAACGCTCGTTCCCCGTTGAAGCAGCTACGTGCCGTTGCTAACAAACCATTTAATTAATTGCTTTGAGCGTGGCAACTTTTAATCCGGCAGATTAAAAGCTGTGTAATCATCGAAGGGAATAACACTTCTTCGCGCGCAGCGCAAGGTAATCATTATGTTATTATATCTCAACCTTGCTACTTCATTTATATTATCTATCATCCAATAAGGCGTTTCACTTTAGCTTTTTTTTCCCAGATATCACGTCTCATTTCCCGTTCTTCCTACGCTGTTGTCGCATCTAGCTGTCGGCCCTCGCCCCTAACGACGTCGGATAAGTAGCACGGGATGAAAAAAAGTCAAGCAGGAGTGCCTAATCATCGAATCTCCGCCGAAGCACGGTCGAGCTTTCACGGAAGAGAAAAAGAGAGAGAGAGAGAGAGAGAGAGAGAGAGAGAGAAGCGTTTTTCTCCGCATCGCATGGGCAGAAAACCTTCATGGGGAACCGCACGCGTCCGATCGCCGGCAGCTGCGAGCGGATGCCCGCCAACGGGAAGCTGTAACATTTCGGAACAATGTCACCCCGGTCAGAGAGAGAGAGAGAGAGAGAGAGAGAGAGAGAGAGAGAGAGAGAGAGAGAGAGAGAGAGTCAGACAGCCTCCCGCCCCGCCAGGAAATCGCGCGATCATTCATCACTCTCCTGCGTTCCTCCGTTGCGCTCGACGCGCCCTCACGCTTGTCCTCGTCCCCCGCAGGGCTCCCAGCATCCTCCCCGAGTACGGTACACGCCCTTACGGACGGACCGACTTGTCTCATTTCCCGCCTTTACGTGACGCCGACGTAATGAAACGTGCATCACCGCGCGCGTGCTCCGTCTCGAAAACCTCGCTCACGAAAGATTCTGCGGAGGTTCGCCGATAAATCTTCATAAAATCCAATTCGCGCGGTACGCGGGCGGCAGGGTGAAGTGTGGGGGAGGGGGAGGGGGAAGGCGAAGGAGCTGACTCAAAGATGCGATTGGGACCGTATTAAAGAGACGCGAAAAAAGACCCTTCGCGCGCTCTCTCTCTCTCTTTCTCTCTTTTTCTCTCCCTCTCGGGCGCGCGTCAAGTCGCTCCTCTCTCGTCTACTTTGTTATCAGACTTCGTCGTTCTTCCCTGTCGCCACTTCGACGTTGGTCGAATCTCTGATGAAATTCGATTCACGTTCAACGTCTATCGCAACGTGAGGAGTTCTATTGATAAATATATCCAATTCTGCGACGGGAATGCAAAGCGCATCTCTCCAAACAGATCTCGAAAATTTTCCGCGTTACGAATCTGCAAGTCGATACCGACTCGAAACATTTCCCTAAGTCCAAGCTAATAACAATATCGATTTCTTCTACTTTTACTGCTCGTCATTCCCTGATCGCGTTACGATGGAAATAAAAATTGTAAGATATGAATTCGAGTAGCAATTGAACGGAAACTTCCGGCGAATTTCATAATCCATATTAATCGTCGGAGGCTGCTTTATTTAACGTTTCTCATGTACCTTTTATATATAAGTTATGACGTATGTATCACCATAGCTACCGCCCGTATTAATCCTTATAAGCTCCAATCCGTGATTGCGTGACGAATGACGTATATTTCTCGTCGTAAAATAAAATACCCGTGAGCGCAGCGTAATATGACGAATTAATGTACCGGTAAAGAGAATCACGGAATTTCAAGGGATATTTATGATAGTATAAAAGCTAATGTGTCTCATTAACGATCCTACTAGTTTTATATGCAATTCACTCGCGCGCTGCTCGCGCGGTGCGTTCATTAATCTTCATAAAACTCCATTCACGGCCATCTGTAAGTTGCGTTATATTTCTGACGTGTCACTCAACCGATACGCATCCGGTGAGAGCGAGATTAGGATATATCAGACACGAGGACCATGCGTAGCCAACAAGCATCCTCGGTCGCGCGTATGCGCGTAATGAATCGTCTTCGTTAACCGTTTCATTAGCGGCTTTTATTAGCCCCATCAGCAAGTCGTCCATTAATTCTTGCAATATCGCGCTTTGTACAAATTCATCCATATTTCCCGTTAACGTTGCGCGGGCATCGACTAATTCATCTTCATAAAAGCAATTCGTGCGTTCGCTCGCATTTTTGTATAGCAAAATGAAAAGCCGAAAGAATGTTCATTAAAATGCTTTTGCACGAACTAAAAAAAAAAAAAATTTTTCCATTTTATAGAAATTCGCTTCCTCTTTTCCCCCCCCCTTATCCCTTTTGTTCCTTTTTCTTCCTCCTCTTTCGTCCGGGACGAAAGCTCGTGCCTCTCTCCCACCCTCCTCCCCCTCCCCACCCCGGTTTTCGCGTTTGCCGGATTCGCGAAGATCGGCTTATCGCCGATCTTCTTCTTCGCCATCTCGCGATCTCCATTCTCCATTCTGCTCGTCGCTGCCGCGTCGAGTTTCGCGATTTTCAAAAACAGCTTCCGGGTTCTTGATTCAGTGCGTCCCAATAAATCTGTCCGAATCCAATATCCACGGCTCTGACTTGACCCGCCTTAAAACACGGCGCGGGGATTAATTAAATCCGATCGATCATTGCGGAAGGCCGTGACGCAGGAGGGACGAGCTTCCAAACGGCAACGAAGACACTCGCGCTCGTTTGTTCTTGCGCTTCTCCTTCATTTCGCTTAAAGAATTAATACAGATTGCGAGGATACATCTCTACTCGCGAGGGAAGATTGCCCCGCAATTGCAGTCGTCCCGATCGAAAACTCCGCAGTAATCACGCGAGTTGCGCGTTGACTCGCAGCCGCGCGACTAGTTTCGCGCAAGCGAAATTAACGACGGGATTAGTCGATCGGGCCAAGTATCGCGTAAAAAGGCACAAAAAAGAAAAATCCCTCCCATCGTCGCGTAATGCGGAAGCGGCGAGCATGTCGCGCGCGTTTCAACCGGCGCGGCATTTTACGTCACTGCTGAACAGGCTAATAAATATTTATAAATCATTTTTTAGGGCGCGCGAACGGGTACGTTTGCGTGTTTATTGTGCAATCACGACCGCGCAGATTTATAGGGCTAATGGTGACTCGCGTGAATATGCATAGGCGTGCACACGCGGGCACGCGCGTGACCGGGCCCGCGTGCGCGCATTCACGGGAGGAAATTCAATAACGCGGCGGATAGCGCGGATACCGTGGGGAGGGGGGGGGGGAGCGCGCGCAAAGTTGTGATGTCGTTAATTTCCATCGCGTTAGGGATCGGAGTTACCTCCCCAGTGTTTCGGATAACACCCCGCGTGTGATACGTTCGTGCGCGCGCGCGCGCGCGTTGTGTCCCAGTACGCGCGTAAGCGTGTTACTGGGTGAGCGCCGAGGAGAAATGAGACGTGAAAGAAGAGACAGGCTGCACCGGGGCACGGGAACGAGAGAAAGACGGAAAGAGAGAGAGAGAGAGAGAGAGAGAGAGGAAGAGCCGGAAGGCCCGCCCGACCGTGTCCCGGCGATGTTGTTTCAGACGTTCTCAAAGGAGGCGCGAGTTTTGTGAATGTTGTGTCAGCTCCGCGCGGAAGCCCGGTAAACCGCGTTATAATGACAAGCAAACACTTGAGAGCGGGTCGGACAAGCCGCGGAAATGGCGAGGAACCGGCCTGGACGACGCGGTTCGCCCGTAACATAGCTTAGGCTATCTACGGACGGAGAGCGAGACGGAAAAGTGGATTAAAGAGTGACGGTCGGATCGACGGATTTGCGTAACGGCGGAAACGCGAGATTGACGGAACGGAATAGCCGGCGCGACGCACCCAGTAAGAACCGGCCGCGAATATTCCGCGCGATCGGGCGGCTAGCAAAGCCCACGATGCGTCCCATATCCGTCCGAAACGGATTTATAAGCCAATTCCTTTTTTTTCCTTTTCCTCCCGTCTCTCCCAATAATTCAATATCGCGCATAAAGGACCGCGCGTGTCTCAATTAATCCGATAACCGCGCGGGGGAACATATTTATTGGTCGGACCGGTGCAGATCGATTGAAATACGGTAAAATAAAGAGAGGAACCCGAGTGCCAATTTTATAACTTATATATGTATATATATATATATATCGCATGCGAGATCGCTGAGGATCTGGAATAATACATCGGAAATAATGTAATTTGTATTTTATTCTAATAGAAAGTAATAATCTTTAAATTTAATAACGCGATCGGTTAATTTCGTTGACGAGCCAATTGCGATAATATCGTTGCGCAACTTGTTATGCAAAGTCAGGCTATAAATAAAAGATTAATATGAAAAATGAGTAATGTGACGGCATAAAGGTATGCTCTCTCTCTCTCYCTCTCTCTCTCTCTCTCTCTCTCTCTCTCTCTCTCTCTCTCTCTCTCTCTCGAAGCATTCGTCTTTTGATGTTAGTACTCTAAATGCATAGCGACAGCTGCGTTTTTCGCATCGCGGTGAAGATGTTAACGCGGGAAATCGCGAAAGTTACAGGAGTTGCGGGGAAATAAAAAGGAAAAAAGAAAAAGAAAAAAAAATCAAAAGTTCGGACCTCTTGGTTCTTATTTGCGATGCAAAATACGCCTGATGGTATCCCGTAATTGCTCGACGCTAGTCGGAAATAGCAGATATAAATTGAGTTCTCATGGAAGTTGAGGTTTCTGCGCTCCCTGCCTCCCTCTCTCTCTCTCTCTCTCTCTCTCTCTCTCTCTCTCTCTCTCTCTCTCTCTCTCTCTCTCTCTCTCATGCTCTCAACTCGACTGACCTAATTATCCCGTGCGGGCATCAATTTCTTTTCTTCTCTCATTATACATTATTTTCCCCCTCTTTCGGTGCGTTTCGCCAATTAACGGTGTCCGATACTCGCGATGATCTTAATGACATGTCGTGAATCAGAGAGATTACACTACCGTTTGAACGGCAAACGCTGAATTTGCGCGGACACGAGAAAACCGATTAGCGAAATGAGTCTTTGAACTTTCGGTAATCACTCATAATGCCAGGTTTGCCCTTTGACGTGCGCGCGATCCCTTTTTAAGTATCGCGACGCCGAGAGCCAGTACGGAAAATTTGTTTCCGAATTCATTAGCCGCCCTAACGAGCAAATGTGGCTCGCGAAGGTAAAGACAAAGGGATTTAAGCCCTTAATCAGAATTTAAAGTTTATATACTCTTTCTGTTTCTCGCGAGTTCCATTGTAATTACGTCCGGCATGCTTAAGTATGCTTCCGGGCGTATCAATGCGCCGCTTTACACGAATTTCATTTCTGTCGTTGCGCGCTAAAGGGTTTAGTACACTGTGTGTACTAAAGGGAAACAAAATACACAGGATAGAAAGATATCGCCGCGCGCGGATCAATACCCTCGCCGCGGCGTATCAGCGGAACATTCCGAGCGAGATTTCATACGTTTTAATCGGCTTTATTTAAGGAAAAAGTAAAACTTAATTTAGACTACAACGGCTACTTGATGCGAAATCGTCCGAATACGGCCCGGCGCGGCAGTGGCACGTAAATTCACTAAGCACAATAAGGCGGATTGGCTTCGCCCTTTTGTGAAAGTGCAATAAATCATGGTATCGATATGGGATCTCTCGCCAACGCGCATTAAGTTCCGAGGACGCGAGATACGGAATAAAATATATCGGTTACCCTGCATGCATGCACATACGGCGCATGCATGGCCCGCGTCTATCGGAAATATAAATTTCATGGGAGACTCCAGTAGCGATCTCTGCTCGCCGAATTCCTCCATTCTCGTCCGCGTATCTTATTTTCGCCTGTCACCTTCGCGTTCCGTCCCGACAACGACACGAAGATGTCGTATACGCGACGCGCATCTACTCGCATTCCTTTCGGCCTTTCTTAAATTACGGCTCATTATCATATTCAACGTACCGAAATTGCCTAAATTCGCGATAAATTGAAGAAGAAGGATCTGCCTTATCGAGTTACGAACTTCCAGACGCTCTCGGAGTTCGCTGGTCCCACTATGCAGGCGTCCAAATTACTTTCGTCACGGCCGAGAAGGACGGGCGCCCTTAGCTCCTGAATTACGGCGATCTGTAAGACACGGGAGATCCCTCTTCTAACCGGGAAACGTAAGCTCCCTCTTCTTCTTCCTCTTCTTCCCTCTTTTTTTCCCGAACGTCACCGCAGGCTGGGCTCGATGCTTCGCAACGGACAGTAAAATTGCGGTCGGGCCGCGGAACGTTGACGCGCGCCGACCGCAGTTTCCTAACCGAGTGGAACGAAAATACATTTTATATATATACATATATATATATATATATACACATATATATACATATATATATATATATATATATATATATATATATATTTCAGCGCAGCGATGGCGTCGAAGCGCTCAATTAAATACCGACACTCGGCGTTTCGATCAACCGTAGCTTCCGCCGCCACGAAGCGTAGCGACAGTTTTCGCTTACCATTGACCTTTAACCTGCTCCTAGCAGATATATTCCGTACAGGCAGAGAAAAAAGGCAGCGTCTCAGACGTCGAATCCCGATATACGTCGGATCAAACGCGGATGCGCCGACACTCGCACGAATTCAAACATTGTTCCCTTTGAACATTGCCGACCCATCCTTGCAAACTCGTGTGCACTTGCAGACGTCCTCCGTTTCTTCGTTTAATCCGATCTTCGTTTCGCGTTCGATTCGCGACATCAACCGGAAGTGCACGCGCGGAAACTTGGCTGCGCATAATGTAAGCCCGCCCGCTCGGTCGCTCGTAGATACCCGACTTGGCGACGAGAAACCCGACTCCCATCTGCCGAATTTATGGCGTTACCGCGCGACCGCCAGGGTCAACGTACCCTTCGGGAACCGACGGAGATGTCCTGATAATTGGGGCCAGCCGGAACGACGTGTCGTCGCGAAAAAGTGCCGACGACGGCCGTGGACGCGCGAGTGGAACGTGTCGCAGGCTGCGCATGATACCTGATGGATTAAGGGAGGGAAGGTAGACGGGGAGAGGTAAAGGAGAGGGATGTGCGGAGGATCGGAAGCATCGGGTAGCGCGAAAATTGCTGCATTTTTATGATTATCACTCGACTTTCACGCGGCAACTTCTCGATTGTTCATCGATTCAAGTCCGCGAACGCCCGCGTCGCGCGCACGCCGAAAGAGCAAAGGGCAAGAGCCAAGGAAAAACTTGGCATATAATCTTCGCCGATACGTAATAATCAACCGCGTCGTTAAACCGGCGAGTTAAGAGGCTATTTACAGCCCGACAGCTGTATATCCCACGCAGGATTCTGTGGGACGCGCGGTTCTGAAATGTGGCGCTCTAAAGTCGCTTCTTCCCTCAAGTTTTAATTACACCGCCCGATATAGCCCGACGTAATTAAATATTAGCGACGAACGGCCGGCGCATTAAGCGACCACAAGCGTCATGTTTGTCGCCCATACGCGCAGGAGGCCGTTGTAAAAAAGGGAAGAGAGAGGCAAGCCGAGGAACGGACCTGGGATGAAGACAACAGGACCGTTTCGTCGCACAAATATCGCGCGTGGACCGATGAAAAATCTAACGAACGCAATTACGGAGTTCGCTAAGTTTAATTGAATTTCATCGGGCTTGCGTTATTGGCCCCCCCCCCCTCCCCTCCTCCCCTGCCCGCATTGCATGGGAAGAGGGAGACGGGAACTTATTACGTGTGTCGCGTGTCCCCTTCGAGCATGTAACGACGATAACGACGAACACGGTTAACACGCCCCGCGGTTCGCGCAGCGTGACAATATCGCGCGGTACCCTCCCCCGCCCCCAAAGTTTCCGGGAACCATTCCCGGGAACTCCCCGGGAATCCATATCCGTCGCGGACACTGCCTCGTCCCCGCAATAATTCGTGGGGCATCCCCGACGCGGGGCGCGCGTCGGGAGTACTTTCGCGAACGATTGATCGTCCCGCCACCCGCGTGAACCCCCTGAAATTCCGGTGGCGGGACGCTTTCTCGCTTGCTGGGCTACATTCCGAACCGGAAGCATCCGCGATTGAAAATGCGCGACAAGAGAGCGTGGAGGAGCACGTAGCTTTTAAGGCGAGAGGAAGAAAGGTGCGTCGAATTAATGTCAAGCTCGCGCCGATTTCTTCGTGATGGACGCTTGAAACGCACACGATGCCTTCTTCGTCGTCCATCGCGATTAACGCGGACTTTATTGCGATCGACGCTGCGTCCGAATTGATTCCGCGCACATGAAGCCGCGCGCAATCTCCGGTTATTGTGTACACGAGTAACCGTAACGCGAATTATTTAATGTTGATACGTTAGAATTAAATGGAAAATCAAATCACGGTTCACGAGTGAACGGCCCTAAGAACCGCGTTCTTTTTTTGTTTTTTAAATTATTTGACTCCCCTGTTGATTTGCGTTGCGCAAATACAAACATTCAATCCGAACAGACACGGATGTAACATATAAAAACTAAACACGGATGTCAAACAAAGATGCACAGGGTGTACAATAGCGGTGTATATGTTTAGCGCTCGTATTAAATCGGACAAATATTACGATGATGAACTTCACCAAGTATCACGAGAGAGTATCAGCGAAGTCGATATTCCGCAAATGACAAAATCATCAAATGATGAAATGCATTTCGGAGCGGATGCGAAATCTCCGTGCGAGGAATCACGGCTATTTTTCTAGCGAATTCGACGAGCGATCGAGTTGTTTTCGCGCGCGGATGCAACGCGCGAAATTAAAATGGATACATTAACGGGTCAATCCGGGTGCAGGCGGGACGGCGAACTTTGCCCCGTTATAAGTGGATTGCGCGGAAAGTTGGTACGGCGTCAGCGCGGATATAACCGGGCGGTTCGATCTCCTCGGAAAGGGATGGAATATTTGCACCACGGAATTCCGCGGGCCGGAAACGCCAAACGAAAAAGTTGTCGGCAAGGGAGCGAGCGAGCGAGCGTGCGAGCGAGCGAGACAGAAAGAGCAGTGGACGCCACTATTGAAAAGTGCCGCGGCGGAACGACGATGCGACGAGCGGAAGAGCGATTCAACTGTCGCCGATAAAATATCGCGGAAGTGTGCAAAACATATCATACAGTCGTTTCCCGGGATTTTCTTATATCGGGCTCGATGAAGGCCGCGCCGTCGAAGCGACCGGAAGCGAAAGCGCTGGAAAACAATCGGCCTGCCCCAGCGAAATCGCGTCAGCCGCGACACGCCGGCGCATCGCGCGCGGCTCTAGCCGCGAATTCATCCGCGGATATGCGGAATTTTATGCTGCGCGCGTGCAGAAAACGTGAAACCGACTTATCCGAGGCGCAACTTTATATCGCGCCGTTTCTTTCAGCGCGGTTCCATTCGGCACAGTTGCCCGCGGATAAACGCGAGAGTATCACATTCGTGGCTGAATTGTTGGCTTATATATTGCGCTGATCTCGGAAGATCGGAATTTTCATACCCGAAATTTCATGCTCTCGTGCCTCCCTCGGGTCTTGCTCGGGTCTTGAAGAAGCGTGCGGCGGGATTAATATTAAAATAAATCTCCCTTCATGGAGGGACAGTTTTAAATGGCGAAGGCTCTCGCGCCATTCATTCGGGGTCGCATCGAATCGCGATAAAAGATTCCGCCTTGCGAAACGCGGAACGCGTCTCGGGTATCGTCTCCACTACGAGAGAATTCACGTACATGCAGTCTAAAAAGGAGAAGGGACGGTACATGCACGTTCGTAAAATGTTGGCATTTTTTTGCAGCATCGTTTCGTCGGACCGGTGTGCTTCCGATATGTTTTTTTGCAGTTAAATATGCAACGTAAGCTGCTCGATCGCCGATACATATTAGCGAGGAATGTCATATGGTTCCTTGCGATTGCGATAGATGTAAAAACTTTCCGCGATTTTTCCGAGCTTCACGTTCGGTCATATTTTCCGATCATGCCTTTTGGCTCACTAGAACACAATTACACAGTACACGCAGGCCATTTCACAACTGGCGCATGAACGCACGTATAAAAGCTATTTCGCTAGGGATTTCCTGCGAACGACGAAAATCCGACGGTCTAGCTAGTGAAAAGTTAGTGAAAAGAGATGGACGGACTCGCGAGTCGATTAATCATCGATCATAAGAATACGCGAACGCTTTAAATTGATGATCAGTTTTGCGAACAGTTTTGCGAACGGTCGCGTTGTAATTTACAAAAGCTCTGTGCACAAACACGCAGTCGGAAAGAGGTAAATTCTGCGACAATTAAATAAACAAGAGTTAAATATAAAATTGATTAAATCAATGAAGTATAAAATATATCACATTATACGTCATTATGCATGCAAATATAATTAAACGTAATTTAAATCGCTCGCAGGGCGCGCAGTTTTCACATTTCGATACGTATCGACGCACGTTTCCCGGATTTTAGCGCGATGAGTCGGAAAATCAAGTTGAACGTGTTCCCGGAAAGGGGAAATAAAAATAATCGTGACCGTTTACGAAGGACATGTGCACGCCGTGATGTAATATCGCGCTCCATTGCAAGAGAGAGAGAGAGAGAGAGAGAGAGAGAGAGAGAGAGAGAGAGAGAGAGAGAGCTCGCGCGCGTTCGGTTTGCTCCGCGGCAGCGCTAAGTGAGTTTCGCGACGTAACGACATCGTATTTTTATAAGTTACACGCGCCAAAGGGATCTCGTAACCGTTCCACCGGCACCGTGCAATCTCAAAGGCCATTGTTTCGCTTTGAAAGTTAACGTGAAACTTCATTTCTCCGCGCTGAGGAGGAGGGGGAGAGGGGAGGGGGGGGGCAGGCAAGCAGGCAGGCGAAGGGGGGAGTGTGAGGGAAAGAGGGAAAGTGAGACAGGAAGGCGCGGAAGGAGGTTCGCGTTCGCGCGCCGCGACTAACTCGCCCGTTCGAGATCGTTAGCTGGCTAAACGTTTCGCGAAGAAACGGGACCCGGATTGCCCCTCGCAGCCTCGCACGACACGGCGCGGGAAAGCATCAGGGGGGCACGAGGGATGGGGGGAGGGATGGGGGGATGGGGGAGCGGAGTGTCCGCGACGGCTCCATATCGATCTAGGAGGAGAAGGGCGGGAAGGAGAGCGCGCCAGGCCGGCCGAGTTACATAGTTATTGGCCCCCGTGCAGTTATTCGCCCCCCATACCCCTCCCCCTATCCGGCTCTCGGAGACTATTGCCATTGGGGGACCAATCTCGTGGTTCATTTTCGTCCGGGCGACTTTAATAATAATGAAGATAAAGTTTTTACTTTCGCGGCTGGCGCGGCCATTATCGTCTACGGCTCGGCTGGGAGCCGTTTCTGAAAAATGGCTTTACGATAGCCGGCAAATTTTACGTCCTACGCTGAGGGCGGGCGCACGCGACGATTAATAACGTATTCGCTGGCGCAAGGGGGACGGTCACGTGGCGGTTCCCGTGTGAGAAAGAGCGCGGCGTGCGTGCACCTCGCAGGGGAGGAGAACGAATCGCGCGCGTATCCGTGATTAAAATGTGCAACGCGACCCGCGGTCTGGATTCCTCAAACAGAATGCGAGCAATGAAGGAGCCGACTTTCCTCGAAACATATCGTGTAGCCTAATGAAGAGATTTGCGATACGACCCGTCCCCGATTTGAAATCTCTAGCCGCTCCTGCTGAAAAACTGGGATCCTGGGACAGGAGCGGGGATCGCCTCCAGCAAATCCTTCAATTTTTTTAGCGAACCGGCGCGGCGTAAAGTCGCGGTATTTTTTCTTTTTCCCTTTTTCTCTTTTTCGAACAGCGTCTCGTCGCGTCTCCAATTTCATTAAACGTTCGTGAAACGAGCCGATTCTCATTTCGCCGGCGTCGCGGCGAATCGACTTGGATTCCCGGCCGTACTTTGCGGCGCCCATCTCTGCGATTGTTTTTACATAGGCTCCTTACCGTTAAAAAGAGAAGGGGAGGGGGAGCGAGAGGAAATAGAGGAGGGAAAGGTCCTGCTCTGACTGCAGATCGATTCTCCGATCTGAGCCGCTCTCGTTTCGCGTCGCGACTCCTTGGATCTGCCAACAATCAAGGACGCGCCAACTTTCGAAACGCGAGAGCGATGGAGGATACGTCAGCCCGGTAATTCCTCGTAGGGCGATAAACCCCCGTCGCGAAGTTACGGAAGCGTCGACGCGACAGCGTAATCGTACGCGTGCGTGCGTACACGTCCCTCCCGTCCATCCCGCGGGATCCATGGCGGATCAATCCCGCGGCATTATTAAACCGAGCGACGAAACCACCTGACTCCGCATCGTAACGTCAAGATTGTCCGAAGCGCCAAGTACACTTAGCGTACGGTTCAACGCACGGCGGTCCCGCCGTTATACGTCGCCACGGTGAGCCGCGCGCAAATACGCGCGTGCGCAATCAGGGTGTGCACTGTGCGCGGGAGAACGACGTCGGATACAGACGCAGCAGCCTCTCTGACCCATGGTTACGTCGCGCGCGAGAGTAAGATTCGATTTAGCGGTGTTTGTGGTTTATCAAACTTAGCGCGCCTATCGCGCGCTCGCAGCCTGCGATTCCGAGCCGGAGAGGATCCCAGGCTTAAATCGCTCAGGCGATGACGGCGTCGCTCCGGATAACGCCAGCCACCCGAGATAGCGACATCTCGGAAAAAGTACACGTCTCTCGCTCTTCCTCGCTACGCTCGGAGATCCATCTCCGACGCCGCCCGCGAATCCGCGCGATCGCGATAGCCGCGCGGCGCGTGTACGATCGCGCGCGACTTCTCAGAAATTATGAGCGCCGCGGAGAGGTTCCCACGCGCGCGAATCACGCGGCGGGCCGCTTTAATGACGAGCCGAGGAGATAGATTAGAGGGAAGAAAAGATCATTACCGCCGGTGACCGAGGGCTGAGGAGGGGATTCTTGTGTTTTTCTTATGAATATGCAAACGTTGACGTTTCCGTGCCCCTGCGCGTTTTTAATGCAAAATTTTAACGGATAATTTAAATCATCCATTTAAATATAAATTAAACCGCGGCAGGTGGAAGCGTGAAATTTTATATCCTGCGGGGCTGGCGTGTGCGTTAGAGTTAACGTACGAGTTCGCGTGTGTCGCGCTGTGAAATGAATATTTAAATAGCAAAATATTAATGTATGTAATATACGGGCAACTGTAACGTTAACGCGGATAGCGTCGACCATCTGACCGCAAGATCTCCCTGTAGGACTTGAGCTACTGCAACAACATCAGCGAGGATGGAAAAAAGATACCGGCGAGAATAATGGCACCGGCGTTTGGGACTTCCTACGACGTACTGGAATAAATTCGCTTTCGGATTAATTGGATTAACAATGCCGGGACGGGCGTATCCCTCATTTATGTCTCTCGCCCCGCGGGACCGGAAATCGCGCGTTCTGAGAACGCGATGCGAGATTCGAGCATGATAAATACGGGGAACCGCGGCACCGCGCGACCGTCCCCGGCTCTTCCTCGAAAAGATATTCTCTTCTGCTTTTTTTTTTCCTTTCTCCTTTAATGCGAATTAACACGGAGATGCAGCGTGGGACACGGTCGGTTGAGCCGGTCATACTTTTAATGGAACGCTTCGCTCTGAATTACAACTCTGTTATTTATCGATGTAGCAATAATGCCATCAATCGTCAGATAACGCGAAGGATAACGCGAAATATTCAAAGAGACAACGGAAGAGGAATCGGGGAGTATCATTTAACATCGATTTATCGACAGCGTATTAGCGAGAGGCATTCCGATGGGTGCTTTCAGCCTTTAATTTGTACACTTTGCTAGCATTTATAACGTTTTATATCGAGCGATCGCATTAAAAGGGTAAAATAGAGCGGCCATCAAATGCGATATCATTAAATTAGACGTTTTCTGAAATTCCATCTCTCTCTCTCTCTCTCTCTCTCTCTCTCTCTCTCTCTCTCTCTCTCTCTCTCGTTAAATACAAATATATCGATATACAGAGGGTTTAATACGCTTGCGAAGCAGGCAACAAATTTGAAATCAAAATCACGTTTCGCGCGTTTCGATAAACATCTCTCGAGACGGTCAACTTTCAAAGACACTCAAAGTGTGATACTGATCTTCGAAGTAGTCTCGGCGCTCGTTTCGTCGAGGAACTCGTTCCAAGCCAAACTAAGCGGAGATTAAGCAAGACGTGGGCGAAAATCCTCGATGCTCGTCAGGCTCTTCGCGCGCGCGCGCGCGCAAGGGCGCGAATACGTTCATTAGGGAGGATATCGATGCGTCAGCGATAAGTAGCTTTCGGAAGAGCGGGATCGCATTCAGTTTACAGATAGATCTTGTATTACGTCCGATACGCGTCCGGGGAGAACACACCATCTGAACATGTCAATTATGACCCTGGTCAATCCCCTGGTCATCGGCCCCTTGCATCTGCCGAGTTTCACGAATCACTGTCCCGTATATATGCTCGGCAAACGCGAATGTTGAAGCCTGCCCGTCCGCCTGCCTGTCTGCTCCTCCGCCTCGCCCCTTGCGCCCATCACTGCCAATGTACAATCAGTTCACTGTTCATAGGTCCTGCGCAACGATCCCCGTTAATTATCGCGAGATACAAGCGCGAGCGCGCGCGCGAGCACGATCGGTCCCGGCCTCGTCATCTGGCCAAAAACAACAAGGATATCGTCGTGTGGACAAATTAAATCATTCGTGACGCGGCGGGTGTATCGCCGGGTCAGACACCGCTGGCGCAAATGGAGGCCAATTTCGAGTCATGGTTTTAAACCCCCGTTCCCCCGAGCGCGGGCGATTTGCGCGAATGTAAGTTGACGCCTGATATTTCGCAAATAGACCAGCAGCAGCAGTAGCAGCAGCAGCAGCAGCAGCAGCAGCAGCAGCAGCAGCAGCAGCAGCGCGACCGGATCCGCTGTTGACGCTCGCCGATCGGCGGTGCAGCGTGCGTGATTTTTTTGTCCCCTCCCCCCTCCCCCTCCCCCGTGGAGCGATTTTTTACGCGAAAATTCTGAAAAACAGACTCCCGCGCCGCGACCCGATTGCACGCGGAATCACGCGATAAATACCAGCATCCGAACGTTCGAAAATAATGAAATACACGAGCGTATCCCGGTGAACGAATCGCCGGTTTGTGTAATCGGGACTATTTATACGAGTATTATGCACACAAATCCGAAAATTCGCGAGAAAATATCGCACTTGTCGCCCGGCCTCGTTCAGTTTTATACATCTCGTAGAGACGGCTGGTTCACGCGGGATAACCGCGCGCCGCAATCAGCATCAATTGATACGAATGACGGCAATGAGGAGAAATATTACGGGATTCCTGAGGCGCGGCTAAATCCCGGATTATCTCGGCTGTCGCTCCGTTTTTACGGCCATCAACTCCCGCTCGTCGCTAACAGCGGCGGAAAAATAACGTAATCCGCGCATACATCGACGACGTTATCCTCGAGCGACTCTTTCTCTCTCTCTGGCAGGGGTGTATCCACCCCAGCGATCCACGCCGACTCACGCCTGCCCAAAGTAAGACTATTATTTCCCTTCAGAGAGCTTGCCTGTCCCCGCCCCCCCCCCCCTTCGCTCGACGCTGGTGGGAGCCGACATCCTCCTCCGAAGGGAGATTATTATTTCTCTTTCGGCGTTCCTCGTCCGGGCCAGAATAGCCCGTTTTGCAGAAACGAGCGTAGCCACTGTCGAACTTCGATCGCCTTTTCCTTCCTTCTGGATACTGGCGGCACGCCTATCTCGCAGAAGTAGTTCGGGCGCCAACTACGCCCCCGTAATTACTCTTGCCTCCACCGTCCGTCTCTGTAAATAATCATTACTGTTTCGAGAACGAGCGATGCTACGTATACAAGATGTTCCGGCCTTCTTCGCACTTGCGCTCGCTTGCTAAATTCGCCGATGGAATTAGAGCGGACTTGGTCGTTAATGCAGCGGGGGATTTTCATCTCACCTCTCCTCGACGTGCGTTTGAACATGACGACCCGGACGCGTGCGCTGCGCAAAATCCGCAACGGAATATCCTAAAACGGGAAGAAGGAGCTTCGAAAGCTTTGCATTCCGAATCTCAGGTCAGATCATTATCGACGCCGATAGAAATGCTCAATGACTCAACAGCCGGCAGTAAATCGCCGAGATGGCCAGAAAGCGCACCGATGAATCACGAATGAAACCACTTACCCCTTATTATATCAACCGGACTGAATCATCGTCGCGGTAGCGTGACTCCTGCCCCGACTGTGCGTGATATGACCCGCCATGGGTCGCCATAAAAATTCACCAGCATTCACCAGCTGCTGCGAGATATCCTATCGCGTATTGTCTCACTAAACGAGGCTCTTTCGCGGAATTGTTGTTGTAGTCGCGGCTGCCACGTGCCCTTCATCATCCGTCCATTCGTCGGCTCGTCCGTTCATGCGCTCGCTCCTGGTCCACGTGCTCCGCGTTGAAATATTTCATTATCCGCCCACGTCGTTAGCGACGCGACGATAATTCCACGGATTACTTTCAGCGTCAACCCTTTGCGTCAACGCTGTCGTAATTATCCTATTATTACGGAAGATTGAATCGTCCCTTTCGCTCGTTGTAATTAAGCATCGCAACGATACCGGCTAACCGTATCCTCGCGATAATTCTCGCGGCTCAAAAGAATCCGGAAAACGCGAGGCGCGAGGAACAAAGAGAGAGAGAGAGAGAGAGAGAGAGAGAGAGAGAGAGAGTGCGCGTGACGCCGAGGATCGCGCATGCGATAATTACCGATGGTGGCCGTGCAATTGCATTAGAAACAATGATATGTATCTCCCGCGGAAGCGGGAATTTATTAAACCTCGACCGGGGGTCGAGATCGTATCCGAATTAATCTCCTGCGGGAGAGGGAGAGGAAGGGGGGGAGGAGGAGGATGTACGCGGTTAACACGATGATCGGCGTGCGACAGAATATTCTTTTACATCACGTTCGGCCTTCCCGGCCGCTCTCTCGCGTCTCGTTATTAAATGTGCGAGGAGCGCGTCGCCCGTCTCTTCCACCCCCCACAGCCCCGTGATAAAGTCGCGCGGGAGTGCCACCTGCTGACGTGACAGGGGATACATGCGCTTACACGTGCCCGTTTCATCCTTGTCTCGCATCTTTCGCGGCGTCTTCCGATCGGTGAGGTCGGACGGGGAACGATCTAAAGCCGCGCGCCCGATTCCAGGCCGAGTGCACGCTGATGGGTCAGCGTTACGGTTCGCCGGTGTAATTTGCCCGCCGAATTCCAGGCCAATGGACGGTGGATGTTGCGTCGCGACGCATTAGCCGTGTATACTGGACCCGCGCGCGGATCTAAATTACACGCACGTTAGTGTATTAAATTCCGCGACAGAACGTACGAGGGAAGCAGGCAGGCAGGCAGGCAGGCAGGCAGGCGAGCAAGCAGGCAGGCAGGCAGGTATTCGGATCGCTACAAACACGTGGGACATTAAATTCTGGGGAGAACTTCTGCGGCACTCCTGACAGCCCTGACAGTCGTAGAAATAGTTTCGCCCAGCGTTATAATACCGCGCCCTGTCCGCGGCGTTGTCGAGCGCATCGCGCGTAAATACGCGCCTTTTATTTATTTAATTAATCCCGCGGCTGCCGCGCGCCGCGGAGTAATGATAAAAAATATGTACGCGGGTAAACGAGCGCGAATTGAGGCCGCGTCTAATGCGCGCTCGTTGATCTCGCCTGTCCGCGCGGCGGATTGTCTCTCTTCAATCGCGCGATCTTAATTCGTCGCGATATCGAACTGGTGCCTTCATCTCGCTTACACGCGAAATCGAATTTCTTTCTCCCGTGCAACATTTTCTCTTTAATTAATCTGCAATTAATTGCGAGAAGTTACCGAAATAGCCTGCTATCGGCTATCGATAGACGTCTATAGCGACGTCCAATTAAAATTGCGAAATCTTTAAGACGCTAGTTTGCGATCAGGCGAATATTCTACATCGCACGAGCTGGATAAGACGCGATGCATATTACTCGCTCGAATCGTTACGGCGATCGCGCGCTGCATCGGGAGGAAGTGAAAGTCTGGTTTAGGCGCGGTTCCGCCGCTGGACGTCTCGTCGTTGCAGACAGAGACCGCATTCGCTGCACTCGCCGGACTCGCTGAACTGGTTTTGCGATTAGCGTCGTGATTGGGGCCACTCGGCCGAGCGATATTCGCTATGCAACGATCGGAGATCGCGCGCAACATTCGACCCGGAGTTGCACAATGGAAGAAAGAATTACGACACGGTGAAAGCTTGCGCGATCGCGATATCGCGTTTGCGTTGTTCCTCCGACCCGAAAAATTGGGCAACTTTCTTGGAGGGCACGGTAACGTCCTCTCTCTCTCTCTCTCTCTCTCTCTCTCTCTCTCTCTTTCTGGGAAGAACGACGCCAAAATGGAGCCTCCCCGACCGCGCGGACGGGAATTGACAATTACGTCAGAGTCATATTAATAATCTTACATGTGTACGTGTACGTGCATGTGTACATCCGCAAAAGAGCAATATGCGGCGATAATTATGCGTGCGCCTGACATGAATTCGCAACGGGTTCGCGGCGGCGAGCCAGCATCGCACGGTTGCACGCTCGGTTTATTCCGAAAGCCTGCATGCATGCCGCATATGCTACACGCCACACATACATATGTATATATGTATGTACATATGTATATATATGTATATATATATATATATATATTTCAATATTAGAATAATATTTGGGAGTATTTCCGGCGCATCGTTACGCGATCGCGCATCGCGTATCGGAAAACGATTATAACGTAATTCACGGCGGCGGAGGTAAAATTTAATTACGCTTTCTGTAATTTAGCGCGCCCAAGTGTGAGTTTTCGAGGCGCGGATTTATAGCGCTGCTCGTACCGCGGATACCGGAAATATTGGATATCAGGGATTGATTCGGACGCTAATGCATCCAGTAATCACGTATCGTCGTTACAGTATCATTGCTCATTGCTCATCGATTTCTCGATGATTTCCGATAACCTTTTAGATATGCATCGGTATAGCGAGCTGCAACGTCACGCGGAGCTAATCGCGATTAAGAATTCACGAGCAACCGATCCACGTTTGCCGCTCAGATTTCCGCGGACGTCTCGCGGTTAGCTGTGAAGCTTCGCGTGGCCTCGATTCTTCCGTTAAGCGCGATTAAGGCAGACGCGGTTCCCGAGGGAGACTAATCGGCGGAAGGGTTTTACGGGGAAAACGGGGAAATCGTTGCGAGCGAATGTATGCGTGCGCAGTGCGGCCGTAATCTGCCGGCGTCGTTATTTTTGCGTCGCCTCGCCCGCGTTTCGTACTGCGGGCATTGTTTCAAAGTTAGAGGCGAGCAACAAAACTTGACTCCGGAATGCATGTACCTCTGGCGACAGGAACCTCGTTTAGAGGATAAAGGATAATCGGGGAAGCATGCATGAGAGTTCATAAGCAACGACAAAGGATTCGCCGCTACTATCAGGAGATGCGGTCAACGCTCGTGCATCGTGCTCATAGGACGATAACCGAGTCAATTCTTCGTGCGGTTCTTCCCTAAGAATTGAATATCCCTCGTTTGTTATCTCAGCCAGCATGATTATCAAGGCACGCCAAAGGTAAAATCGCAATGAAGTCGCCTCTCGAGATTCCCAAACGATCAACCCGAGTCGAAGAAACCAGAATAATGCAGCCGCGACCATCCTCGCGCGAGGATCATAAACGGAATGGAAAATCGGGTAAACATCGCGGGCTTATCGTGTTCCGAGGTTTAACGCGCTAATAATGAGCGCGAGATGATGATTCAATTCATGGAACTCCCCCGGGACGTTTTCTTAATGTAACGCGTTCACGGGGCAAACATTACAATGTAGCGTTACGTGGCATTGCGGAGAGAGAGAGAGAGAGAGAGAGAGAGAGAGAGAGAGAGAGAGAGAGATACATGAGGAATATGTACATAACTATTCGAATGCTTCGCACGGAGCGAAGCAGCGACTGTGGCAGCGGCTTTAAAGACCGCCCTAAAGGGCGCCGCAGAGAGCGATATCGGGTATGCTTCTCGTCCTTGGATATGCTGACGAACATTTGGCATTCGTATTATTCTTCCGCCGCTCTACACTCTCGCTTCCTTGTATCCTTCGTGAATATGCGAGAGATCGACGTCTTGCAGGTGAGATTCGAATATTTCAGGCTCGCCAGGGCGGCTCGTCGTCGCGGACAGATTTTCTCCCTCCCAACGAGGGAAGATTTCGGGAGAAAATTTCTGCGACGACCGCCTCAAGTCTGAGACGCTCTGTTAAGTCTGAGAACTCGCCGGCTGGAGTCTGCCAACCTTACGCTGTGTGGGTGGATGCTCGGATATGGATTTGGATAATAAAGAATACCCTCAAGTTGAGCTCGCTCAGTTTAATATGCGCAATATTTATACGATGTACAAAAGAGTGCCCGTTCATTGGGCATTAGTCTGTCATTGAGATCCGTGATGCAGAGCAGCAAGATTGAACGTCCTTCAGGTTCCTATTTTGGACTGACGATTGGCAACGACCGAGGTCCACGTTCGCAACGATCGTTGAAGGCTGGAAAAAAGCGTTCGACTATTGCTATCGTCATTGTTACGATGTTACCGTTAATTGCCGGGTATGATCATAATCCAGCCCTGGTTTGTCTTCCACCTCGAGTTCCTTGGAAGATTGGTCACATCGCGACAATTGCTTCCGTTTCCGGTCTCGATCTCTAAACTCGGCTCGATATGCGGCAAAAATCCAAACACGCTCCTTTCGAAGGTCAACCTCTCGTCTACGATTTAAACAGAACCTTCCTGTAAGGTACCTTGTCCTGTTTCATACCGCCAGTCTGTCCCCCCTCGGAACTTGTTTCCACCTCGCTCTTTATTACGTTATAACTCGAAAGTTATTGGCATCCCGCCATTTAACACGCCGCGTATGTCGTCATTGCTGGCCAATTCTCTGATATTGACGCATTGAAATGCGCGTAGAACGCGATCAACTGTATTTAACGAGTCACACGGGGCGACAATGGAAAGCAGATTAAACGGCGCAGCAAACACGCGCGCGTTGAAAAACGGCGTCGCGCTCGTCCGGCGACACTCAACTTATTTCAGTTCTCGTGAAATCATTCGTGAAAGCATCGTGGAAACTCGCGGCCGGCAGACATCGATGCGAAACTGACGAGGCCTGTCGTTAGCCCGCATTTTAATCCCGCGTAAAGAATCATCACCGAAGGAGGGGAATTCGGGATAATAACATCGGAGGAACGAGAAAGGCCGAGTCGATCGTCGATCGTTCTCTTTCAAGAATGCGCTGAGAATGCATTTCGCGTAATGCTCGCGGTGATCTCGCCGGATCAGATTGAGAGCGCTATAAACTTGCCGGGAAATGTCTCCGTTGTCCTGCGCGGGATACTTCGGGAGCTATCGTCGACCTGTCGTGGCACACGAGTGTCGTAGATGGAGGAAGCTAGACTGTATCCTCGCGGAACTGACGTACAATCGTATATAAAAGTCATGTGCGGTGATACCAAGCATTTTTCCTCCTCGACGAACCGGCAAAATTTTGATATTCCGCCCTCGCGCTCTTCAATCCTTGCGCATACTCTTGTGGATATCACGTTATCTCGTTCGGTTAGCACGTTATGGTTCCCGCATTAAATGGAGCATGCTGGGGATATCCTCCGCTCGCGGGGGGTGCAATCTGACGCGAGGTCCGTCGAGGAGGTACATATACTGCTCTGACTGTTTTATGGCACTGTTTAAAGTTGGGTGCACGCGCGCGCACGCGCGTCGGTCGAGATTGTCGAATAACGACGACGTCGGTCCCGGATCTTCGCCAGAGACGGGATCTTCTGCGTTTCTTTTTTATGTATTCTTAATGTAGCGCTCTTGCGGCGCGGCGTTCCGTGATAACGAAATCACAGCCGAAATTACCGCCGAGCGTCGCCCGAAAGATTTTCCGGCGACCGATTCGCATTATTCGCATGTAAAACAGATATTTGGATAACGCGCGCTGCCGCGGCTCACGGATACATTACGACACGCGCGGAGAGGATTGAGGAATGCCGCGGGTGCGGATTCTTCGTTGCCGAAATTTCGGTTATCCGAGGACAATCGTCGCGCGACATGCGATCAAGATCGGAATCGGCTGAATCCTGGAATCGGCGATTATTGCGTTGAACAGCGGGTCAAGCAGCCGTCGAGCTCGGCTCGTATCATCCCTCGTCGCGGATACGTAAGACCGGCGGGAGGAAGCGTTTCCTCGAGTGCCGGAACAGATTTCAGAGATCCCGTATTTTCTCATGCAGAAGCTTTTCTTGCTCCATGAAGACTACTAAAGTAAACTGGGTCGAAAAATAAAGCAAGGAGGCAGCGATGCATTTCTGCAGGGAGGAGGACTGCGTAATCTTGAGGAGCTTCCGCTTGAAAAATGTATGCAAATACCCAAGGAACCAAATTATCTCATTTGTTTTCATATTGTTAGGAACAAGAGGGGGGACAGGGGAGGGGGGGGGAGTGCAGGGCAAGTCAAATGCTGATTGAGATGACGTCAGAAGATCGTTCCCCGGCGCCGGGGATATCGGTCGAGGGACGGCGAGGGGGTCGTCGATCCGAAAACCCGCGAGCTCCCGCGAGAGCAGCAGATTTGCCCTCCGCGCCCCTCCGATATCTGCAAGGTAACTTTGCGTGACCTTTTGCCGCGTCGCTGTCGAAAGGAACACCGCGTGGCCGCGGCCGCCGTTTGTTCATCGCGATCGATTAACGCGTTACGTTACGTCGACCGCGAGTTGACCTCATCGCCCGCGCTCCGATACCGCGCGGCGAGGAATACATACATCCCGCGTGACCTTAAAGGATAAAGCGATCGATTGCGCGTGCTCGGAGGTCATACGAACGATCGCGCGAGATTCGCGGAACAGAGAGCTGGATAACCGGATAAGGGCGACGCCGGGATACCTGATGACGAGTAGTTTCCTCCTCTCAAYCCCCCCCCCCCGCCCCTCACCCCTTCCCCATTGTCCCCGCCCTCCCGGCGTCGACGTACCGACAGCTTTCAGTCGAATAATGGCACGTCTGGTCGATCAGTGTTGCGGGTACATCAACGCGCACACGCAGATGAGAATCGCGGTTACGTCGAATCGCAGTTTACGCATGACGAATCGAAGAGCCGGCATCTGTGATATTTCCATGTGAGATGAGCGGATCCGATGTCGCGCCAACGACGTTACGTGAAACGAGATCGACATTGTGAGCCGGCATTTAATTTTCGAGGGGACAGCGTCGCGCCACCGCGACGCCTCCGCGATTCCTCGTTATCGCGCGCATCGGAATGAACAGGAGGAAGCAGAGGTCGATGTAGACGGGAATCTAGTCGCAGATGCCGATGATCGTCCGATGTCGCAGAAGTGTAGTTGTCGCGAAACGTTTTGCATTGCTCCGATCATCCCAGCGAATGATCGCGGAGCGTAACGCGCGCATGTTATCCGCGACATCCTCCGCGTTGCTGCCGGAGATAGATGCGGAAAATATAAATGACACGCCCAGCTAAGGCGCCTGGAGCGAGTAACAAGTTCGATAAAGCGCGCTGCCGACGACACGCGTCATTCACCGGCAGGATCATTTTCTCGGGCGCACAAAGAACCGTCCGGGATTACGCGTCGGCGTCGCCGGCGTAGCAAGCACGTTTGAAATTGCGGCGAGACGGCTTAAATCTCCCGTCCGTGTACGAGAACGCGCACGAAACAGTTCGAAGAGCGACGTCACTAATACAGAAGCACGTAAGAGCGCAACTTGGCAATACGCAGCGTGCATTTTTCTTTCCGGCAGAGGCGGCGTACTTCCGGTGCTTCCGCGCCGCCGCCGTCTCCAACAGACACTTATCACATCAGATACTTGCGCCGCTACTTAATGCACCGTTTCGCGGAGGTTCACGGTCCGGAGATAACGTCGCGACGCCGGTGCTTCGAGGGAGGATGACGTTTGTTGCTTAAAAAACTTCCGCGCCTGCGCACTCTGATAATTGCAATCTACGATTGGATAACTGTCTAATTCTCTTCTCGGCTTGTGCGCAACTGAGACTGCCTCAGGTTCTTCAGGCCTGGTAAACGTATCAGATTTGTTTCCGATATCCGCAAGAACGCTGAATACCTATCGTCGAAAGATAATTGGCGAAATGGGAAAAAGTAATGCCGCTCCCAAGGAGCAGCATCGAATTACGAGGCGCTATCTCGAGACGGGAGGCAGATCGAGTTGCATGCGCAACGAGGGGCTAATTGTATTCGCGAAGGTGTTAATGTAGAACAAGGTAGTGAGGAACGGCACTCTCAAGCGTTGACGGAGGTATTT
This sequence comes from Eciton burchellii, assembly GCA_020341155.1. Taxonomy (NCBI): domain Eukaryota; kingdom Metazoa; phylum Arthropoda; class Insecta; order Hymenoptera; family Formicidae; genus Eciton; species Eciton burchellii. The sequence continues at coordinate 2,771,314 of JAHMML010000005.1, forward strand.
TTCTCGCCCGACAAAGTGACAAACTTTCGGTGCCCCCCCGTGCACTCTCTCTCTCTCTCTCTCTCTCTCTCTCTCTCTCTCTCTCTCTCTCGCTCCATCTCGCGTTTTCTAACTCTTTAAGAAAGATATACCGCATCCTCTTTTCCGCGGCGCAACCCAGCGACGATTCCCAGCCGACAGCAAGCCACATTCTCGCCGGAAGTGCGAGCGCGACAAACTGAAAGCTGTGCCCCATCGAGCTCGATTATTTTTCACGCGTTTCTTCGCGCGTCTCCCTAGCACGATGAAATATCACCAGTGGCGCGGACAGCCGCGAATTTACATTGATGCATAATTAATTTACGTTAATATGAATATACATTAGTAAATTAAACGAATTATCCGCAGTAACGTCGCGAAAATGCAGCGAGACCGCTGGCGCGATAAGATAAAGACCGACAAGTCTCTCGGCATTCATCCGAGTCATAGTCATCTGTAAAGTCCATCATTTCGTATCCACCCTTTACCCTTTCTATTCTACTTTACAGACGCGCTGCAATCAGATTGCCGATACTTAACTACACATGGCGTCACATGGTTCCCAATGTCAAACAGCACTCGCGCGAGGATTCAACAATTCAGAATGCGAGACTGGTCCGTGCAGTTTCACGCTTTTGTAAGATCAGCTCGGATGCGAGGAAGCGCGCATAGCTTGATACACGCTCGGCGAGGCAACGCGACGACAATTATCCTCGTTACTTTCTTTCGCTCCGCTCGCTTTACTTACGTTAAGTCGCAATCTTATGCAGCCGGCTCTTTCATTACAGCCGTTGCACACGTCTAAGCAGATTGCACGGGAGCGGCGCGAGGCGGACGTTCCTGGCACGTTGAAGCCCTCCTCCTCTCCTCGCATCCGCGAGACTCGTGGATTTACCTGAAAACGCATCTCTCTCGCCGCACCTCGTGTAATACTCTCGCGCCACGGTAACTCGAGCGGTAACGACGCTACGAGTACATTAATCCCTCTAAATAATTCAATTCGCCCTACCTTGCGCATCTTCCCTCCGCCTGTCCGTGCCTCTCGATGAGTTTGCGCTAGTGATTGTCGTAAATAATCATTTACGATTCGACGTGGATGCAAGTTCCAGCAGTCTCGCCTGTTTGCGCGCCGCGAGGCACTCGGCGCGGAAATTTCCGCGAATCGTGTACACCGCCGTCGTGCTTCCCGACCAATTTGTTTTTAACAAATTCGTCGCAAACTCGGCGAGAATAGCTAATTGCGATCGCGTATCCGAGATCGCCGAGGAAACGCGTAAACGCGTAAACGCGTAAACTCGTAAATTCGCGAGGGAAAATACGGAGCGCTCCGCTCTCTTAGAGAGCGGCTTCGTTCGATAATCGCTCGACAAATTATTGGTTTTTCACAAGGACGGCTTGCCAGAGACAGATTTACCTTGCCTCGCGTTGCATTCCCGAGGAAGATCCATAAATTATATCGAAACGGAAAACCCCAGTGCTCGCACAAAGGGATTGATTAATTAATGAATTTATGAGCAGGAGAGAAGGATAAAGCGTCGACGCTTGCTCGCGCCTTTCCCACGCGTTTTCCGTGCATCTATGGCCAGCTCTGGCCTCGTTTGCCGCGGAGATCATGTCACGAGCGACACGGAGAAGTGGCCGACGACGACGAGCTTCGTTACTTTCTGTCAGACTGCATTCATTACGTCGCAATTTACGCTATTATTGCGCCACGCTCGGGCAACGAGAGTGCGCGCCTTCCCTCTTGCCTCATGCAAGCGCCGCGGAACTTCAGCAATTAATCTCGAGCGTTCTTTATGCCGCATAATGATCGCCCTCGTCTTAATTAGTCTTTCGCGCAACTTTTAGTAGCCGTCGTCGCCCGACCTTCTTATTGTCTTCGGCCGGTTAATAGGCCGAGATCAGGCGATCGCGCGGATTCAACTCCATCCGGATGCATGGAACGTAGCGATAGATGCTTCGTCATCCGCTCGGAACCTCGCTCGGAATCTGGCGAGCGGACACGCAGCAGCGAATAAGGAAAGACGTGTAAGGCGGACGTGTATCAGCGCTCTCGATCTTCCATGATGGCATAAATGGGACGCGGGGGAGGGGAAGGAGCATAAGGAGGGCGTCCCCGATATCGGGCTGGCTCGCGATAATCGATATTATCATTAAGCGAACATCAGCATCGCAACTCGTATACTCGTCCGTGTCTCTGCCGTGTATCTCGAGCGTTATCCGCGACGCTCACGGAAACGGAACGCGCTCGCAATCGCGTCAGCGATTGTCGCGTGCCGCGAGATAAATCAGCGTTCATCGCTGCTGCGAACGAGAAAAAACGGTCGCCTCGTTATCCACGCCGGATGCGAGAGCGGCACGTAACCCTCCGCGGAGCTCTCTCCCTCTTTCTCTCTCTGTCGGACGAATCCGCGGCTAGGTTTCTTGCGAAGGAAAGATATATGGACGCGGCGCATGGTCCATCGGCCTTGGCGTAACAACAGCCATCCGCGGGACAAATAACCACATAAATTTCGCCGCGATTCGCGGCAGGGAAGGAGAAGGACGGGGGGAGGGGGGGGGGGGGGGGGGGGGGGGGGGGGGGGGGGGGGGGGGGGGGGGGGGGGGGGGGGGGAGTCGGCGGCGGCGGAGTGGCTTTATGCGGCGTTAATATAGTCGGTGCCGCGCGCTCTAAGATCGCGCGATCAGACGCCCTGATGTTTTCCACCCGGAAAACATGGCACGATAGATTTTTGGGCGCCCGCGCGATAGCGCGGGAATGAAAATTTTCCGCGATTGGCGAAAATCGAGCGTCACGTCGTGCGCGTGACGTCGAGCGCTAATGGATCGAGCGAATAACAAGATTGACGTGAGCGTCAAAGCGCAGCTGGGGGGAGGGGGAGGGGGGAAGGAAGGAAAAAGGAAAAGAGAAAAAAAGGAGGGAAAAAAAGGGAACTTGGAAAAGCCCGAGTTAGAATCCATTAGATAGGAATAAATAAATCTGCAATCCGCACGCGGGCGTGCCCCTTTTTGCCCCTTTTTCGTAAAATGTTAGCTCTTGTTCGTCGCCTGATTCGATCGCTTCGCGATCTCGGCGAGGCGTGCCGATTTATCGCGACATTTGCGATCTTGCGATGAGCGTACGTTCATGACGTACGATTGACGTTCCCGTGCTTCCGGTTCTTCTTCGAGCATCCATGCGGCAGAGTCCACGCTCCGATCTTCAATCAGGCGTGTCACAAGGACTCGAAGCGGAATTCTCGAGTTTTATTTTCACAGCGGATCGCTCGCGACTACAAAGTAAATCTCCATACGGATCCATAGGCCGTATTCGATCAAGGCGTGACGTTAATAAATTATAACGGTTTTCAGTGAGCGACTGAGAGACGGCGAGAGAGTTTCTGCGTAATTATGTAATAAACAAGTTCGCTCATTTAAATTCAATGGATCTGCCCCTTAGCCTATCAGAATTTTAATCCGGAGTTCTCGTTTGCTCATTAAACCGTGCTGCCGCGCATTCGCCGGTTAATATCAGAAAGTTGCGGCGAAGCAAGGCGTCGGAAATCTCCCCCGAGGCAGGATCGATCCCGAGTTCGTTATCAGAAATTTATTAAGCCTAATCCCGAGGCCCGCGCGGCGGATCGCGGGTCTATCTCACGACAGTGAAGCGACATCGCGCACGCTTTGAGCCGCCGCGATATGAAACTGTTCGCCGATAGCGCGGATTCTGATGGAATTTCGGCCAATACCGGACTCCCGATGAAGACACACGGGCTATCGCTTTCGAATTAGGTGTACATACTGTTTGAGGGGCGTCGGAAGTGTCGACATGGACCAACGACTGGCTGACTCGCCGAAAGGGAGGTCATACCCGAGAACGTTTGAGAAAATACGAGCGGTTTAACGGTTCTCTCTCTCTCTCTCTCTCTCTCTCTGTCGCTGCATACGATATTCCCAGTATGCCGGGAATCGGATGTGCGCGGGATACCTGCAGCACTTCCAGCCCGAGGGGGATGTACCCGGCGGACTCGGAAGGATTCATTCATATCGCGAAGCCGAGTCTCATTGTCGGAGCGCAGAGGCGGACAAAGCGAAAGCAGGGGACTGAAGTGCTGTCAGGACCAGTGCACTCCATTGCACGACACAAATGGCAACCGAAAGTGGGGGGCGGGAGGTAGCGGTACCCAGAGAAGGCGAGCCTGTACGAAGGAGCGATCTGTCGCCATTGTATCGCGATCGATCTCGCATTTCATTCATTCGTGGATATCGCGAGCACGGCGATTCGCATGGCTCGCTTTTTAAGCCGACAATGGGGATTGTCCCTCTCATTGTGAGGCCATTCCGCCTTCGCGAGATAACATCTCTTTTTTCCCTCATCCGTGTATCTCCTCCCGGCTTCCTAACTCGCGTCGTCCCTTAATCCGCACGAGATAACTTCGTTTCCGAGCGAATTTCCCTCCTCGGTGGGAAATTCGCTCCTTTCCCCCCCTCCCCTCGAAAAACGCTCGAGTCTTGGGCGCCTCCGTCGGAGGAATTCCGCGCGTTTCGCCGCGTTTAGCTCCGCTTCGCGGAAAGCGAGAGCGCGATTCCCGCTAATCTCAATCGCAGAACGCGATCGCGTTACTCGACCGCGCCGCAGTTGCCACGAGCGCGGTATCCGCAAAAGGAACTCGTAAAAGAAATGATAATAACAATAGTCGGCGCTCGAGCTGAAGCTGTCGATAGCAGGGAGAAGGGATTAAAGGGAAGGGGGTTGGGGGAGTATTAAAGATATCAAGTTTCTTCTTGGGGAAGGTTGTTACGCTCCTGGCGCGCTCTCCCGGGCCGAAAGTAAGAAAACTGCTTTTCCAGGTGTGCGAGCGGTCGGCGTCGCGCTAAAAACACTACCTTAAGACACTTCCTTCCGAGAGAGGAAAGAAAGGAAGCCGCGATCGGTGGCTCTCGCTGCCGCGATATCTACATGCGTGCGAGCTTCGCTCGCGCTTTGCTCAACGCTTTTACGTTCGCGGCGATCCGATGGGGGATAAGCGGAAATGAGCGGAAAATAAAAGAATCCGGCGAGGCATCGCTCGAAATTGGGACTTGGTAACAAAATGAATTAAGGAGAGGGCAATGAAACGACGCACCTCCCGCGAGTAAAGCGCTCGTTCCTGGGTAAGTCAACGACGCCATGTTGTCACTTCAGCCTTTTTATTGCGGAAGGCAAATAGCCTCCTTTAATGTAGCCGCGGGTCGGGAGCCTAGGGAGCCACATTTACAGACGGGGAACATCTCGTTTCGTTTTCCTCTTCTTGTTTCTTCTTTTCCATACAATTATGGTACATCGATGCATAACGGGAAGCTAATATTTACACGAGGGCCTCGGCCGATGCGCGCGTCGCGCAAGACGCGGCTCAAATGGAATTAATTTACCGTCCGCCGCCACGCTCGCCAGCAGCCGGACCCGCTTGCAACGGCAGGCGAGAATTGATACCGCAGTAATTTGTACTAATTAACCCATCCGCGAATTCGTGCCTCTCGTACTCCCCGCTTTATTATTACAATGCGCACATATTACTCGACGTCACGCTACGCGGAGTATCCCTATTAATCATCGACGCGGGCGCCGGGCGACGATGGCGGATATAATGCCGGGCCGTAATAATATTTAATGCTCCTGGCGCCGAGTTCCTCGTCGATGCTGTTCCCCGTCGCGGACCTCGGAGGAGTCGAGCATTCGAACGAACAAATCGCGGCCGGTAGCCGCGTAGCAAAATGCCAACGTTAATGATATTAATATTTCCGCGCGCGTTGCGCGAGCGCAACTTTGTACAGACGGATATACATTATTACACAATGGTTGATAGAATTTTAGATCAAGCAATCTTTCGCCCGCCCCGCCTCCGCTCAATGGAACAATGAGACGCGGCGGCGAATCGCGCAAAGTGTGCCGGGATAAGAGGAAAAAGTACACGCTCTACCTTGTGATTAAAATATATATAAATAACTTTATTGTATTTATGTATATATATATATATATATATATATATATATAATAAAATGCCCTATCTATATTACAAATATACAAAACTCTCGCTATGTACATCGATCTCCGTTTCCGAACCAACCAAGAGACTTTACCGAAGAACTTTAATGAATCGATCATCGATGATTAAACTCTATCGTCGAGTAGAAAGAGGGGAAGAAACGTTATTTCGTTGCAATACGAGTTACAGGTAGTACGCTTCAGTGTTTTTTTTTTCTTTTCCTTTTTCTCTGCTCTCTCTCTGGCGCTAATTACATTTGCACACTACGAAGCTATCACGATTTCTCAAAAATACGAATAAACCGCTTATTCATCCGTGAGCACCGTGGGCACCGGATACATTGGCAATAGTAAGAAACGCTTCTGATAATAAGTAGAGAGAAAGGTCGCGATAGTCAGGAGTTCCTGGAACAGAAAAACAGAAAATGCGATTACGTTAAAGCGCTCGTGACGTCGCGCTCACGAGCGCGCGAGGAACGCTTAACGCTCGATAACGAACGAGAAGCGAGAAGCTGCACCGCGGCCGGCAACAGGGACAGTCTACGATTGCCAATCACGCGGAAGGAACTGTTCATTAAACGCGCGCATCGCGGCCCGTTAATAAGTATCGGCGATTATAATGAGGCGATTTGTTATCGCGACTCGAGCGAATCAACGAAGCCGTCGTTATCCACGATCGCGCGGGAAATCGCGCGGATACGTTATTCCATTGGCGCATATGGAACACGATTACAGTACCAAAACTGATTATTACTGTGACCATTTCCACGATGATTATCCATAATTTTCCGATATCTGTTAACCGCCCTTAATCCCGATCTCGTTTCTCTTACCTTCCTCACTGCGATCCCCGGCTGCTCCTTGCGCGACTCGATAATACTCTTGGGAACAGTTCACATCTGAAACAGAGAGAAAATTACCAGCGGTAATTAATTAGCGCCAGACTGAATCGCCGAGCGATCATCTCGCGGGAAATTCGCGGATTCCGCCGAAAGTTGACCGGCGAGAAGCCGAGATTCTTCGGCCTGAAATGGCCGTTCGGGAGGCATTCAGGAATAGAACGGCGATAAAACGGGGCGATCGAAAGTAAAACCCCGACGCGGATAAGGATAAATCGGGAATCGGGACGCCGCGATTTGTTGCACATTCCGCGAGGCGGACGAGGTCCACCGAAGAGTGCGAGATCAAACTTCCTCCGCGGCGGTTAAGTTCCAACAAGTTACGTCCCACAGTAATTTTTCCCACGACGGCGCGACGCTGGAACTTTCCTCCTCCTCTTCCTCCCCCTCTGTCTCTGCCAGCGCGCTCGCCCTGCCCGCCGCGCTCGTGGTTTTAGAAATGCATTTAAACTTCCGGCTGGTTGTGCCCGGCGTCAAAATGCATTTCCTTTTTGCGCCGTCTGCACGCGTCGCGTCGCATCAGGATTCTTTTGCAGGATACGCGGAGCGTCCGTGGAAAACGCGCGCGAAAAACCGATGCCGCGCATTTGCGCGGTGTCACGGCCGCGGCGGCGCTAGACACCGCGGCGGAAATGTCCGGCGTTTTGAAATTCTGCTGGCTCGAAGCGTGTTACACCTCGATGGGCATGTCGAGCGGCGCGGCGGCGTGACGCGCGGTCGGTCATGCCTAGCTGGACAAAATCGAAAATTTTCGAAAAGTCGCGGCAGACGCGCGCACTCGATCCGGATGTCTCTCCGTCTGCTGGATCGCCTGGATAAAATACCGCTGCTCGTTTCATCCGCTTCGTCAAGCGGAGCTCGGGTAGTCTCTCTTCGGGAAAACCTGCCGCCTCGGGCAGGTCGGGATTCTCGAGGATCGAGGATCGAGAATCGAGGAGGGGTAATGTGGAGGACGAAAGGGGCCGGAATTTCATTAACAGCGTCAAACTGAATTCCTACTTGTTCATTTTGACTCGTCGATGACACAGCGCGCGGACCTTGCAACAGCGTATGATTAAGGGCCATAAAGGACGACAAAGGACTGCAGCTGCCATTATCATCGAGGCGTGATTAATGCGCGGATACGAGCAAGGGATCTTACCTCGCAGGCGGATCCCGCTTAAAAATCCCGCACGGGAAATGAGATTCACGCACGCTCGCGCGTATTCCTGTATTGCGGCGTTCTCGGGCATCGAGAATATCGAGGAAAGATTTCGCCGCGTATACGATAGCGAGCGATAGCCGTCGTAGAATCGAGGCGCGCATCCACGCGCGCCAACGAAATAAGAGAAATTTACTTATACCGCGCGGGGGTTTAATTAAACGCTCAAAGAAACAATAAATAGTCGTCGCCGTCAGCGAGAGCTCCGCCCCGTTTATCCGCGGCCCCGACTCTCTCTCTCTCTCTCTCTCTCTCTCTCTCTCTCTCTCTCTCTCTCTCTCTCATGCTCTTTCTCTCTTCTCCTCCCTTTTATTCCCTCTTTCCGTTTCCACGGTGCGCGATCGCGCCGACAGACGCGGGATCGATGGAATTTCGTCAGGAGAATTCTGAAAGCTTCGCCGCGCGCACGCGGTGCAAATGTAATTACTGCGTCGGGGCCGCGCGCGCGGGCCGGGGCGGGAAGGGGGCGGGGGGGGGGGGGGGGGGGGGGGGGGGGGGGGGGGGGGGGGAAGGGGGGAAGGGAGGCAGCGAAGCGAGCGGCGCCGCATAGGAAGCGGCGCGCGTAAACAGTGAAGTTATTGATTGCGAAAAATCACTTCTAACCAAATGCAACGCGCAACAGCGGTAGCAGCAGCAGCGGGCGCGGGGGCGGCAGGACACACGCCGGCGGAATACCAAGTTTGATTGGATAGCGTTTGGCCGGTGCGAGCGAGCGCGGAGGCGCCCCGCCGATCGTTCGCCGATCGTTAATTCCGGCGCGAGTCGCGCGAGCGAATTTTCACGTGGCGTTTACAATTTCCGTAATGATGCGTCAACTCGCCGGCCGGCTGCGCCGCGAGAAGGCACAATGCGGCTGCGATTGGCGATCCGAATTACGTCGATTGAAGGTAATAGCGCGATCGCGCGATGCGAGCGAGCGAGCGAGCGACGACGTCGGCGGCGCGATGAGTATTTATTTAACGTTCCCGGCAGGATGGACGGACGCTTCGGTTGATTGAAACGCCCCCTGTCTGTCGTTTTCTGGAAAACTGGTTTACCATGTGTAAACGCGCGCTAAGAGGTGTGCTCTTCGTACACACGGACACGCACGCGCGTATGCGAGTGCACACAGACGCGGAAGCGAAAGATGAGGGAAACTCGAGAAATAATCGAGGAGCGCTCGCTCGATCTTGACTCGCCTGCATTTGTTCCTTCTTCGCGACACGACCTTTGATCCTCGCGTCACTCGCATTTCAAGCGGATTAAACACGGTGCATCAAATACTAGGAGAATACGAATTAGCGGCGTGCTCGCTGCGCGTTTTTGAAAGGCCTGAAAGGCCTTCGTCAAAAATCGTCTTGGAAGCCACGCGCACGAGCACGTGTGCACTTTTCAGATTTTATCTCGTCTCCCTACGTGTGCTTATCTGCTGGACGAATGCTTTTCTTCGGCAATTCTTTATTGCGCGTCGCTGCCTACTCTCGTTTCCTTTTCGTCGGGCCACCGTTAAATTGGCGATAAACGATTGCCGTGCGCAATCGCTGCGGCATTATACTCGCGGATGGTTGACCAGAATGGAAATAACGGAGCCGCGAGGCGGTAAAGTAACACAATCCTGGAGAAATTCGATTTGCCGAGGGAATGAAAGCGTCGGATTCGCAGCGCGCGCAAGCTTCGGCGTATCTGTCCGTATTTATTCCATTTCCATAAATGTAGCGACAATCGACAGTGACTTTAGGAGAGAAGCCGCGGCCACTCGTAGACTCGAGTTCATCAAGGATTAATAATAGGAGGGACTCTCGTCAAACAATTGTCGCGATCAAACGATCAATCAACGCAAAAATCGAGAATTCGAGAGGAAGCTTCCGATCGCGACTCGCCGATGTCGGGAGACGATAGCTCGAAACTTGATCGAGATCAAGTCACAGTCGCCCCCAAAGTTCTCGCAAAGTCGCCAACGATTATAACGATGGCTTTATCAAACCTCCACGCGCTGTCCAAGGTCGTAACGCGATTCCAAACAGACGAGATACGAATCTCGTCCCAGAAGACGGCCGCCAAGTTTTTATCAAGGCTCAAGGCGTGGTCCACGAGGGACCAGGTCCATCTCTCTTCGATCCCTGATGCAAATTCGGCCCAGCGATCGCTATCGTTGAACGATTTGGGGCTCCGCGATTGCGCAAAAGTTGTAAACCCTCGCGCGTTATCGCTCTCCTGCCGGAAGATAAGATTTCGGAACGAGACCGCCGAACCTCGGATTAAATATTCTATATTTCACAACAAGTCTCTACACCCTCCTCGACGCGGTGGCGGCGTATCTCGGCGCCCTCCCCTCGCCCCGACAAATCACTGGGCTCGCGCGTTTGCAAGTCTCCCCGAGAAGCCGCAATCGAGAAGGCGCTTCGCCAGGAATCTGCAGGCGGAAAGAAGTAATATCATTCAAAAGCGGCGGAAGTTATTCCTTGATGCGAAAGTTTCTCCATTTTACATCAGGTCGGGATAGTTTCGAGGGGAAAATGTTAGTTGCGGGCAAAACTCCATCCCGATGATAACTTTTCCAATTATTATCAGATGGCAAATGGACATCTCTTTGTGTTTCCTGCAACCGCGCGCGCGAGCGCGCCGGCGAACCCGGGTAACTTAAATTGTAGCGCGATGCGAACGGCAAGATGCTCGTCCGGCAATAAAGCCGATGCGGTTACACGTCCATTTCGTCGCCAGGGACGATTGTCACCGATCCGAAGGGGATTGTGCCTAACGTCGTTTCGGGTCCATCTCCGATTCGCAGCTGAGAGATGCCGGATTCTCGCTGTCGCGACGCGTGTCAAAACGCCGAATATATTGGCGTTCCGGCGCCAAGTTTTCGGTTTTTATCGTTTCACCGGAAGCAGCGACGCATTCCTCATCTACGAAAAATGCCAGTCCGCAAATCGTTCCGTTAGCTTTAGCTAACTAAATTTCAAGGGAACTCGACTCGATATCTCGCCGTGGACGCTGATCGACAACGCGAGGATAATTTAATTAAACGGGGCTGCCGGCTCTGTTTTCCCAGAGACGAGCGAAAACGTGAAGGAATCCGCTTTTATTGGACCTCCCTCCCCTCGTATCTGCTTTCGCGGACGCCCGAGGTCTGAAATAACGTTTCGCCTTTGCGGCTCGTAAATCGCCTCATCCCGCGCCACTCATTCGGTCGTTTCGGGAGTCGCGACTCCCGTGATTGCGAGAACGCCCGTGGAATAGGCCTCTCCACGGAAACGCTCGAAACTCCAAGCGTGAACCGACGGAGGCGTGAATAATCCGCAAAACAAAGCGCTCAAAGAGCGGAAAATGAAATTATATCCTTGCGCGCGACCACCAGTGATACGACGTGTTCGCATCGCCGAAGGCGAGCACGATGGAAGAGAGAGAGAGAGAGAGAGAGGAGAGGCCGGCGGATTTCCTGAGAGCGTTACGAGTCAATTTGCAGGCCGGGGTTTTGCTCGCCTCCAAGACGTTCTCCTCGCCTCTCTCTCTCTCTCTCTCTCTCTCTCTCTCTCTCTCTCTCTCTCTCTCTCTCTCTCTCTCTCTGCGAGTTCAGCGATTGTTTTTGAGCAGAAGAGAGARAGAGAGAGAGAGAGAGAGAGAGAGAGAGAGAGAGAGAGAGAGAGAGAGAGAGAGAGAGAGAGAGAGAGAGAGAGTGAGTGGGATGCAGACAGGATGCGATAGGAACGGACCCTAAGGCGGCCCGCAGCGGCGATGGAACTTTCTGGCGGACGACACAATGGCGATCCGAGTCCGCGTCGAGAAGTAATGAAATGGACCGCGGTTCCGCGTGGTAGTGGCAGTCTTGAGGTGGGATTCCTCAGGGTGAATGGAAATCTTTCCGTGTGTTTACAAACAAGTGAAACTGGTTCCGAAGGGAGCGGACACGCCCTATCCTACGAGTTGAGCGAGCGAGCGAGCGTGCGAAAGAGCCTCCATCGATGGGAGAAACAAAGCGGTGCCTATCCTTTGTTTCAACGGCTCCAACGAGGGAAGGAGATCGAGAGAGAGAGAGAGAGAGAGAGAGAGAGAGAGAGAGAGAGAGAGAGAGAGAGAGAGAGAGAGAGAGAGAGAAAGACAGATACATATACAAGGCGGAGTGTGTTAATTAAGACTGACCGACGGACCGGTAGGACGAGACCTGCGAAGAGATATCGGACGAAAATCTGACGACTCTTCGCGTTCGCCGTGAATTCTCTCGGCTATCCTTATTCGTCTCGCACGCCTCGTTCGATGCTAAAAGAACAAAGCGAATGAGATCTCTCAGCGCGGCGATCCTTTGGCGAGTTATTACACCGCGGCTCGGCAATCCTCTTCGATTAACGTGGCTGGGTTTCGTCGGCGAATGCGGTGCTTACGGACCGAATCGCGAAATTAAAAGCATTCTCGCCCATGCTAATTCGATGCAAATGAACCGCGGCTTTTCTCACCGCGACGCAATAACTCGCGCATTTCGGACCTCGCGGGATAAGGCGTAACGCCTCGGCGGGATTCGCTGGTGATTCAATTAAACCCGCCCGCCCGCCCCCTCCGGATTATTTCTGATCCGAATTGTAAACTTTAATTGAATCATCTTCCGGCTGATTCAGTCATTAAGATCGAGCACCGGCACGGAGCACCGTTACCGGAGCACGGCCATACATTTCTATGGAAATGCTCCATATTTCGGTCGAGATCCCGCGATGGATATACGGATTTCGTCCGTAACGCTTGCCGTAACACTTTCCGCTAATACGGAAGCCGCGTATGCCGCGTATAGCGTATTCATGTATTCTAATTCCCGCGGAGCCGGCTGGCCGCGCGGGAAGCGCGAAATCGCCGACAGGTGAATTAAAACGCGCGACATCTCGTTCGCGTATCTAAAGGCAACAGCCCATCGCGCGATACACACCTCCGGCCGTCATTACAACTGAATCGCGCGCGCGCGGTTCGACGATTGAACCGGCGCGTCAGTATCCGCGCGAGATCGGTTATTATTCGAGCGGATTATTCTACAAAATTCACGCGCGGGCGTTATTATCCACGCCCACGCGCCGTTATTATATCGACGCGATGCCGTAATACTGCCCGCCCGTGTATACACCGTTTTCCATATCGGATAGCATCGCGCCGCTCGAATTAATAGCGGCGACTCTCAATGCCCCTTGTACATTATTCCGCTTCTTCCGCGAGCGTTCCGCTCGGAGCGCCAAGCGCGGAGGCTCGAATATTCTCAGAGGCGGCTCCGAAATTCGCCCGCTGCGAAGGGGATGCTCGGCGAAGGGATTTCAACGAGAGCGAAACTTTCCTCAGCCGGGGGGCCATTCCCCTCCCCTCCCTCCCCTCCTCTCTCTCTCTCTCTCTCTCTCTCTCTCTGCTTCCTTCCTTTCTCTCTATGCGCGTTTGCTTCATTAAAATTGAAGGCCCCTCGCTACCACCGACTCGAAAGTCCGCGGAAAGCTTAGCTCGCTCCAAGCCTCGGCTCTCTCTCTCTCTCTCTCTCTCTCTCTCTCTCTCTCTCTCTCTCTCTCTCTCTCTCTCTCTCTCTCTCTCGCTCGCTCGCGTTGCCACGCGCGCGATGGCAACAAACGCGACACCATGCCGCGCACTTGGTCGTCGTATTTAGAAGCAGTCGGCCTCTCTTGCGAGACGGCGACGGCGGCTTCGACAGACGAGGAACGCGCGGGAACGCGGGGTGGGAATTGCATCTCGGCTTTCAGCGCGCCGCGGAAAGTCCTTTGTCGCGCGACAGAGAGCCGCCGGAAAGTACGACGCGCTTCTTCCTGACACCGTCTATTTATCGTCGATCGCAGAGGCTGGACTTGCTGTCGGCATTACGTAACGCCATTACGATCGCGAGGAAAATCCTACTTTTGTGCACCGCCTTATTACCGCCTCCATTCATCGGCCGTTCATATTTTCCATGGACGGTAATTGTACGCGTATGGGACATTCGAGAGCCGCCAAAGTCTGGCTCCCTCCCGGGAGGCCTCCCCGCCCACCGGAAATCGCCTGCCGCGAACGAAAACGCGAGCGCGGATACTGTTTCCAGCCTATTCTCAGGCTTCGACCTTCGATATCGAATGTCCTTGCGACTCGCGAGTCGAGGGGGCATTGTCAATTAGAGATCGTAAAAGCTTGCCAACGTTCGAATGATTACTTAATCGCCGCCCGCAGAGAGAGAGAAAGGGAGTGGGGGGGGGGGGAGCTTGATTTGCCTTCAATCCAGCTGTTCTCCAAAAACCAAACATGACGTTCCGATATTGAAATACAGCCGATATTGAATTACGCGGAGCCATCATCTTTTTAATTTATCTTCTATTATTATGTCAAGAGGAATAACGATCGTTCCGGGGGATATCGTGCACGCGAATTTCTCGCATTTCTCCGCGAGCCGGCAAAATACATCGAAATGCGAATTAATCCGTTTAACATTACTGGAAAATTGTACCGAATTAATAGATCGTCCAGCCTGCGTGCGTACGCGCGCCGGGTTATCCTAGACGCGTGGCTGATAACCCCCGCGACCTGGCCGACAAATCGAGACGGAATAAAGAGACGTTAAAGAGCACTCGTCCGGAAACGATGCTCCAGGTAAACCTGCCGCCATTAATTCGGATCGACGGGCTTGGCTTTCGCGGCGCACGGCGGACTGTTTATTCAGCGAATCGATCCGGACGGACCCGGCATCGGACGGCCCAGGGCATCTCGATCGACGACACGATCCGGTAACGCAATACGTAAACACAATTTTCCATTGGGGAAACAAGCGAGAAGCCTCGCGGATGGATTGCGCGCTCGCGATCAGCTTCCAATAATACCGACGCGCCGAGGAAAAATTGCGCTCGGCCGCGCGCCGAGGAGCGCCGAGCTAATAAACGCGCGACTCTCGCCGCGAATCTCACCATCGGATCTCCTCCTCTCCCCTCGCTTTAAATTAGTCGTAACCGCTCGCGAACCGGTTCCATCTCTTGCCGATCTCTCTTTTCCTCTCTCTCTCTCTCTCTCTCTCTCTCTCTCTCTCTCTCCCCCTTGTTCTCTTCCTCTCTCTCCTTTCCGCCATCATTACTACGGCCATTCGAGCGTCAGATTGCTTAATCGCGAAATTGGTCTGCCCGCTCGCGCGACCGGCGCGCGGACAAAGCGACAGCGAGCTGGGTGAGCGGAAAAGCGGAGGGAAATAGCGGAATGAAAATCGCACGTCGGAGAGGCGCGCCGCAACGGCGAGCCCGGTTCCGTTTGGCCGACAACAAAAAGATCGTCGATTGGACGTTGCCGTACGAAAAGAACGAAAGGGAGAGTTTCGCAGTTGACGAGAGTAGCCAATGAGAGCACCAAGAAAGATAAGCCGGAGGGGATGAATGGGGATGAAGGGAAACGGCATCATGGATGACCAATTCGGCGGGAATACCGCGCCGATTAAACGCTCGATGGAAACTCGATCATAGAGGATGCGATTTAATTAACGAATTGTGATTTATTATCGTCGCGGATCTCTGTTGTTAAAAATACCGTATTCTCGGTAGCAGCAGCTCTTGAAACCGAAGGGGAGATGCAAATGAAAGGAGCACGACACTCCCTTCTTCGTTCCGAGCCGTTTTCCAAATTATACAAATGGACAAATAAATCGCGATACCACGATGCGCGATACCTCGAAGAGAGAATTCCGAACGTGCGCAGGCAGGGATGCAGCGAGAACACATCGAGAAGGGGATTCGCGATCGTCCAGTGTCGGATTTTCGAAATGGTCGGTTCGCCTAACATTCGAACGCTGAAGGAGAATGATATTACAGCTCGGAGCGATGGCAATTTTGGATCTGACCGTTTCCGAATCGTTCCCGACGCGATTCCCGCTGTATCGCCGGATAGCGTAGTATCCGTAAGCTCAAGCTC
Organism: Eciton burchellii; assembly: GCA_020341155.1. Classification (NCBI taxonomy): domain Eukaryota; kingdom Metazoa; phylum Arthropoda; class Insecta; order Hymenoptera; family Formicidae; genus Eciton; species Eciton burchellii. Next base: position 2,787,308 of record JAHMML010000005.1, read on the forward strand.
ATGAACGAGGCTAGACGTGCTCGGATTTGTCGTTCGATCGCCGATCGGGATTCGATGATTTTCCTGTACGTAATGGAGATCATTATTTCAGATACGAGCGGCGGTATGCGCGCTCGGACGGCTCTATCCGCGCCGGGGAATATCACGAGATGCCGAGATAGGGTCGCGGCTGAATGCCGAGGAATATTTTACGGTACCCGCGATGTTCCAATTTAGATAAATGCATTACGATGATAAATCATCCTCCGCCCGGGATCGTGAGGCACCGAGAAAGCGTAGCGCGGCCCGTTGCCGGGTTAATGGCCAGTGTCAATCGATCCCGCTTAAAGTGAAACAATCCAAGTGTGAACTCTGTTCCTCCAAAGAAGGTCGCCTCTATTTTCCGCGCAGACCTGTTACTCGTTAAGCGCGCGCGCCAGCGAGAACGATGGAAAATCCTATTAACGGGAACCCTATGCGTACGCGAGAGCGGAATGAACGAGCGAGCGAGCGTTTAATGTGTACAGACTATCGATTGCTAACCGGGGAAAGTTGTAATCGTGACTCGATACGGTTTCCTAGGACGTTTATCGAGACGCGCCAGCGAGCAGCGCAGCGCAGCGCGCAACGAATAAATAAACGCAAAAGTCGCGGGACGGGGGTGAGGGGCGGGCTGTCGCCGGCCGATACGCGCGTTCTAATTTCGGTTACACCCCGGTTTCCGGGAACCGGGAACCGGGAACCGGGAGCCGGGGCTTTTGAGACTCGGCGAGAGCAAAACGCGCACGGCCGATACGCATTCCGTACGGCTCCATTTGTCATTTAAGCGGATACGGATGCAAGTTGAGCCGTCCGACCGAGCACAATGGTGCATCTTTCTCGTGTAAACGAGCGGGTTCCCGTTCGCATGAGTATTTTTCCCTCCCCCCTCCCCCCCCCTCCTCCACAGAGGATCGCAGGTTTTCAGCGGTGAATGCATTATGTGAACGCGCGATGCGCATACGAATGCGTCCGTATCGAGAGCGCGATAAATAAGCGAACGCGCAACGGCAAAAATCCTTCTGCACGAGTGTAGGAGTCCCATAGATGCACAGCGAGATGGATGTAGGACAAAGGGGGGTAGGCTGAGCATTACGGAGCAAGACAGAGTAATCTCTAGTTTGAATAACCGGCTTCATCTGGCGCGCGCGCGCGAGGATCGTGCTTTTGCACGATCTTTGGAAACCTAATCGCGAGCTTCGCGGCAGAGATTACCGAGCTGATCGGCGTGATCTGGCGAAATCTAGCCGGTCGGAACAGTCGTCTCACAGTTGCGGCGACATTAACGTCATCGGTCGATCGTACGATGGCATTAAGGATTGCTCGAACGCCCGCCTGTGTGGGGTGAAACAAACGTAACCCTATCCATATTCAAAGTATCGCTTACAACCGGATCCCCTGACCGGGCTGTTATTAATACTTGCACCGGTGAGTAGATAAAGTCCACCAAGGTCGATACGACGACGATACGCGATCTCCATTAACAAAAGTGCCACCGCAAAGGTACATGTTTTAAGAACACTGGGTACACAGTGCGCCGTTCCCGGTCACCGTGGAGCGAAAGGTGAATGCCGGGTCGCACAAAGCCGCGCTCTCGGCCGGCTTCGTTTCAGAGAAGGAACGCGAAAAGTGAACAATAGGTATCGCTGAGCGCGGCCTCTCGTACAAATGATTTTTAAATGCGTTACGAGTCTACGGGGACGGGCAGGGTCAGAGGGCGGCGACGAGGGGACGCGTGCTATGTAGATTTCGGCTCTTCAGTCGAGCGAGGTGCTCTTTGATGTCCAATGAACGACGACCCTACGCCAATTGTCCTCCCCCGGCGTTTCGATTTGATGTTTACATCGATCCGCGAGAAAGAGAGAGAGAGAGAGAGAGAGAGATTCGAGTTTGCGTGCGGACAAAACAGAAGCGCTTTTCATGCTCGACGCGCGATTAAGCTCGTCGTTTAATCATCGGACGGCCAAAGAATTGGCGCGATCAAATCGCGCGAGGTATCGAGAAGCGGCAAGAATCCTATCACGCGCTCGCGATGACTGATTTCCAGAAGAGAGAGAGAGAGAGAGAGAGAGAGAGAGAGAGAGAGAGAGAGAGAGAGAGAGAAATGATACGCGCGAGATTACGCAAAAGGGCCAACGAGAGCAAGCGCGCCAGCGCTTGATTGGATATTCCGGTTGCGAGCGAGCAAGCTCGGCTCTCCCGCCGTTTTTCTCGCATTTCGGAGGCGAGTCCGCCGCTAATGAAGCTACAACGAGATATACGTCGTCGGCTCGGCCGCGCGCAGCAGCAGTTGCAGCGTTTCGATTTCCGCTCCTTTCTTGCGACAGGTTCGATCGTTAAGGTCGCCGCACTCTCGTGCACGTCCTACGGAGGAGGTAATTTCGCGCTAACGAGCGCACGGCCGCTCCCCGCTGGACGCAGCGACGATCGCGTTTCGATTTCCATTTATTCCCACAACGAGCTGTCGAACACGTGGCACGAGTCGGCCGCTTATTCCTCGACGCGGGACGCGAGCATTCGCCGGCGGCGCGGCCGACACGTTCCTCGTGGAGGTTCTCTATTAATCATCCCTTAATGAGTTGCGCATTATTTATTAACTGCGCTTTAGCGCGACGGGGTGTGATAAAACCCAAAACGCACGGGGCTGCAGTGATTGATCAGCGTGCGGTAATCGAGCGCGGCGCGTTGCAATATATCAAAAACGACGCGTCAATTATGAGCGTCGCCAAGAGACGAGCTCTTGCTGCGCGATCGTAAACTTCGTCCCGTTGTTTCTCGATCGTCGCGGCAGTTAAACGCGGGACTAACGTTAATGCATTTCAGCGCAGGCTGCTAAAAATAGCGCCTCCGACGAGACTTTTATAGCTTAATGTGCTCGTATCGCGGCGTGTGTGAATGAGGAGACTGTTCATCGAACAATGGCGCGATCAGGGAAGCAGCCGAGCAACTCCGTTCGCGACGACGCGCTCTCATCGGAGTCATCGATCGGATAATCGGCAAAGCGAGACGATAACGATCACGTTACGGCGGTGAGAGATCTCACCGACTCAGAAAATCTGGATGTTTTCAAGATCTGGAGTTCTTACGGAACTCGATGCATTCGCGGAACGTGATGCTCGCTGAAAGCATCGCGGAAATTTCCGCGATGCGGAAAAATGATTCCGGATTATCGCGCGAGAGCTTAGCGAGCGGAGTTGATTCGATTCGATCAAAGAAACGACCGACGAAAAGGAATCCATCACCGCCTGCTCGCGAGTTTAAAGAGCCCGCCGATGTATGCCGCGCAATTGCCACGTCGATGATTGACTTATCGTTGTCGGCAGAAGGCGATTGTTGCCGATCGCTCGCGATATCGCTTATCGACGATGCAGCTGGACCTCGCGGAGCGACGAAACAACAACGCGCCAGCTAAATAATCGCGACCTCGCGTTCTCCGCGGATCGTGCCGATCGTGATTTATGCCGATTTTACGCGAATCGCGCCGCATCGAGATACGGTACGCGGAGAGCTCTTCGGATATCGCGCGAGCATACACGGATTTGGCGCTCGGCCGCGGCTTCGCGACCGCGCGTTCGATCACGCTCGACGCCGCGGGGAAGCGGGGCGCACGATATCGCGTATAATATGGCGACGGCGGCAATATAAAGTCGACGTTTTCGCATGTAGTCCTATGGAAATGGTGGGATCGAGTTGATTCTTTCGCAAACAGCAGCGCTGCTGGAAAGAGCGGAGCGAGAGAGAGAGAGAGAACGATACAAAGTCGCGCTCGCGTCCGTTCACAGGAACGAAGTTGCGTGTACGAGCGAGAATTGAAAAACATTTTCGTCGGTATACGAAGCCGGGAGCGAAATGGCCGTGAAGTAATAATAAGCGGGCCCCTTTGAACGCGCTCGCGACGCGTTCATGAAAAACGTGAACAATTTCGGAAAGAGCGAGATTAAACGGTGGCCGGCGCGACGTAAACTTCTCGTCGAGATTTGCAAGGAGGAGGAGGAGGAGTGGGGAGGCGATAACGGCGTTATCGGCGAGTAATAGGATCCTAAAATGCGGGGTTAAGGGGAAAGCGCGCGGTTTCCCGCGGTTTTTCGAGGGGCCGTGAATTTCCGATGCGCGCGAAAGCGAGCGCAACGGACACTCACCGAAATGAAATCAATCCCAAGATATTTTCGGCGTTATTAATTTCGTTTCATTATTCGGGGAATTCTGTGTATTTTTGGTATCACGCACCGATGTACGCGCGCTCTTTCTCGGCTAGCCAATAATAACCATCTCGTGATTATAAACTATTTACAACGTAACTGCAAACTGTAATATACCGCGCGATATCGCACACCGGATTCGATATTCATTCCTGCGGCAGTGTACACACACCCCGACCGAAAATTAAATTTCGGATAAACACGGAACATCATGCGGTAAACCCGGAGCTCGTTTCTCGTCGCCCGATCCAGCGGTCGTCGCTGGATTCTGATACGGATTGAGCCATCTCGCCTGACACGATGTAAGAGTCATTTCGTGCAAACGAGACCAGGATTTGTCGAGGGGCCGGTGACGTGGCTCCATGCCTGCATGTACGGCCATCGCTGTCGTCGTCGTCGTCGTCGTCGTCGTCGTCGTCGTAGTACCGGAAACGGGATGGATGGCGCAGCCCTTTCACATTTTCCCCCTCCGGCTTCCATTTTCCACGACTGCGGAAAAAGGAAGAACGCGGCGGAGAGTAACGAGCCACGTCTCTCTCCGCGAAACACTGCGAAATTATGTATTAGCTCGAAAGAACGTAATCTACGGCGTTTTGCTTCTTTCTCCGTGCTTTGTGTTTTTAGCTTTCGCATGCCGGCGCATGCAGGTCGCTCCGATCTCTAATAATTCTTCCGCGCGACCGTGTAATAATTAATCCCGTCCTACACCCCTTATACTCCCGCTGCATTCGGGAATCCTTCGCGATGGACTGTTTAACGTGGATTTGGAAAATAACGGATCTACACTGCACTGTTCTCGATTCGTTCGAGGCGTCGCGAGGGCAACGCATTACGCGTTTTACGAGTTCATTCTCGCCGCGAGATTACAGCGCGCGCACATCTCTTTCCGAGATAACGCCCGGAAGTTTTATGAATATCGCAGATGCGTGCAACATGACAACATAATGATCGTGAAATATGTAACGGCTACTAATTGTACGTCTTTAATTATACACGTTTCTCCGTGTATAACGTACCGCGTACAATTAAATATATTTAAATTATATTTAATATAATTAAATATGCAAACTTTCGACATGGGCTTGTGGCTTGTGGCAGTACCTAGAAAGGGAGAGAGAGAGAGAGAGAGAGAGAGAGAGAGAGAGAGAAACGTGCGAACGCGCGCTGCACGCCGGCGACGAGACATTCGCACGAGAGATTCGCTCGAATCTCGATAAACATACCGGGGAAGCGTCCCGGTAATCTTCGCGAACTGGTTTAAAGGGTGCCTGCAGTTAAGTACCATGCTCGATAAATTTTTTTCAAGCGCCCTTTACTTTCTCCTCTTCCGCAGCTTTGCTCTTGCCACCTGACCCTCCCGCCCCGGACTCGCTTCAACTCCACCGGATAAAGCTTTGGGCCAAAACTCCTGAAAACTGTTACTGGATTTTCCGCTTCGTCTGACGCAACGCTCTCTCTCTCTCTCTCTCTCTCTCTCTCTCTCTCTCTCTCTCTCTGGCGCGCGCGCGTTCTGTCCCGCAGCTGCGTTCTCTTCTTCTCTGTCAAATTAACATAGTTCGTGCAGTTGAATTTAAATAGCGATCAGGGATTTGCGGGGCCGCCCGCGGATTTCGGCTCCCGGAAGTTTAGCAAGTACACGACGGAGATCCGGCGACGGCGCGAGACCTCGGCGGAGACTTTTTGCGGGATTTAGCCGGGTAATTGGAGGGGCCGAGGGCCGCTCGCGACAAGTCCGAACAAAAACGATATTCGTCGCGTTTAATTCCTCCTTAATGGCAGTCTCGGAATTTTCTCATTGCGGTGGCAACGTGCGACCCGCGGGGGCATTTTTCCGTCCACGCGGGCACACGGAGACTCGGCTTCGGCAAGCGAATAATGTAATTCGTAATGGTCCAAGTTGGATTGAAGCTTACCGAGTAACCAGCAACTTGAAATTCTTAGTTTCCTCGCGTCGGTCGTCCCTTTTTTCTCCCCCTCGCCCCACCCTCTCCGGTCGATCCGTCGACAGCCAAAGGCGAGGTCGCCGTCTCCATTCATGCGCGAATAAAATCAAGCTCTTGTCACGCACGCCTGAGGTGAGCTACACCTTGCAGGCATCTTCGGGGTTCTCCAGAGGGATCATCTTAATTCGCATCGCGAGCCGCGATTAAACACGGCGCCGTATGGATCGCGACCGAAACTCGTCCAAACTCGATAAATAAAATGCGTCCCCGGACTGCATCGGGGTGCAATGGAGTACGTCGCGATTTCCGTTATCGCGGCCACGTAGCGTCGCACACAGTGCGCATTTCGGCAACCACTTCAAAAGTGCGCTTAAGCGGCGAAGCCCTCCGGGCTACCTTACGCACGTATGCTCGGAAACTTGCAACGATCGCCGTTGCACACACGCGCGCGCGCGCGCGCGCTGACGTACGCTCGTCGGTCAGCATTATGCAAAAGTTCGGAAAGTAACTTCGACCACAGTGGAGGCTGGAAAGTTTCCGCGGTACGCCATTCCCTCCGAGCTCCGAGGAAATAATTACTATCCTGACAATAGATGAAAATCGGTCGCCCGAGAGACATGAACGAGAGTACCCGTATCGAGTCTCCTATCGGACGTTGCCCGATGAAAAAAAGATAGATAAGATGAAAAATCTCGGGATAGGTGAGGGAAACGAGTCAATCGGGAAATCAAGTATTTGCGCGTAACTCTGCGACGAGTTACGTCATCGCGCACGACGGATGATAACACGTGGATCGCCGCTACCGATGCTGCAGAGGACGAGGCAGAAGCGCAAAGGCAGGGACGCAAAACGGGACCTCGATACGGATACTCGTGTCTCGAACGGATATTCCTTTATGATCCTCGTATTTGATTTACAATCAGGCAATCTTACACGATGGGACGATCCTTGACGGTTTGTCGCGGACGTCGAAAGCGGCGGTCGTCTCCTTTATTCCTTCGTCATCGATCCGTCTGCGCATCGATTCGCGCATCGATTTGTCTTGAGCTGACATCTTCGGACTTTGAGAGAATCGCGGAAAGTCGCGGAAGGGAAATTCGTTTATTCCCATCCGAGTCCGAAAGCTGGCAGCGGCGTGACCCGCACCATCCTGCATTTTATTGTGTCTGGGCCCTCCGGGCACGTTATTTTTCGCTTCCGTTCCGCGGAGCTCCGCGATGCTATACGAGTTCGTTCGGCGTTCCCGAAATTGTCGGCGATTCATTCGAAGCGTACGAAGTCAGTGCCACGTCAAACGAAATTGCTCTTCGTCCCTGCCGTGGACAAAACGCGTAAACAGACGGGTCCTCGCATCCGTGCGTAACTTTCTCTTCGACGAGCGTCACAAATCACGCGATGCAACCGGTCGGACGGCCGAATGCCCGCGGTCATACGTTTCTGCACGACAATGGCTCGACGGCGAGTGAACCGACAGAGGAAGAGATAGAGAGGGGGAGGGGGRGGGGGCGGGGGAGGCGGCAGATAATAGGCGACAGATAACGACGGGATGGGAAGCCGAAATGACGGAACAGTTGCAGTTTATCCGTTTCTGACGTGGCTCATAAAACCGTCGGCGGTCCCGTAATATTTTACCGCAATCTCATGTGCGCGCGCGCGCGTACGTTCCCGTTATCGGGAACATTCACGGAAACAAGGGGCCAGCCGGCCGGAAATATACGAGCGTTCGGAAATGGCTCGAGATGATCCGAGATCGCGATGCAAGTCCCTGGCCGGGCGAGCTACGGTCTTAACGACTCTCGCCGTCGCGACGGGGTCGATCAGGCAGGGGTAGCTGGAAAAGACGGGGGAGGCTGGTCCAACGGAACGGCGACGGCGTCGTCGGCCTTGGCGGAGTCGAGGGAAGAAGTTGGATCGCGTTTCGCGGAGATCGCAAACGGTTAATGTACGATCGAAGGAAGAAGGAACGTTCGCAGCAATCCGGAACGACCGGAGGGGTTATTCCAGGTTGAACGATAGCGCCAGGAATAAGTACTGTTCGCCGGGAAAGTTCTTCATTGGATACGGGAATTGGATGCTCGGAATAGGGTGAGAGCGAAAGAGACGGAAAGAGATAGAGATAGAGAGAGAGAGAGAGAGAGAGAGAAAGAGAGCGGGGAAGAAAGCGGAATCGATGGTGCTCTCAAACAATTCTTCACCGTGTATTGACCGTGAGTAAATCAATCAGAGACAGTCGTTTTGATCTTTACGATCAGATTCCGCTCGCTGCGATGGCGGGGCGGGACGGGACGAGCAAGGGAGACGGATAATGGAACAGATAGAGGCGGACAGATAGCAGAAAGGAAGCGAAAAACACATCGAAGGGGTTAAGGAAGGAAAGCATGGAGGGGCAGAAGCTAGACTTCTGACGTTGTTTGTCCAATCGCAATTACGACATACGGTAGCATCTTGCGCGAAGGACGAGGACGTCCCGCGGAAATCTCCCGAGCGCGTCGCGCGGCCGAGATCGAGATTGCAACGTAGGGATTTTTCTGCCGGCCGAGCTTGCCGAGGGAAACTTGCGAATCGGTACTCGGACTTTATTACGGGATTGTTTACGCGGACCGCCCGCGCAAATAGAACGATCATATCTCGACTGCGTATTAGCGGGGATCATTTGGAGGGAAACGTAGAAACGAGCACGGCATAAATTCCCAACGGAAGTCGAGTCACGGACGGCCGAGATATTAATCCGGACAAATAAAGTCGATATGAAAAATGCCATCTTTCATTCCGAATCATAAATATCATTTGTGGGGCGGACCGTGCGTCTCCCGAATCTGAACATGTCCAGCGATCAATTGAGCGTCAATTGAACTTTAAAATCTTCCGAGCAAGTCCACCATCGAAAACACGGCGCACGTTTCTCTCAATTCTCCGGCGCGGAATAATTATTCCCCCCGAACGGCCAGTTGAATTACAAATATTCCGTATCGCCAGATATTCCATCTGATATTCGTTTGCTACCTAAATAAATTGCAGGCAAAGTACATCTTGTCAGGCATCGCATGGGAAATAACTCGATCCGATTCGAGTCCTGATTTGCGAACGATGTGTACTTGCGCGATGATGACGGGAAATCACATCGAAAACCGAATCAATTCAGCGCGATAACGCTCAATGATGCATGACAAGTGCCAAAGGGCTAGGGAATCGTCCCCCCCCCTCTCTCTCTCTCTCTCTCTCTCTCTCTCTCTCTTTTTCTCTCTCAGCAGAATCTCCCCGGAGGGGGAATTCCGTCACGCGCATTTTCCCGCGCGAGTCGCCGCTGGGCACTCGATTATTCGCGGTAGGATCGCTCTTTTACATTTCATAACTGATACGTTCCGCCGGAAATGCATCCCCGCCGAGCGGGACGCGCCACAGTCGTTCGCGCGCGCGCGAACAATGGCGAATTATGGGCCAGTGGGCCAGAGGCAATGGGGGAGAGGGTGCGATGATTTAATACTTTTGCGTCGGTCGGCATTCGGTGGCATAAAACATGCGGCGACCGCATGATGAATCGCGCGCGCATGTTCGCCACGTGGCCCTGCCTTTTAACTGGCGTCATCGCGACTCCATTAAATGGTCGCTGTGCGGTTCCGATGACTTCATTGAGCCTCGCATTCAACGTGGCCGGCCTTCTAGGTTCCCGTTGCTATTCAGCTTTAATCCTAGAAGCGTCAAATCCGGAGAATTCTCCTTCGGAAGTAATACTCTTGCGATTTACTAAAGTTCTGACGAATTAATAATTTCTCGCCGGAAGAGCTTTCCCTTTGATGCCTCTCTTCGTTCAACGCGTAATAATGACTAGTGTATACAAGGCCGAGTGATGAATCGAGTTGCAGTTAACAACCGGCGCTTCAGAGAAAGTATAATGCTGGGAATATGAATACCTGCCTGCCCGCCCGCCCGCCCGCCACCGCCGCCGGGCGATACGCCCGAAGGATTGAATGAGCGAGTTTTCAACGTGTACAATTCGATTTCTATGCCATTTATCGTGGCATGTGGGCGTAGCGCGGCGCGACCAAAGCGGATTGCGTGAAACGGGAGGTTTCAAAACGGCCGATTGCTTAAACGGCGCGCGAGCGCACGCCGACAAGCGGTGTCGGGACAACGAGGCGCAAAAAGCCGCGTAATCCAAGAAACCGCCGGCCGTTAATTCGCGCGACGGCGCGAACGCGATTGCCGACCGATCGGGAGACTCGTAACCGCTCATTATCGTCTCCACGTTAAAAAGCGAGATTGCCGCCGCCGCCGCCGCCCCCCTTCCCCTCCCGCCGGCGGGATGTTATTATCTACTCTCGCGCCTTTCACGGAGGAGACGACGGCTCCGCCGTCGAACGCGCGCACGCTTCCACGAAGGAAGCGAGTCATCCGCCTGTGCCTTGCCCCCCGTCCGCCCGCTCTTGCCCTGGACCCCCGAAATTATTAGCTTCCGCGCGGGCCCGGGCGCGCGGGAGCCCGGGCAATAACGCGCGCGCGCGAGGCGCGGTAAAAACTGCACGTCCGATGCAAGGTGCGACCAATCATTTTCGGGGTTCGAGGCGAAAGAAATTGCCGGACGAGCTGTGCGCGCACAGGAGGGGAGGGGAGGGGAGGGTCGGGCTCATGGAGAGGGGAACACCTGCTGCTCCCCCTCGTCGGCGTCGTTAGACGACATTCCGCGAAGCACTACCAAGGCATCGGCGTGCCTACTTTGGCTCCCCTCGCCGCTCCTCTCCCGCTGTCGCGACGCGCTCGAACGTCTCCGAGCAACGAGCGACCCGCGAGGCCAACCTCGTCCTCCCTTCGTTCCCCGGTCGTGAGAACCCGCGGGGGGAACCGGGAATTTACTATAGTTTTCCTCCTCTTGCCGAGTAGTTATCACTCATCTCGCCGCCAGCATCCATCCGGTCGCGCACATTGCCGCCGGCGACCCGCTGGACCAGATGGCGGTCGCATTAAAAACTTCTCCCGCGATTACGATTTCTCCCGATTTCAATGGTCGGACACGTGCCAGGGAGGAGGGAGGAGGGAGGGCGGGGCGGGGCGCGTACGTTCGCGGCGCCGGACCTTTAAAAACCCCGGGATTGCGGAGGTTTTATGCGTTTTTGAGGCGGCTTACGGACCCCCCACGACGTAATTCGTACGCGGTAAATTTTCCTACGACCTCCTCCCCATCACCGCCATCCCCGTCGCCTTCTTGCTACCCGCGGTGACGTAATACGCCGTCGTAAAAATATGCCGCGCAATAATATAGTGGAATCACCAGAATATCGACGAAGCGGCGATAAAAAGACCCGCGCAAAGGCCGCGGCGCGTTAACGCGCCGAATGGAAAATCGATCGATTTTGCTTCCGGAACGTCGTAAATTCTGCCAAATTCGTAGATTAAGCTGGCGCTCACCACCGACCACCGACTCTTTTTTGCTCCCTTCGTCTTCCCTCCATCTCTGCGACTCTGACAGCTTGGAACGCGATTAAGCGAAAACAATTACGGATGTAACGGCAAGCAGCATTTAGCCAAGTTCACCGAGAGTTCATCGACCCCGTTATTCCAGCCGGATTATTTTATCGCGATTAATCGCGGATATAACGCACATATAACGAAATGGAGGAGCTACACATTTTGTAGAGTTGTACAGACTAAATAAGGACCAACATCAAATTGCAGGCACGGTCGGTGAAACGGAAAACAAGGAAACGGCAACTGCTGCGAGAGATAATTACAAGGGAATACGTAATGACCGCGTGATCATCGAAGAGACACTTACAGAGGCTTATTACTGCCAGCACGATTTCAATGTATGTCTTTCAGAGCGCGGAACGTATACTCCCTTGTCAAGCAATCGAGATACACCATTAGAAGGGGGCTGAGCTTCCTTCCCCGTGTTCCTGTTCCTATTCGTCGAGTGCTTCATTCACCGGCGTGATGCAACCAGAAGAGGGATCATATATGGATCAGAGTTCGTATCCAGTGACCTTACCCTCGCTCGTTATTATTCCAATGGCGATGAATCGACCACGGGTACCATTCACCAGCGATCAGGAGAATGTGACTTTCCGCTCTCGAGAATTAGCGAGGCTCATTTTGCATTCACGAAGATATCCGTGACCCTCCACTGTCGCGTAATCGCGCGTTCAACGACGATCCTGCCGGAAATTCCTCGCATCCAGGACGGGGTCCACGACGAGGTCATGGAAATGTGACAATGCGAGCGAGCGTGGCAATCTTTGCGAGCAATGCGGGAATTCGCTGATTAATTACATACAACTCTCAGTCCAGGGTTAAAATAATTCACGCGACACCTCGCGAATTGTCGGACTGTCGGATCTCTGCGCACCATCTGTGAAAGCTTATCGTCCGCATCGCTTATATATATAATTGATATCGATGATTCCACTTGATGAGACGTCCGCTGATCTCGATCGTTCTCCAAGCTCGTATCTCCGATCCGACGAACCCGCTTTCGCAGGTTAAACATTGATGCGCACTTGCCTCTCTTTCTCTCCCGAAGAGTTCCTAGACTCTGGGCATCGCGCTAATGGATGAAACGTCAAACTGCACTTCGGCGGCACTTAACATCGCCTTACCGGAGGACTCGGAAATCGTCCTCGTCCCGTTTTACGTGGGGCACGCCGCGAGGACAGGCTCCAAGTGCAGCTGCGGAGTTCGCGTGGGGATTTTCGCCCGTCGTTTCGGAAAGTTAATAAACAAATCGCGGGACGGAGCCTCGCATCACGCGAGAGAGAGAGAGAGAGAGAGAGAGAGAGAGAGAGAGAGAGAGAGGGAGGGATGCTCGTAAAGTCCCGCCGACGAGGATATTTTCCGTGGACGGGCAATTGCGTCGCAGAGCGCGCTGCGCGGCGACGATAAACATAAATCTCGTAAATGGAAATAGTCAGCGGCGTATCCCGAAATTAAATCGACCGGCGGCATTTCGGACTGTTTAAGTACAATGGGACACGAATCGCAATTCCAGGCGACAGGCACGGCTCAGTTAGCTAGATAAATGCCGCGCCACAGTTTCGTGCGCGTGGTTTCTGTCGCTGGTCGGTGCTTGAGCCAATATCTATCCGTAACTTTGGAGAGCAAACTGACAAAAGGGATGGACCAGACAGAAACGGAACGTGCAAGTTTGAGAGATTTCCATTAAAAAGCAGTTACGCCATTTCGCCAGTAGCGTCGTCTACGCAGGACGCGCTGCCGAACGCGCAGCGGACGAGAAGCTCCGGAAGCGGAAAGCGTGAGGTGGTTTTTATTTCAATTTACGATCTGTCGCTGCATCGGTTACGCGTTGCACAGTTCTCAAGTCGTGTTTATCTCGTGTACTCCGTCTATGTAACCGTCTATTTACGGTTTACGGAATAATTCATTGTTTGCGGTTTTCCCACGAAAATTTCACTCTCGCTCTCGTGAGCGAATTTACTGCACCGAATCGAGATTATTCTGGCCACGCTGGTATCTCGGTCCGGGATGTTAAGGCGCGATATATCGCTACATATCGTAGCGCTACATATCGTAGTGCAGCGTCTTAAAATCCGGCACGGCCGGCCGCGCGTTAATCGATTTTTCCGAGCTTCCCGCTCGTGCGCGGAAATTACGACGCGGCACGCGCTACAAGAACAAACGTATAAATAATGACGCCAAGTAAGCACGACAAAAACATCGCAATCCCTCATTGATTTAATGCGTTGCCATGGGAGCGACGGAAGGAAAAAAGAACCACATTGCGGAAGCTGGGCGTGAAAGCCCATCGCATACAAATTTATATATAAAGGCGATATAGACAAGTATATGGGCGTTTCCGTCAGTAAAAGGATCTTTTTGAATCTTCCGGGTCCCCATTGCTTCACGAAACACGACACGAGGGATGAAGATTACGGTCGTTACGGAAATCAAACCGTAAAACGTCTCTACATGTACGAATCATGTGTACGTGTAATCAATCAACGATAATAGAGCCACCGAGCACATCGCGCATCGCGCGCGATTATATTATCGAGCGAGTCTCGAGTCGCGGCTGTCCTCCGTTTCAGCAACGCGCGATGACTTCGATCTTCCTTTAACCTCGCGATGACGCGACTCGCGTGCGCGAAGCGTACTTGTGCGTGCTGCCGTTTACGAGCTGCACGAATATTCCTATTCCTTCGTGAGAATTCAAGCCGCGCGGGGATGGTCTGATAAATATTTCCTGCCGGGCGATAGCTCGATGTTGCACCCACGTGCGGCATATCGCGCCGCATAAAAAGGGAGATACACTCCCGAATTTACCACCTCTCTCGGATCTCCGGCGCGGACGTTCGCTCTCAAGATTTCGGCGCCGGGCGTCGACTTTACCACCACCGCGAGGCGAACGCGGAATAGAACGTGCAGCGTTTCGTTATCTTGGTCACGTCTCTCCTGAACCCCTGGAGGGCGCGTCTCCGCCACCCCTCCACCCCCGCCCTCGCAGGAAAAGAGATACTCGAATATTTGTTGGCGGGGAATCGCGCGGCCATCTATAACCGCGGTATCTATCTAACGCGCGGAGTGTATGCGTGCGTGCGTGCATGTGTGTGTGTGTGTGTGTGTGTGTGTTTCAGACGTCTCGCGCGAGTTTCGCGCGAGTGGCGGATAATAAAAGCGGATAATAAAAATTGCGGAAGAACGACGATTTGTCGCGATATCGGGGAAGGCGTTCGCTTCTGTTACGAAAGGAATCCCGAGCTTGCACTCTCGTCCGGCGATTAATCTCCGAGCGGATTCTTTCCCGATTGAAGTGCCAGTTGGGTTCGTCCATTCTGAGAAATCTAACTCGCTGATGTAGTTGCCCATTAATTAATCCGAACGAGAGAAGCTTTATCGGCAGCAGGGCCAGCGCTGGACCCCGCTTTAGATCGTTTTAGCGTCTTGGGCGCTCGCGTTCGCGCGCCAGCTTCCATAAATTCAATGGAGCACGAGATTAAATCCCATGCGGTAATAACGGTTGGCAAAATGAAAAGCGCCCGTCGGTGTTTTCGTGGCTGAAATTCCAGAATTAATACGCCCGTGTTTGCACGCCGTTTCAGGAAAGAATAAACAACTAGCAGCAACAGCGGCGATGGCGGCGGCGGCGGCGGCGAACAGCATTCAGCAAGCGCGTGTTGTTTCGATTCAATTTTGACAAGCAAAACATGTAACCGCTAAAAGAATCAGACCACCAGGCGTTATCAGTTCTATGCACGATTTGTCGATAAACATGGGCTAAACGATTCGCCATACAGCTTCCAGTATGCCGCTGCTATGAATAGTTGCCGCAGTTTTCCGCCCTATCGGAATAGATTTTTCAGATCTAACGTGCTCCGATGCGGGCAATCAACGTGTGTCCAATTTCGTCTCTCATCTACCCGATGATCCCGAAATCGACGCGTAATCGCGAGCGCGTTCAATCCCGTCGGTAGGATGCGCGAACCATTTCGATTCGATGAGCCGACCACAAAGACGTCAGCAATTTCTGGTTTTGATTCGCTACGCCAGAGAACCCGCGTGAGAGATCTCGAGCTCTCGTCACGCTACGTGCAGCATCTCGGCGCAACGTTTCAGTTGTCAAACGAACTGACGAATGCGAGGTGCGAGTTAATTGACCGGTTAATTAATGGCACATCTGACGCGTCTGAAATCTCGTCGTCAGGCGCGCGCGCGCGCGTGCAGGTATACCTGATAAGAGATAAGAGAGAGAGAGAGAGAGAGAGAGAGAGAGAGAGAGAGAGAGACAGAGAGAGAGAGAAAGGGAAGCGAGAAGAGAAACGGAATAGTGAGAGGACGGAGCGGAGGCGAACGCGGAAATAAAAATGCGGAAAGGCCGAAAACGCCGAATGAATTATAAGGGAGAAGACGGGAACGGAGGATGCTCGGAGAAGGGGGAGGCTGAATCATGCCGCACTGATGGAACGGGTGCTAGCGGGAACTCGCGGCAATTTGTAAGAGTCGAACGGACGATGCGCGGCCGCGCATCGGGCAAGAGAAGGGGACAGAGGCGGAAGGGAAGAAGAAAATGAGAAAGAGAAAGAGAGAGAGAGAGAGAGACCGATGACCCAGCGGAACCTATAATGGAATCATCCCCCCGGTCTCTCTCACCTGAGAAAGCCGACGCGTATAGTCCATAGAAAACTAGTTCCCAGTGCCATTCCTCCTTCGAGCATCTTCGTTGCATCTCCTTGTGTCTCCGCGTCCATCCTTCCCTCTCACCCTTGACCGAGTCGCCGCTCATGCCGCGACACACATTAGATACATGCGCCGCACAGTCAATGGAATAGCGCTCGACCGTAAACTTGACACAATTGCCGTTCCGACGTAACTCAGGATCAGCACAATGCTGGGCGTATGCCTTCCCTCGGCAGACAGCACGGAACGACCGGACGAGAGTGAGCGAGATAGATGGCTACGAGAGAGAGAGAGAGAGAGAGAGAGAGAGAGAGAGAGAGAGAGAGAGAGAGAGAGAGAGAGAGAGAGAGAGAGAGAGAGAGAGAGAGACGACGGGAGGCTGCGCAGGAAGGAACGTGAGCGTGAAAGAGAGCCGGGGAAAGGTGAGCCGCATCGACGAGCAAGATAGATATCTGTTACAGCGTGCAAGTTTTGTAAGTTCCGCCTCTACGAAGCATGAGAACAGTAGATATGACGGAGCAATGGGAGCAAATAATAACGGCCGGGCTTAATTTTATATTAGGATTGATGATGCTTCGGTGAACGAGCCAAGGAGAGAGTTATTAAGCAACTTTAGTACTTGGTTCCCTTTAATAGATAAAGATCTTCTTGTCATAAGTTTATAGTTGTAATAATCAGGATCGAGATCCTCCTTCCGGAAGCTGTTAATCTCGCATGGCTTTTAGCGATCTGTCAAGTTATTCCTCGATGCAACGATAGAGAGAAGGATGCTGACGGCGATATGAAGAGCATGGTAAATATTTGATGTAACATAGAATTATGATAAAAAACAATGCACAAGAAAGAGAGAGAGAGAGAGAGAGAAGAAGAAGGCATAAACGGGGGATAATGTGCGAGAGATCCTCGTTTACGCATGTTTACGTCCATTCCAAAGGCGCATAAATATTTGATGGGAAGATTGCAGGATGCGAGTCGTGTGCTATTATTTAGCGATTGTGATCTTTTGACGTAAAGAAAGGTAAAAGAGAAAGAGAGACAAGAGCTACCGAATGAGAGGGACGAGCATCGAGTGGATGAACAAGAGGAAAGCGGAAGACGGATCCCGATGGCGCGGCGACGAGGAAGAAGAAAGACGGAGCCTATTGAGAAAGAGACAAACAGAGAGAGAGAGAGTCGGTCCATAGGCCATTATTTCCCCCGTGCATCTAACCCCATTGTATCGGGGCGTGAGGCTGCGGAGTGAGCATCTGCTCTCCCTCCAATCCTCTTCGCGCGGCATACAGGGCTCCCCCCGCGCGCCCCGAGACCACTCGAGGCTGCTTTTTGCTCAATCATCCGCGCGAAATATTGCCGCCGCGGGATAACCTCGATGGACGGTGCGCGGCGAGGGATGAAAAAGGAGGGGAGATGTCACCCGCCCGACTGATGCATCCTGATAGCGCGGGGTCGATGGCAAACGCGATGCACGTTGCGGAGGCTGTGAGGGATGACCGGTCTTCTCCTTCAGGTGTCTCCGACTCGTTGCTTCATGGCCGCGATCGAACCTCGGTAGCGATTACGTGAATTCCGCTTTTAGCCACTTTTTAAAGCGAGCTCGTACGCGCGTATGCGCGCATGTGAATTTAATCGTGGTGGATTTACGCGCCGGGGCTATAATCGGGTTTTCGTCGAGTACATTTAAAGCCGAGTTTCATTATCGCTCATTTTTGACCGCGCTACGTTTCGCGTTCGTGTATAATGGCGCTATTTTGTCGCATTAATGAGTGCCGCCGTTGTTTACGCGCAATTGAAAGCTTTCGATTCCACTTTACAAAGAGCTATTTTGATATATCCTACTCGAGTATATTCAATTGATGTCACAATTAATGCTACCATACAGGAATTTCATAAAATATGTACAACTTTTCGGCACGATGCATTAAACAAGCGACATTGTTGGTTAGCTCCGTTAGCTGGAAACAAAAGTACCACGTATGAAATTTTCGAACGAATTAAATTTTCTTTCTCCTCTGTTCTCCATTCCTGATAAATACCGTCGCGCTTTCTAATTCCGTGTTGATATATCTTTCGTGTATCTTCGTTGTATCAGATATCCGCGATCTTCGCTTCAAATGTAACCCATCCATCTCATTTTTCGTAGTTGAACGCAAAGCAGATTCAGCCGGTGCGGCGTCTTGTAACTAAAATCCGTCCAACCAAGTGAAAAATATATTTTAAAAAATGTATCTTTCATTCCTTATATCCATTATCCTTTATCCGCCGAATAATTTCCGCAATTTGATAAATTTTTATAAACAACTATCGATCTCTCTTGAAACGCATGAAAGGCGATAATCCGCACGGAGGAATATATCGCGGCATTCGTACGCGGCATTCGTTCGAGAACGTTAAATAAACAGGTGAACGCGCATCTAAGGAAGATGGCCTATTTCCAGATACGCGTATGCGTGTCGTATACGCAACGCTTCCGGAGTTAATTAGGGCATTACGAGTTTTTCGCGCGAGTAATCGAATAACTGTTCGGGATGCGCTCGCTCGTTCGCCGTTCCCGCATTCCCGTTTCAATTGCACCTTCGCGCGCGCATTGGCACAATCATACGCACTACTTTATGGCAAAGTTCGGTCGCGCCCGAGCGATGAGAGAGACCGGCACGAGAGGGAAAGAGAGAGAAAGTGAGGGGAGATACATCGCGTGTTGAACAACGCGGTTACATGTGGGCGAAGTTGGCGGTCGCGCGGCCGCGAGCGCATCTTCTCGACGATGAAACGCGCGATGGAGTAAACTCGCGAAATCTCGCTTCGAAGGTCGCGCGGGTGGCGCGTTATTTTTGCTATCCTCGCGCGGGAGGAGGATCGTAAAATCGGGGATTCCTGTAACGAAATGTTATGCAAACTGCGCGCACATGATGGCCGCAATTATGCGCGGTCTAACGATTATTGCCGGCTCCGTTAGGAGATTACGAGGCTGCGTCCTCGTAACACCTGTCTAATGCTTTCGCGCGGTCACTGCATCGTCGCGTATATATAATCCTTGTTTCACCGATTCCTACGGACGCGAACAATGCACCGTTGTGCGCTTCCGTTCCCCTCTCTCGTTCTCCTCTTTGCTCAGCGCACCTCGCTCGTCTCCTCTTTCCGTCCTTTCCTTCTGAATGCGCGCAAACAACACACGGCTCCCTTGCGATAAAAAGAACGGGCCGACATTGTGTAAAAACCGGCGACGATGGATCGTTGTTTCGCGAGATCTCGCGCCTGTCGCGCCGTGATTTCCTCCGGGCTAATCATCCGACCGCCGAGCTCCGGTTTCCGCCAGCTCGTTTTCTATGCCGTTACTGTGCCTTATTAATTACGGCGGCACTCGGCATGCGTATCCCGCGGTGTTACGCCAATTAATTTCCGCGAGCACGAGAAATTAATGTCAAAGGGAGAATGAAAACGTGGAAGGCAATTGCAAACGACGACGACGACGACGACGACGACGACGACGACGACGACGACGACGACGACGACGACGACGACGACGACGACGACGACGACGATGACGGCGGCGGCGGKGAGGGCAATGACGTCACTGCCGCGTAAATATCGCGCAAAGAGATTACGGCGGAAATCTCGGCGTTATCGCGCCGCCCGGCCGGCCGCTTGTTATTTAATGAAGATTCGTTAATTTGCGAGATTCCGGGACGATCGATTGATGGATTGCGTGCTCATTAAATACTGTAATTTAATTCATTATACCGCGCGCCCTCGTACAAAAGTCTGAAAATTGCCTCATTCCGGGCATTACTGGATTATTAGCGAGAATCTGGCGAGAGCTGGATCACATCGCATGATATTTTCGGTTTCGATGCGCGTATCCGATTTCAGATCGGACCGCGATTGTTCCGTTCGAATTTCTTGAAATTCCGCGGCGGAACGACGGATGGCGACAAGGAGTATCTCTTTATACCGACAGCATTTGCATAGCGCACTTATTTTCCGTAAATGTAAATATACTCTGGCTCGGGTAAATATATTAGACGTGAAGCGCGCGTTACTCCCCGGCGTACGGGCTGCTCTCTCCGTACAAATGAACGCGTACAAATATACGCTCAGTTATTAATTAAAGCGGGCCCATAAGAGAAATAGAGTTTCCCCTGTATTTTCTTTAAAATTTACGCTAAGGACATTAGTTTTGTTTCCACGGTTCCCGTCACGAGTCCCGTCCGCCTATCTCAGCCGCGAGATCTCATCTCGCTGCGCACTTCGCTCCTCTCTCGGAACCCTCGAAACTTTGGATTATGAGTGCTTGTGAATTCGGCTTGAAAAATCAATCGACCAACTTCCTTCGGTTTTATTCGTTCGCCGCGCGAACCGTCGAGGCTCCTTAAATTCGTACTTGGAAATTCCATCACGGCTGCACGCCCTAGAAAGGGCTGCCGAACTAGAAAGGAAATATCGAAGCCTAATTGCATCCGTCGTCCTTTCGCGATCATCTCTCTCCAAGATTTATCCGTATGCTCTCGTTGTCCGCTTCTCGCTTCTCTTTGCGCTGTTATTAGCAGAGAAATTCCATAATAAATTCGAATTTTATTCTTTCCACAACCGTTCGCTACCGATCGCGCATCGTCTAGATCCAGTAAAACGAATCTCACATTGGTAGAAGCACGAAAAATCACGCGACGTCAAATTGCCTGGGAGACACTCGGGGACAAGAATGACGCTCATGGCGCACGTACGCATATATATAGACACACACGCACGCACGCACGCACGCACGCACACACACACACACACACACACACACACACACACACACACACACACACACACATACACAGAGAGAAGAGAATGGCTTCGGGGAATGTATTAAAAAGTATCTAACGGACCGAAGACACGCACGCGCGCGGCCCGAAGTACCACGGAATGGAATGAAAATTACATAGTGGATATAATAAAGCGCAGATCATACGGAGATCCAAGCGTAATTTCGTCCGCGGGCTCAAAGAGCCTAATGACGGTTCGCCATCCCATCGCGAGCAGCACGCATATCGCGTTTCGGCTTTTCCCTTCCGCCACAATTTTTCCCCCCGCCGGCATTTGCCCGTCTGCGATGCCGCCGAAGTATCTCCTGAATTTTTTCCAATTAGATTATATCCGGAAACAGCTATTTCACGTGCGCAATTTTTTTTGCCTCCCTGCCCCGCGTACCGTTCCGCCGCTTTGTGTTCGGTGGGTCCCTGCCGTGCGCTGTTGGCGTCGAATAGTCGCTGTCGTCGTAAAATAAGAATATTGCGACAGAGACGGCGCGCGATGGCTACTTTAGGAATTCCGGAAAAATGTAAACGACGAAGATAGCCAGCGAAGGGATAGCCAGGAAACAGGCTCTGAAAATTTTTGCTTATCCTCCGTTTCGCGAACGCGATACACGTACGCTGGAATTATTTATCTTCGAGCTAAGTGAGTTCTTCTGGAAAGGCAGCCGTTTCGTCCATTCGTCCATTCGAGCACGGGTAGCACGGGATTCCCAAAAGGGAATTAGAATACGCCTGAAAAGCGTTTAATGATAAAACTTCTTACCGAGCGATTATTTAACAGCTGTACGGGACGTTTCGCGACATTGTGGAAACGAGAGGTTTAAAATATTCCGACACGAAATACGGACTCGAAATACTTTCCGCCCGGGGCTTTTTCCCCCGAGCGTAATGTTGAATTAAGGATACTTGGGGCGGGGGGGGGGGGGGGGGGGGCCCGGCTGAATTCCGCGATATGATAATGTAAATGGGCGGAATCCTTTGTTTTTTGTTTTGTCAGGAACCCGTGACTCCGGCGCATAGAGAAATTCTAGAAAACGCCCGGTAATATTATGGAATTATTCCGCTGGCCATGTAGCTGCTCTCGTGCAGCTTGCGGAATTATGCGGCTGTTTTTCTTATCCGCCAGCGTACCGCCGCGAATCATCCGCGCGCGTTATTTTTTCACGCTCGATGTCCTCTGGCGAACGTCTTGTTACGTCCGCATTGTTACCGTAAAACGAGGATGTTATGATAGGCACCGCGCTCCATTTTGCGGATTCTCGAGGAGAGAAAAATCGAGCGCGAGAGAAAAGCCCTCCTCCTTCCAGCCTCTCTCGCTCCCTCTTTCTTTTTCATTGATCTCCTCCCTCCCGCTCCGGAGGCATCGGATCCCGCATCACGCTTATCTTACTTTCAATGGACGCAGAAAACTCTGCCTGTCGCTTGCTCTTTTCAGGCGCCACAGCCGGACTGACGCTGCGGTGACAGGTAAGAGAGACGGCAATTGAAATAACAAGGGCACGCGGAGAAGGAAACCGGCATGAGAATGGCCGACAAGGAAGCAGCGACGTGGCAGCCACCCCTGCCAACTAAATTCCAAAGTTTCTTTGAAAGGAATCCGCCGCGATGCACCCGTCTCCCTTCGTATCCCAGATACGACGATCGCGAAACGCGCGTCGAAAAATTTGTCCCTTTCCAAAGCGATCCGACAATGCGCATCCCCGATGCGCTCGCATCCTTTCACACGAGCGTTGTCCATTCCGTTGTAGTTCCGACCGGTCACTCTGGCACAGGTCAATCGGCCAACGGTAAAACGCCCCACCCCCCGTGGGCATTTCGACCGGTAAAAATGGGGCCTCATAAGTTTCTCATCAGCCGTGAAATCCGCACTCCTGTAATATGAGGAAGCGATTCTCCTAAACGGACATCTCTCTCCCGAGCTTCGTGGACAGGCCAGGCCTCACCTTCGACAAGTTGAGACGTTGAGACGAAGAACCGAAGAACCGAATCGTCTTCCAAAGTCGAAGCGAGCTTGACTTTCGGACGCGCGTGCGGTGCCGCTCGTCATGTTCGCCGAGAATCGCGCGTCCGGGAAATCGCGGGATTACCGATACGGAAAATTCGATCGCCGCCCCCACCGTGAAGGCTGGCGTGACCCCGACGCGTGACCGCGTCGGGTAATTCGGAAATGTCTACCCCCATCCGAGGGAGACTTCGTCCCTCGTTACACACGCGGCTACAATGCGCGCCCATAACAAATTCGTCGCTGGCGCGGTGTATAATTGGGAGGAGGGGGTCATTCCTCTTTTTCGCGCGCGCTTTTCTGCCTCCTCCTCCTGCCTTGGCCTCGCTTTGTGTGCCGGCCGCGGAAAATCTATTCCAGGAACAGCGTGAACGCATAATCTCCCGGCGCTAAGAGTAGTCATGGATCCCTTTCCCCGGGCGACATCGTTAAATCGGCCATATGCTTAAGTCTAGTCACGTTCGCGTACCCGTCGCTGATAAATTGATTGCGTTTCGGAATTCTCTTCGGCGTTGCAGCTGCTGTTAGCACAGCATTCGACCGAATTTCCATCGCCGCGCGCCGTTTTCATTTTATACGCGGCTACGCCCTCCTTTCCTGATGTCACCTGCCGGCGCGCGTTGTTCCGCCCTTGTTCGTTTTGCACCGACTCGAGAGAGATCCGCCGATCTCCGAAGGCGTCCACCGGAAACAAATACACTCGGAAATAAATGAGGAACCTGGCAACGATCTGGCTCGAGGTCGCTGAGCGACGACGACGGTGACGACCACGGTGCGTCGGCCGCTCGTAGCTTCGGTAATTAGTCTGCCATTGCCGGCTGTGCGCGCCGGTAATAGACTTGACTCGCCTTCTACATTCCTGAAACTTGGCCGCAACATCGCGGCGTTACAGTTGTGTTAATTACGCGGACGGAAAATCGTCACGTTACGTGGTGCGTCACCTGCGCGCTGCGGCGAAAGCCATCTTGTATCTCCGTCTCGCCGGCTGCGTAAGGCTGCTTCGCGACGATGCGTGTTATTTATGGCCCTTATAAACTCCGCCGGGGTTGCATCCCCGGCATCTCGGAACTGCACGCGTTAAATCGCGAACATCCATTTGTCAACGTTCCTCGTTAGCTCGTCGTTCGATCGGCACGAGCGAGTAGTCCGTCCGGCGAGTTTATGAAGAATTACTCGTCCATGTTGCTTATCGTATTCGATAAACACTCGGCAAACTACGAACGGCAAGTCGTCGTACGTGGAAAGCGTACGTGTTCCCTCGAAATACGTATCTCTGCGACAAAGACAAAGGCGAAAGCGGGTCGTCGCGTGCGCGCGCGAAATATCTTTGAGTTCGAGATAAAACGACAAGGTCCGCACTGTTTTCATTGACAACACCCGGCGAAACCCTCGGTGATATTCGCGCGTCAAGGCTGCTCTCTCGGCGAACGCATCGCCGGCATGTCGGCGCGGGCGCGCGCTTCGTTTATTGCGGAATCGAGGGCGAATTAACTTCGATATTTGTTAGCGCGCCGGCCCGTGTAACCCGCGTTGCGCGGATCTGCAACGCGTAAATTGCGAATTAACTCCGACTCGTAAATTTGTAAATCACGTGCGTGGCGAGCGGAGGGTAGTCGGCGCGCGTTTCGATACGTGAGGCGAGCGCGCGACAAAGAATTATATCGCTGCCCCTCCCCGTGCTGCACCGCATGTCCGCGATACTTTATGGCGGAAAGTATCGATTTATGCGTAGCAATGAATCCAGCGCCGAAATTTCGTTCGCTCCCTTGCGGTGAGTCACGTCCGCTCTTTTTGCATTAGGTCGGCGAGGGGGAATACGCAGGCATCCGTCGAGTAGCTCGTAAGAACGCTACGGAGAGAAAGGTAGTCAATGTAACCATATTTTATGGTGGCGGCATTTATATCCATAACCGCACACCGCCGGCGAGCATCGATCGCGCAAGGAAGCGCGTGTAATCGCCGCGTAGCTCGCCATTGTGCGACGTATCCGCGCGGCGTATTCTTAAGAATATAAATACGTCGATGATGAGGGTTTTAGCGCGTACAAGAAGAATCCATTAATACGGCAAATATTTTGCTATTAAGATCCGAGCGGGCTCCCGCCAAGCTCCGGGACGGGGCTGACAAAATAGAGTATACAAATCGCACGGAGTGCCTGAGGAGGACCGCGTAAATTTTTCAAGAGCACTCTCCCCCTCGAGCTGTCGTCGTCGTCGTCGCCGCCGTTCCAACCTGCCGCCTATCTCCATTGTTTACGGGGGAGTCCCGTGGAATGCAAAGGGCGRGKCGGGGGKGSTAAWAAAAAAAAAAAAAAAAAAAAAAAAAAAAAACGGGAGAGAAACGTCGCGCGCGATAAGATGAAAAGCGGCGCGGTATTAAAAGTCGGAGTGGCGCTTAAGTGAGACACAAGAAGCCCCGGCGAGTCGAGGGGTCCGGATCGTTGCCTGCGCGACTGCAGGAAATTCCAAGGGGACTCGCCTCTAAGGAACGGAGAAAAAGATGCTCCCTCAAATTGACCAAAACACACCGCGAGATAAGTCGTTTAACGGCTTTGCCGCGGGGATGTCCCGCAGGAACCGAAGGGCGAAGCCGCGAAGTGGCGATGACGCAATACGGGTCGCGGCCGGCTAAAAGCGCCATAAAAGTGCCACCCCGTCTCCTCAAATATCGCGCGGATGCAGGTGCCTCGCCGGTCGCACCGCCGTTGCACTCGATAAGATTAGTGGAGATTTTTCTGAGAACGCGACAGCCGAGACGCGAGCCGCCGCCATCATAAAACCGCATAACTTTGCGCGCGTCACGTCATCCCCAGAACGAACGAATTCGTCGCGCACCTCGTCTCGGAAATATCACAGCGGCTGCGTCAACTTCCGGCTTCCCTCTGAACCCTCATTTTTTTAATCTCTTCGTTGACACAGGAATTTCCCCTTATCGTAAGACTTCAGACCTCGACGTACGGATTTCCTTCTGTCCTTTTCCGTTCCCTATCGGATCACCATTGCGGTGAAGCGCAAGAAAATCTTGCAATCGTGGAGATTGCAAGGTCTAGTAGAGTTGTCTAGAGTTGTTCCAAGTCTGCGTCATCGCGATATGAAATATCGCGCAGCTGAAATGGTACTCGAAATGGTAATCGAAAATTGTACGATCCAAAGTAATCGGATACTATTACGCTATCGTTTCCAGATACTGTCGGACGATAGATTCGAGTGCCCCGGCGATGCTCGGTCATCGCTTATCCACGACTCGTAGCTCGTCTGCTGGCACGTTGACGGCACACGTTTCGACTGTCAGCGAAGACCGGGAACGATCTTCCGTCGTACCTTTGCAAGCGGTACTCCTGCCGCCCGCTACGTCAATGTCGACCCCATCGGGAGTTTCGGCTATTGTGAAGAAGGCGCGCACTCGTCGCCGGCTTATTCGAGTCGCTCGGTGTGCAGCTATCACGAGTTACATTTCCATCGGCTTCCGGCAGGGGTCCGCCAAGGGCGAACACAATGGAGCAACAGCCGGAGAGAAAACAGGACCTCCCGGAGGTGTACGATCCAGTTGGTGACTGCAGGAGGAAGCCGTCGTAAAACACCGCGCAACGTGTCGAACCGACAATGTGAGAGGGCAGAGGACTCGGGGTGAGACACTTCCGTGATGCATCCCGCCGACGACGACGATGGACAATGCGATGCACCGGCGATACCGATACGCCAATCTCGGCGACTGCTAACACGCCACGCTTGTCGATACGCGCCGAAAACCACCCTCGTCGTCCGCGTCAGCCCCCGGAAAGCTGCGGGGACGCAGCTCTTCCGGATCACTGGGTCATGTCGCGAGACGCAGGAATATTCACGCGCATGAGAGGCTTTCTCTTTCTCCCTTCCTCTCTATGCATGAGCTTTCATGAATCCGTTCTTTCGGCGGAGCGGAGCGGAGCGGAGCGGAGCGTGAGCGAGCGCTGCGACGAGATTGATCTCGCGAATTCTTGCCAAAAACAGCGTCCAAAAATTGCTTTCGGATCTATCCGCTACGATGAGATTTGTTGCTGATGCAGATATTTGCATAAGCGAGAGAATCGAGACAACGCGTAGATGAATGTTTAAACATTTTGCAAAATGCGTAAAAATGTTTATTCCCTCGCGCCAACATTCGATTCGATTCGCTAATGGTGAGTGGAGTGAGAATTTTGAGGAGAAACGAATGACGATAACCGACAGATTCTCATCGGTAACTCCTAACGAATCTGCATGGCGCCTGCATGTACGGGAGACGATAACGAGATACGCAACGACGAGCCTCGTTATGCAGCATGAATGGCGGTTTTAAATATTTTTACGTGAAGGTTGAATAACTTTAATAAGGAATTATTCAAAATGTAAATTACTGTTCCATGTTAATTTCGTCCAGCTTGAAATTTCCACAGCCTCGGCACAGCCCTGCCTCCGACTTGCGAGCGCGCATTCCGTATCGGTCCATTAATAAATTCCTCCTTGTGATTTCTCGGGTTTGACGTAAGTTGTTGCGATCATCGCGCCTTGATTAATGATGCGACTCTTTTTCCGGCGCACTACTACTCGATGCACGGATACGATCTACGCTCGCGTAATGCGCGCCGTAAAGTTTATCGCGCGTTGTCAGTTTGTACAACATGTAGAAAATGATAACGAGCGAGAATATCATAGACGCGACGTCGTAGTGTAATTAATTCGAAGGCGCGCTGCTTTCACAGAGAAGGCGCGCGAGCGGGTAATCGATCGGTGGCTGAAGAAAAATGCGCATAGACCGGGCGCGCGGATCATTACGATTAACTCCCGAGCGCAATTACGAAACTAATAATTAAGAAACCAGCGGCATACTCCGGCGGGTGCTCAGTCATCTCTGTCGCTGGATCCCCGCGCGTCCCTCGCGCGGATATATTTTCTTGCTCGAGCATCGATTACCGCCGTTCTGTGGCTCACGCGCTATTTACTTCCATCGCACGTACCTAAAACCGCCACCGTTCGTTCGACTGCTCGGGCGAACCCGCGTCACTCTTATTTCCTTATCATGCGTGACTCTCAGACACGTAATCCATTAGATTACGTATGCGAGCGCCGTTTCGGATAAGACACGTAACGAGGCACGATGAATGTACGCGAAGGAGCCGGCCACGAAAATTAATGCGCGCAGATCAACCGTGCAGCCTCGTTTTCCGCTTCGATCCGGATGGACGGTAAAACGGTCCAAGATCCACGTCGGACCTACAACGCGTATGACGGACTTTCCTGTGACGGATATATAAGCGCAATTTGAGAAACAGTAGCGTGGTCGCCGCTGTTCGCTTTCCCGGAATCGCCATTCCAAGACTGGCGGGATCCCATAGACTTGCGCGCGTGCGCGCGCAATACGGAGACAGCAGCATCCAGCGAACTGAAAATGTACATCAGCTGTGCTCATTTCCTTAATACGACTGAGACATGGCGTGCGCGCGAGGGCCATAATGAACAGCCGTCTCATGGCCGAGCTACACTGAGAATGCCGAAACGCGCTCGCCCACCAAAGGGGCGTGCGCGAAACGAATTAGTATACAAATCACTTTTCAATTTCTTCTTCCTTTTCTCCACGAGAGTATGTAAGGTCGACGCCGAGCCCATTTGTCTTCCGGACTCGGGCGCGCCCTTGTCAAGCGCAGACCGAACGGCGCAGGCAGGTATACCTATCGGAGATTCTACCTGGCCGTTTCCTTCGAGACGTCTCTCGAGTACGTTCCCGCACCGGCGGGAGTTCTATTAAGGCGTTTTACTCGCGACCGCCTGGCGCTTTTTGCGTTACGGGAAGGCCGAAGAGTCGTCCTCGTGCCGCCGTTACGATGACGTTATCGCACGACACGCTAAATGGTTTCCCGGAAGGATTGAAAAGGTCGCGGACCTTTGAAATCCCATCACCGAAAATACACGGCGAGCTACCCCTAACGAGTCGCATTCTACGGTAAGTTCCAGATCTCCCCAAGTCGGCGAGAAGGAGAGGAGGATGGGAAGGCAGCGAATTGCCGCGCGACGAGCGCTCAAACGCTCGTTACGGGCTACCGTATGATAGCCCTCAATCGATAAAAAGTTGTTTCCAGCCGCGAACATCGTACATCATATTCGAAACCGAAACTGACAATGAAATCCCGCTCTCAACGGTAGGCGCACGGAGCGCGATAAATCACTACGAGAGAGAAAGTAGGAGAGAGACCGCGCGCGATCGTTTCTCTTTCGAGAGTCGCGAGTTCATTCGCGATCCGCGATCCACGAAACGCGAGATTGGTCCGAGTGTCGCGGCAATTCCGCAGGCATCTCCGTTCATTCTGTTAAATGATTTCTTCGCGCGATCCGATTACGAGCGAGCATGCGAGAGGCAGAGAAAGAGAGGAGGAGGTATCGATGCAGCTTATCGGCGGCTTAGTTCTCGACGGAAGCGCAGGCGCCAAATTGGAAGTCCACGGGGTAAAAAGGGACCCTCCCTTCCAACTGCCTACGAGCTCCCCTGCCTTCGAGCGTCCCTTCACGCTGCGAATCACTATTTCGCGCGGAGCTCGGATAACAGCTGAAACTGAAGCGTGTCGTGGAAAGTAAACGTGGCGAATGGCCGGCCACCTGATACAAAGAAAATCGGGGTCCTATATATATATATATATATATGTGTGTATATGTGTATATATATATATATATATATATATACGGCAGCTTGCGGTCAGGGACGGAAGGCATTGTGTTGCAGGATTGCGGGGAATCGGACGACCGATTGACTTTTCTGATTTTATCGCGCGCCGCGCTGGCTTTAACGTAACATTTTGCGCCCACGCGGTCGCATTCAGCCTCCCTTTTCCATGTTGCCAATCTGCACGACAGAGATAATTCTATTCGGCTGGTGATTACAAAGGCACGGGTCGAGCGGCCGGCTGGATCACCAAATTGCTCGTCATTTCCTGGAGCGGTGGGGCGAAATGCGGAATAAAATCACCAGCGAATGTGTAATGATCGGATGACTAAGGAATTATATTACGTTTATTGGTTATCGTATTTGTCAACGTATGGTTGTATCAATTATCATGCGGTTCTGTTTGCTCGTAGGAACGAAAAGAAAGTTTGGCGAATACCGCGTGTCCGTGACATTTGTCCATCGAGTTACCTAAAAGGCAGAAAATGCAGACAACTCTTACTCGACGATTTTAGTCCTCCTCGCAACCTCGCGACAATGTCGGCAGAGTTGTTTGAAACTTTGCACAATGTTTCCGAATGTAACCGATTGACGATATCAAATGATCCGCAAGCGGATGATAAAGACGCATCATCGATGCAAAAATGTCGCATTCGTCGCGACATTCGTCGCGTAACGTGCGGATCTTTAACGTGAGATCGATCGTGAGATCGATCGGCATTTAAGAGCGAGCGATTGCCGGGTTTCCGTTTCTCCGTTGCCTGCCTAGCAGGGGGCCGCGTCGAACAAAGCCAACTTGATCGCTAATTGAGTGAGAATAGTTATGAGAGCGCAAATGGCCCCGTACGATTGATGGATTCTCTTGGAGAGCCCGAGCTGGCGCGTGGACATGCGGCGACCAATCTAAACGCGACTTTTCCTGTATTTCTCGCCGACCCATATGCTCGCGCCGAACCGACCACCGAGAAAGATGACCTCATTCATGGCTCTGATCACAATAGCGCGAAATGTGTCCCCGTTAAATGGGCTATGGGCGACGTAGCAATGTGTTCAATGGCACGGGCCTCCGCCTCGTTAACTGGTCGCTTAGGAATTATATATAATTTGAACCGTTAGCATTATACGCGTACCCGCGCGCTCCGCCCGGGCTTTATGCGCGAATCGATTGAATGAATTCTATCGGCTTTAGCGCCGACAAACGACTTGGCGCCTAATCGACTTTCGATCGCGAGCGCTCGTGACAAGCGGAAGCGGCGTTCCACTTTAGGCTACAAAGACGGCTCCTTACGCGATCTTTCATCCGCGAACGGAATCGCTGTCGAAGATACTAGAATCTCTCGTCCAGGCTGCGTGCGCTGGAAATCGCGAGATTCGCCTATCGCGGCCGAGCGATACATCGACCGACGAGTGATCTACGAGCTCTAAGAGGTCTTAAGAAGAGTAATATATTCGTAAAGAAGAGTATAAAGGCGGGAGAAGTCATAACTCACGATCATCGGATGTCGCACATCCGATTACGAATCGCGAATATCAGCGAAAAAAAAATATCGCGAACGAGCGAATCCCTCCCGAGAATACGTTTCCCGACCTATTATGCATACGTCTCGCCAAATTATCTCATTTAAATAAATGAAAATGTCCCTCCCTTCGTATTGCATACGAAGGATTTATAATCCTTGCATAAAAAGGGGTTCCCTTTTTTCTTTCGCGCGCGGTAATAGATAGTTGCAGCAGAGATATTTGAAAATCCATCTCATTGCAGGTTTCCGATATGCGATACATATTCATGCGCAAATATTCATCGGACGTGTGTGCGACGCGTGGAAAATTTATTCGAAATGATCGTTTTTAATATTTTCGAATCTCCATGGAACATGGAATCTGTTCCCTTTCGGGAATCATCGAGAGGCTCAAAGTTTAACGGTTATTATTTCGCTACGTGACGTTCTCCGTCTACGCTAAATAAGCGCATAACGGCAGGAATAACGGCTGCGAATAACCAGATATGCGATATGGATACGGACTCGTGTCCCGTTCTATTCCAAGGACGACGCGTTGTCGGCACTTTCCAACGCTAGTGCAATTCTAAGAACGAAAGAAGATGCTCTCTTTCTCACCTAAATAACGACAGCTCCTACGTCCATTGATGATGCACCGGGGGTGGCGGCGGTGGCGGCAACGGCAGAGGTCTCTCGAGAACCGGGACGAGGGACACGTCCGGCATGGCGAACCTCAGCTTTTGCCAGAACAACTTGTCCCCCCATACCAGCACAGTATGCGACGAGATCCTCTTTTTGAGATCGGCGTCGAGATCGCGCGGGCACACACCGCCCACCAATAGCAGAATCACCGAGCGGCCCTTACCCTTGAGAGCGTCCCTCAGGGCCGCCTTGAACTCGAATCTAGACCACTCGCCGTGGAGAAAGTTCTTCGACAGTACGAGGATGGTGCGCCTCGAGGAGTCGGCCGCCTCGGCTACCGCGTCGGCCACGTTGCTGCCGGCGCCGAGATCGCGATAGTGCAAGCACAGCCTGTACGAGGTCTCGAGGCCCGGCACGAGAATCGTCGAGACGAACGCCTCGTCGATCGCCGAGTACGAGATGTAGGCGTCGAACGGCTTCTCCTGGTCCTCGAAGGCGGCAGTTTTGTAGCATGCGCGTAAACCGCACCTGCTAGCCGCCCAGGTCCTGAGAGTACGGCGATGCCGGAAGACGCCACATACCAACGCCACCATGACGAAGATCAGCGCCGTGGCCAGCAGCAACGGCAGATAAGCCTCGAGCGGCCGCGTCTCGATGACGGAGGTCGTGCCCGTTAACGCCGCGCAATTTATGACCGATCCATTGGCCGGCAGAGTTATGGGCTCGCCGAGGGAACAGGTGACGCTACGCCAGTCGCTGATCTTCGCCCGGTTACGGGACATCCACTCCCGCACGCGGTCCAGATACGAGCACTCGCAGTTCCACGGGTTGCTGGACAGCCCGATGTCGACCAGATACGGATTCTGTCCCAGCTGCCAAAGGGCGAAGGCGCCTAGCCGATTGTTCTCCAGACGCAGCACTTCCAGCTGACGTAGCGGCAGAAACGTGCCGTTATCGATGTACGTCAGCAGATTGTTCTGCAGATAGAGTTCCTTCAGATTCTCCAACGGCATCAGCTCCACGCCGTTGAGCACGCTGATCTTGTTATTCTCCAGATGGAGCACGAGCAGCCGCTTCAGACCGCTGAAAGTGTGATTGCGGATCGCTATGATGTTGCTGTCGTTCGCATAGAGGATCCGCAGGTTCTTCCGGCCGATGAACGAGTGGGAGTTCAATTCGCCGAAATTGTTCCCGTCGAGATAAACCTCCGTGGCGTCCATCGGCAATCGACCCGGCAAGGTTTTGTAGCCGGAGCTCGAGCAGTCGACGACGTTCGCCGACCAGGATTGATCGTGATAACACGTGCAGTTGGTCGGGCAGGTCATCTCGCAGTCGCAGGCGTCAAAGTCGCAGCAATGGCACAGGGCGAAGCAGTGGGCCTTGTAAGTGCACAGGAATTGCGAAGGTTTAGCCTCCAGCAGCGGTATGAACGATTTGTGACGGTCGTAAGGGAGTCTACAATAAACGGACTCGAGGTCCATCACCCTCGGGTGCTGCCTCAGCGCCAGCGAATTGATCCTCTGCAGCCATTCCGTGGTACAGTCGCATATAAAGGGATTTCCGCCGATATAGAATTCCGGGAGCTGCCTGTTGGGCGGCACCTGAGTAAGCTGGAACGCCGAGAGGTTCATCTTGACGATCATATTCGCGTAGAGATCGACCCGGGTGAGATTCGTCTTGCCGAAGAACGTCTGCGGCTCCACCGACGATATCTGGTTATCGTTGACGAACAGGAGCTCGATGGAATCCGGAATCGAGCGCGAGTATATCCTCGTTAGCCGGTTAAACGACACGTCGAGCGTCTGCAATCTCATGCCCCGTGGCGCGACGCCGAGGTCCGCGATATAATTCTTATGCAGATCCATCCACTGTAATTTCTCCGGCAGGTAGCTGTAATCGAACTGCGTGATCATGTTGTCGGACATGTTCAGCCAGAGAAGACCGGGAGCGCTCGCGAAGATACCGGACATGTCCTGCAACGCGTTCGAGTCCAAGCGGATCGCCTGCAGTGCCGGATTGGCGCCGAATGCGCCGTCCTCCACGAATTCGATTCGGTTCCTGGCCAGATTCAAGATCTGCAGCGCCGGCAATTCCGCCAGATCCTCCTGCGTGACGTTGCTGATATCGTTACCGATCATTCTTAGTCCGTAGAGGCGCGACATGCCTCGGAAACCCGGCTTATTCAGGTTCCTGATCCGGTTCTCGCCCAGATCGAGGGTCCGCAGTATCCTCATGTCTTTTAGCGCCACCGGTATGCCATCGAGATTGTTACCGGACAGGTTTAAATCTTGCATACTCGAGCAATTCCGAAAGGCGTCTGGATGAATTCCCTCGAGCATGTTGGAGTCCAAGGCCAGCAGCGAGAGCGCGAATAATCCGTTCAGGGAATACGCGTCGAGATAAGTCAAACGATTGTGAGCGAGTTCGAGGGTGTGCAGATTGCTCATCGGCGAGAAGGTGTCCGCCGATATCATCTCGATCTCGTTGAACTGGAGATTTAAGATCTGCAGCGTGTAGAGATCCTTGAACAGCGCGGGCTCCAGCTTGACGATTCGATTGTGCGACAAGTTGAGGAGCACGAGACGTATCAGACCGGAGAACGTTGCCGAGTTGAGCCACGAGCTGGTCAGGACGTTCCGCGACAAGTCGAGGGTGACCAGTTGATTCATGCCGGCCACCAAGCCGGGCGACAACACGCTGATGGAATTGTTTTGCAATCTCAGTTCCTTCAGCGATTTCGCCGCGTCCCGGAACATCCCCGTCGGCAGGGCGACGATTCTGTTCCCGGACAGGTCGAGGCTCTCGAGGGAACGAAGCCCGTGCAGCGCCTCGTCCGCTACCATCGAGATCGCGTTGCTCGACAAGTTCAATACTCTGAGGCGCTTCAACGACGAGAATCCGTAAATTGGCAGCACGGAGATCTGATTGTTCGATACGTCCAACGACTGCATGTCCAGGGAACAGGGAAACGGGGCCGGCGTGGATTCCTGCTGGCGTCTCGACGTTGGCCTGTCGCCGACATCGCGAAACCCGAGCTCCGTGATATCCTTCAGCGTGTTCCACGAGATGTTCAGAGTTACCAAGTTCGATAGGGGACAAAACAGCCGGTCCGGTATCTGCCAGATGTTGTTACACGATAAATCGAGCTTCTCGATCTGCGGCGTGTTGTCGAAGGCGCCGCTCTCCAGCTCCAAGCTGTACTTAGTTTTGCGCCCGTTCAGCGTTCTAACGGTCAGATTACGGAGGTCGCGCAGCCCGCTGAGTATCTTGGCCGGCCAGTGCACCAGCTTGCATCCGGTCAACTTTAGCGAACGCAACCGCCACAAGTGGAGGAGACTGTCCACGCTGAGGACGCCGCTGCTCTCATCTTCCGGCTCGGGTTCCTCGCAGACCACGTTCATGGATGTGACGTACTCGCTCGTCGTTTGAGAAAAGTTCGTCCTGAGCGAGTCGTTGCCCGCGTAACGGCGTTGGACGCAGGTGAGCGCGCCATCCTGCCGCGAATCCCACGAACAATGCTCGGGCAGATCGAGCCTCGGCGGCAGCTCGCTCGTCACGGCGAGCACGTGCTTCTGGCATACTGGCACGAGCAGGCAGCAACAGACCAACAACAACGACAGCGGTCTTCTCCTGGAATCCTCGAGCCGACCGACGAGCCCACGCATCTTTAGCGAACACGTTGGCTACGCTTCGTACCGCTTCGTTCTCTGTTTTCTGATCATTACGCGCGACCGCGTCGCGTTGCCGGCTGCTCGTTGCTTCGTTCGCGTCAGCGAATCACGTGGGAATCTCTGCCGAGAGTGTCCTCGGCGGAGTGTCCTCGTGATCCTTCGCTTGAATTCGATCAACGGTCAACGATTATGCGGACGCCCTGACGTAGAACGTCCGTTGAAGCTCGACGCGGAAGGATTCCTCGTAGATAAATTTCGATTATTCGGCGATTATTATAACAGCGTAACTCCAATTCCGATTAGCGAGACTTAGCCTGCACTTAGCCTTCTATCGATCACTTTTCATCATCGAGAGGGAGAAAACGGTCCTCGTTCGATAGCACGGAGAGTATCTTATCTTCCCAGGATAAGATTTTCAGACATATGTTTCCTTTCTCCTTTTCTTCCTCTTTTTTTCTTTTTCCCTTCTCCTTTTCTTTCCTTCGCGATCTCGCGAGTAAGCTGCTTTACCTGCTTTCGCAATGTTCTCGAAATTCCGTATCCCCAATTCGGGGGAGTTCACTTTTTTCCGAGCGATCACCGATAATTATCGAATCGCGGCGGTAACAGGCTCGACAGGCATCAACCCTATATCAGAATGTTATCCGCTTACGATGATTCGCCGGCAGATTAATCTCGCGTCCCGCAACCGGCATACTTCCGATCAGGGAGGCGCGCTCCGTTCGTATCCGGCCGATGTTGACGTCCCGTGCAGACTCCTCGATGCGCGCTCCGATATGTGCCATTACAAAATCCCGCGCATCACTATCTCTTCATCGACGACGTCGGGCAAACGCGCTGCGGGCCCTCTCGGTCGGGGCTTCTCATCGGGGAAGATCGGGGTCAAACTCCAACGAACGGACTCCGAGTAAGGAACGAAATCGAATCGACAGAGTGACAATTTCACGAGCTGACTGATCCGTGCAACGAAGGAGCAAGACAGACAGAGCAAAACGAAACAGAGATCGGTCCCGTGTAACGACGAGGACCGTAACACTCGGTACGACGGCCACCGCACGACTGACGAGCGAGATCTTCGCGGCATCTAACTCGACGCAGCGTCCACCAATCGTTTCTACCCCCACCGACCGGTGGCGGCAGCACTCACACAACGGCGGCGAGCGGCGGCACCCAAGTGGAGTGAGCACGCGCCTACCGCAGGACCTCGGGGTAGGACGAGGACGTCCTGCGTTCCGACTAGACGTGAGAGCGCGTCTTTCTCGCGCGTGTACGCGCGCGTCCCTTTTCGTGTAACGCGCGCACGCACACGCTCGTGCTCGTTATACCATTGCACACGATCGACGGACGTGCGAGGAGCGCGCGGAGGGAAGAACGGAGCGGACATTGCACGCAACCTGTCCGTATCTTCTCTCTCTCGCGCGCGCGCGCGCGCGCGAGGGACGTCGGATGTCGGGGGGCGGGGGCGGGGGGGGGGGGAAGCATCGACACTTCACTCGTTATTAGGATCGGCAAAAAGTATCGGTGTCCCAACTCGGTGCTGCCAACGGCGAGGAAAAATATCGTTGCGTGTGTTGTTCGAGTAAATATGGGAACGGCACAAGGCAGCCATGTCGCGTATGCGCGATTTAACGCGTTTTAACAATTTTTCACGCACCCGCGCGAGTACCCAGCGCGTTTCCTCGAGGATCCGAATGATCCTCCGCGCCCGACCGACTTGAACGATTAAACGCTCGTGTCATAAGATCTCTCAATGCATTCTAAGGGTGCAACGGTGCGTTGCGAACAACGTAAGATCGAATCGCGGTAGAATCCCGACTCGCTGCGCGTATCCGGATTTCTTCCTGCTTCTCGCAGGCGAAACGCGAGGCGGGGTAGATGCAGACTGGATGCCGCTCGAGGCTGACTCGACTGGCGTTTAGTGTATTACGTGGACAATTCTCGACGACGGGGGAGACGGGAAAGAGAGAAAGAGAGAGACGGCGTCTTACATCGCGTCTCCGCCGTCTCGTCTCTCCGTCTCTTTTGGGATTTCGCGAGGAGGAAGGCGGACCCGCGCCGCTCTGCTCATGCGGGAACTACCCCGAGAGAGGGTGGATGAGGGTGGTAGTAGCAGGCACGTAGCCACTCGTCTCCACGCACACGCAGCGCATACTCATCCCGTCTGCCGTTGCAGCGTCGCTGCAAGGGCAGCGCCCGAAGGGTGCACACAGAGAGCGATCGAGAGAGAAAACGAGGCAGAGAAAGAGAGAGAGAGAGAGAGAGAGAGAGAGAGAGAGAGAGAGAGAGAGAGAGAGAGCGGGAGAGAGAAATGAAGGAAAGGAGGGACGAAGAGACGGAGGACAGGGGGAGGACATGGCATGCACGACTTTGCGATTCGATTGCCGAACTTGCACGAAGAACCGCGAATCGGTCTTTCCTTCCTCTCGTGCTGTGGAGACGCGACGAGCTTCTTCTGGATGTCCACGATATTCGGAGCATCCACCCCGACACGCGGACCCACCGTTCGCAAAAAGGTTTCGATCAATTTTTAAGTGGCCGCTGAATCGCATTGGTCTCTATCTCTCTCCCTCCTCCCGTTCTCTCCCCCTGCAAACCAACAAACAACATTCGCCCGCTTCCTGCGTCGAGATTCTCTCTCGATCCCCACAGATCGCGATAGATCGAAAGGGCAAGAGGGAAGGCGTACGCAAGCGAGAGACAGAGAGAGACAGAGCGAGACAGAGAGAGAGAGAGAGAGAGAGAGAGAGAGAGAGAGAGAGAGAGAGAGAGAAAGAGAGAGGGAGGGAGAGCTCCGGATATGTCCGATGCTCAATAAGCCTCGCTGATTCATGCTCGTTCAGCCGACAAGCGACTTTCGACTTGATCGATGGGGACTCGAAATAGTTTGTAACTTGGTGGCCACGGTCGCGCTGCGGTTTCGACTTCGCAGAATATATTCGCGCGCCTCGGCTGGCCTCGCCTCTGGTCGACCTCTGCCTGCGCTCTGACAGTTTCGCCTCGAAGGAAGCGAGCATTAATTCATATTAAGTGTCACTTAATCGGGAACTTGGAAAGGCGAATAAACGCCGGCCGGTATCCCCGCGATCCTTTCATTCCGCGTCGGATGTTTCTGGCGCGATACCAGAGACGGATCACCCGCTTAATTGATGCATAGGTGATAAGAGTCCGGAGATGCCTTCCGCAGAGGAGAAGGCTCCTTTCTGGAAATTGTGAATTATTAAGCGCACGCTAAATTTGCGGAAGAAAGATCGCCCGCGCGAAAGATACCCTTGCTCTTTGTAACGACCGCGACGTGACTCAAAGCACGGATATTCGATTTAACAATATTTTACACTTCTCGGAAAGATGAATCTCTGAAACGTCTGCAGAGAACGGTCCGGGCGCCCGGCGATCCTAAGGATCTCTGTCGAGATCGACGAGATGCTGCGCTCTCTTTCTTTCTCTCTCTCTCTCTCTCTCTCTCTCTCTGCTTCTCTTTTGGGAAAACGGGCCGTTGCCGATTCGACAGGGTCTTAACTCGCGACGAAAGAGACGCTCCGGTACGGCATAACGAAGCGATCACGTTCGCCGACGTGAACGCAACTTATTTCGCGTATGCTCCCTCTCCCCCCTTCTCCCACCATAACTCGGCGCGTCGGAAAAAGATCAAACGTTCCTTCCGATTGCAATTAATTTGTCGCGCTATTACGCGAAACTTCCCTTTAGAGTCACGTTTAATTAAAATCGTTATAACGGCGATCGCGGATCGTTACGGCTTCGATAATAGGTGCCGCGGATATCCGACGTGTTTTCCTCCGTGCAAAAATATACGCAATCTTACTCCGCTGCACTGCAGGCGCGAACCTGTTATTTCTCAGCACACGTCTGTTACCGTTATCAACGGTAACGTTGAAACGGACTCGCGTGTTAAAAACGCTCCTCGGTTACGCGATATATCATAACTTCAAAAATAAGAATGGCACGGCGCGCAAGTATCTAGTCGCTGGATAAATCGAGATTAAATGCGTTTGTCTTCGTTGAAAAACCGCGCGTTCCGTTCCGTCGACGGAATTGCGATAGTTATTACTTACAAACTAATGCCGAAGCCGATTGGGACATTCATTAGCCGATACTTTTTAGCGCACGATTGATTATGGCAATAGCGTCCCGAAAAATCCGCGAAACGCGTCTCTCTGTTTACCTCTTTCGAGCCTCTTTCGCTTATCCCATTCCTGTGTCGATTCCCGGTATCATCGCGCGTTAGATGTATTAAATGTAAGATCGTCCGCGGTTCAAAAATAATTCCACCCTCCTCCGTCGCTCCTCGCTCTCCTGAGAACTTTCGATTCGGAAATCAATTAGCAGGCTCAGTTCCCACGCGAGCGGCGAGTCGCGCGCGCGTCACCGATGCGCAATCTTATCGCGAGGCTGGGAGTAGAGGCTGAAAGTGGCGCGGGGAAAAAGAAGTTTTAATTAAACCTAGAATAAGAGTTTAATCGAGCAAGAGGGATTAATTGCCCGAGGGAAGGGGTACGCGGGGAGGGCAGAACGCCCGTGGAGTCAAAGGAGACTGACCGGCCTCCTGCGCGCGGCACTGCCGCGTGACTTCTGAAATACCTCCGGCAAAGCCATCCGTATAAATATGCGCGCGAAATCTCGCCGTGAATGTTCCATTATGTCTAATTAACGGTACGCCTGACTTGACGCGCACAATTCACCGGCGACGCGCTCAATCCTGCTCTGCTGAACCCTCTTTTCATTTTCGAGACACCCGGTGTCCTATCAAATTCTTCCAATTCCTGGCAGTTTCCGAGGGACGAGACGCACGGCCCTTGCGCGACGCAGGCCGCAGCGAAACAACGGGCGAACGTAAAAATATCTCGCGACGACCGCGTCGAAGCGCTCTCCGAGAGCAGCTTCCCGCCCTCACTCTCTCTCTCTCTCTCTCTCTCTCTCTCTCTCTCTCTCTCTCTCTCTCTCTCGCGTTCTTTTTCTCTTGCTCTCTCGGTACGTTGTAAATTAACTGTACAACCCTCGCGCCGGAGGCGCGTTTCATCATCCTTTTTACGGCCGTATATTTTTTCACGAGTCTCACTGCACGGGATCACTGATGACCGCGTAAAAATGGCGGTCATGGCGTTTCGCGAATCATTGCCAGATACCGCTCGCAGCCTCTGTCGGACTTTAGGTACGGCGGATCGTTACCGTTACGCGTATTAGTGCGTCGAACAATAGCGCGCCTTAACCATGTGATTCGATTTATATCGGAATCTACTCGGATTTCGTTTTCCTTCCCTTTTGTTCTTTTCGTCGCGCGCCGCGTGGCATGTCCAAGTTCCGCGCAAAATAGATCCATTTGCCAAATAAGTTTATCACCGCCGATGTGAATGGAAAATACGCGAGGCGAGTCCGCTGTTCGCGCGATGACGACACGTTGCTAAACGCATCTCGCCGTTTCGCGCGTCTCGTAACAACCGCAAATTTATTCGAATGAGCCGAATGAGTGTTGCTCGAATCACCAATAGCGATTTAGCTCGGTCCTCCCGTACGAGTATCGATGGGAGATATTTGATCTCTCGCTTGTAAAAAACAGAGAAAAATGTAGAGGATCTTCGTAGGCTACACCTCAAACTCAGATCTAACTAAAAAAGAAGCTCAATCTGCAGTTAATTTCCACTCAACTCCGCGGGAACTTTAATTCGAAGCTTAATTTAATTTCAATTTAAATTATACCGTGATATTTAACAGCAGTTAACGCGGAAGATGGGCAAGACGTCCACTCAATTCACCCTAAATTAATCACAATTTTGTCGATGTCGAGAAAGTTTTGTCGATGTCGGCAAAGTGCATTACTCTCCAGGAATCCTCCGTGTCCACCATTTTCCAAACTCATCGTCGTAATCCTCGCGTTCCGATACGCTTGGACGCGATCGCGCGCCGATCGGTTACTTAATTTTGCGTGCGTGCCGCGAGATTTCACGAGAGCGAAAGCTCTCGGCGAGCGATGGAGAAATAAAAGGGAAGGAGGGACGGGGAGGGGATGGGGGGAGGGACTCCGGGTAAGAAAAGTTGCCGAGCAGGAAGGGAAATCGCTGCGAGAGAAATCGCCCGGCACGAAAGCAATCGGCAATCACTCGGCGACTATCTTTCAATAACGGCGCGCTCGATGGTGGTATTTACAATTTATCGAAAGTTCGTGACGCGCCGTAGACTCCCCTGCCCCTCCCCTCCCCTCCCCCCCGCCGCCGTCCCGGTAAGGGCGCGCAGTAAAGGGAAATTGAAAGCTCCGCCCGGCACAATAAAGTATCGGAATTTACAGAACGATCCCGGCGACCGAGCATGCCCCGCGACTTTTACCTCCGAGTCAATCAAGCTACCGCGACGCGTTATTAAAGCGTTATCCGCGAGTATTTGCCGTTCCAATATGCAAATCGGCGGGCGCGATGGCCCGCGGGCGTCCGTCAAGCATCGGCGTCCGTCAAAGAGGAGAATCGCGCGCGGGAAGGAATACGGCGAATAGACGAGCATGACGATAAGCGCGGCGCGTTAATGCGGTTTCTTTTGTATTTCCCAGAGAGAGAGAGAGAGAGAGAGAGAGAGGGGAAAGAAGAGGAATCTAAACGTGCAATTTCGCGGCCACACCGCTCGTCTCGGCGCGCGCGCACCGTGCACAGCGGCGAAAAGTTCGCCGGGATAAAAGGAATTGCCGCGAACCGTGCATGGCGCGGCGCCTCTCCGAGCGAGAGTATTTCGAGCGATATTATTCTCCGCGTAGAGAAACGACGCGAAGAGAAACGAACTGCCGGACGCCACAAATGAGACCGGCGCTTCCCACCGGGGTAGCCCGAAGGAGTTCTTCTTAAGGAGATTGACCGCATCAGGCTGGAACAAAGTCCAAAACCGCGGTGCCCGGTGCTCATCGGCGTAGGCACTCGCGATCGTGGAACTCGCGGCGGAACACGATGCTGGCGGAACTTTGATCCTCGCCTTAAACGAATCCGCGCGAAAATTGCATTGTCGCAACAGCGGCGCAATTTGCAAGGCACGTCGTCGTCGACCGTGACCCCCGACCGCGTCATCTCCCGGCGAATCCCTCGAAAGTCGCGGTGGCAAATAGCTATTTAAGTTTGGTCCCCGTAAATCTCCTTAACGTCATAGGAATTTTCGCACTTCTGCCCGCTCGTTAGATTCGCCGCGCGCGGCGAATGCAATAAACGTCCGCTTCGATTGATGCGTCCGCCTCGGATAGCGACTTTAGCGTTCTGCATAGTTTCCGGAAAAACTATCTTCCTGATAAGCTCGGCGTCTGGTAATCCGGAATGTCGTCGATGACGGTAGAGATGGAAATACGACAATGATCGGATCGGAATCGTATCGGAATGCTAC
The DNA here is from genome assembly GCA_020341155.1 of Eciton burchellii. Classification (NCBI taxonomy): domain Eukaryota; kingdom Metazoa; phylum Arthropoda; class Insecta; order Hymenoptera; family Formicidae; genus Eciton; species Eciton burchellii. The sequence continues at coordinate 2,830,234 of JAHMML010000005.1, forward strand.
TCCGGATTACTCGTGTAGCACTTGTATAACATTACCGACCGCGTCTTTTTGCAACGAGCAAGAAGCGCGTCTTGTTAAAGGGCCCTTGCGAAATAAAGAATCACCGAAGGGCCGATCCACGCGCAGCAATTTTTTACCTCGATCCGATCGTTGCAATTCAAATCAGTTCCGAGGATGGTGCTCTTTTTGTTAGGACCGCGCGCATCCCTACACCGAATTCCAGCTGTCTACTTTGCTCGCTCGTTCGACTATTCGTTCGATTTAAATCGATTTCTCCGCGCGATGCGGCTGGTTCGAGTTTTCTTTCCCGAACGAGAACGAACTGCCGAAGACCTCGATGCTCCGTGCCAATTAAAACGATCCTCGTCGAGTCACGTATTGTATCCTCTCGTGATATAAAGGGGGGAGGAAGAGGGGAGGGGAGGGAGGGGAGGGGAGGAGGGGAAAAAAACTAGATGCTTTTACTCTGTTACCTGATCTGCGAAATTATGAGAGATAATGATCTAGATATTTCCAATCCGATATTTATCGGGCGCGCTTTGCAAAATCCCATTATCCCGTGGCAGGGAAATAAATGAAAAAATAAAACTAGGTATTCGGGAATCATATAGAATCGGTAAATTCCGATTTCGATACTGCAATTATACGGGAATGGATTTATTCGCGATAAAACGGAAACATGGAAATTATCCTGAGATACATTCCCCTTGATTTCTTTTTCTCGTTGGTGCACTAGAGATTAAAAATTGAAATTATATCCGATTACAGTTTTTGAACTCAAAGTCACATCGCCGAATCGCGGAGCAGCTGATCTTCGATCGGGGCGATCGAGTCTTGCGGCTCTTTGACTTTGAATTTTATTACATCGGCGATTCAATATCCGCACGCTTCTACGGCTCGGAATTAAGGATTCGTTGCGCAAAAATAGCGCATCAATGCAGACAGTTCTCCGTGACGGTCTGCCGGTCTACGGTAAGATCGCGCGTTTTTCGCTCGACGAAACTGGTTCCCTCTCATCGGGCAATCCGTTCTCGACAATTCGATGGGCGCGATGCTCCCATCATTCGCGAAACGCATCTTTTTACATCGTCGCGATCATCGTGGATCGTTAATTTGACGTATAGAGGCCAGGGTCGGTGAATGCGCGGCCATAGAGCGCGCGTACGTGTCTCGCGGTCTCAATGCGACCGGGAGATCCCTTTCAAGTAACACCGGCAGAACCTGAACGACGTTTAACCGGAAACTTGATATCGGTGGACACTCGCCTTAGCGGGCTCTCTCAATTGATTGTGCCCGGCGCGACAATAAGGATCGCCGACGTCGCGGAGCGGAAGCGTGACGGCGAGGGCACTACCGTAAATGCGAGAAAAGCGGAGCCGTGCATGCCGGCTCTTTTGTGTACGATCGTGTCACATTGTGTCGCGCCGCCTGCGAATATTTCGCGACCAGCGTTCGCATAATAAAATCCCGAAGCGCCGCATCGCGTCGCGAATTACGCGAGAGTTGCGGTCGAGAAGAGAGAAAGAGAGAGAGAGAGAGAGAGAGAGAGAGAGAGAGAGAGAGAAAGCATCAGGATTATTCTTAGCTGTCGCGGTGGAAAACCGTCGGTCGGGCGATTCCGACTTTTAACTATCGCTACCGGGCATCCGCGTGTCACTCGAGCGTGTTCGGTTTGAATATTCAAATCGCTCTTCAACGCTAACCTTGCCGGAACGACGTCGGTGCGTCCCTCCCTGCGCCCGACAGGCGGCGAATCAATGTGCTCCCATTATTATTTACTGCGGCAAGATTGATCATGCCGAGTTTTTAGCGTTCTTATCGACGCCCCACGGCGAATATCGGAAGCTGCCGAATTGAGGCAATTATCCGCGTGATTTATTGCGCGCCGCGACAATTCCGCGCTCCCCCGCGAGTCAGCGCGGGCACGCTCCGAAGATACGTTGCAAGCTGTCGCCGTAAATAACCGGATAGCCGATTATCAGATCGATAATAACTCGATTATGCCGCGCCTTCAACCGCGAGTTGCAATTATGAGCAATTATAAGCTTGACGAATATAAAACTAGCGGGCGAGCTAGTTTTACGATTCGCGCGATCGGATTGTTGTTTGTACTCGCGATATTCAATGTATCCGACGATAATTCGACGATACGTTCTATGACGACGAATTCGAATTATCCGAGTTATTAAAATTATCTGTGTGCTCGGATCTCGCGATCAGACGTGCTCGCGGCACGTCGCAGCGTAATACGCGAATACTGTGCGCTGCATGGCGGTCCAATGGCGATCCATTTTTCGCGCGTGATCAATCGTAATCGCGCCTGCGGGCCACGGGAACGTCGAAAAAGCCGGCAATCAGGAGACATTCGATCGTTTCCGCGCTAATGCTGCAGGCGCATCGGATTTACGCAGTGTTCTCGAACACGACCTCGACTACACGTACTGCACATTGGAGTGACGTACGTATTGACGCTTAGATACCTGTCGATACTAGGCATCCATAATCCGATTCGCGGCTAACGGCGCGGAAGTTATCACAGACTCCTCAAGTCCCTTCCGGTCTCGCTTCAAGTTTCGCGCGACGTAGCGAAAAAGAAGAAGAGGCCGCGACGCGCGAAGTAGCTCGTAATTTTAACGACGGGGCGTTTCGTTACTCATCGCTCCGTCAGGCTCATTTGCATCTCGTAATACGCCGAACGAGGCTCAGCGATTATCGGCAAGAATGAATCGATAGTCGCTAGCGCGCGAGCTCTCTCTCTCTCTCTCTCTCTCTCTCTCTCTCTCTCTCTCTCGCTCTCTTTCTGTCTCGTTTAAATAAAAATAAACGCGTCGCCGCCGGCGCGTAGTTTCATTAAGTTTCCGAAAAGCTCGCTCAATGTTTGTCTTCGAAAGAAGTACTTTGCGGGACAAACAAGCCGGCCGGTGGGGATAAAATGAGCCGCGCTCGCAGCAGCGACGAAGACGAGTTTTGAAAATGTAGAAAAGAAGCGACCGCCAGCGACAACGGCGCTCAGCCGCGGGAAAAAGGAAGGAACGAATGGCTTCCTCGAAAATGTCTCGTCGAGACATTAAACGTGGAAAGTAGTTGAACTGGGTACACACGGAGCTGTGTAAACGCGCGCACGCGTCCAGTAAAGGCCGCGTGTGCATCGCATTTTAAGCGCGCTCTCTTTCCATCGTACATTAATTTACATGATTCGGTGCGCGCGCGTCGCGCGCGTTCGCGAATTATGTTAAACATTCCGCGTTGTCGAATACAACGCGGGAGGGTGGAAGCTAAAAAGATAATTATGCGCCAAATTCATCCGGCGGAGTGGACTTTCCAGCGAATGAAAAATGCCTTTGTAACGCGATAACGTTAGCAATCGGGACTCCCGCGCAAATGGAACGCCACGATGATTTTCCAATCGCATAAAATTAACGTTGCGCTGTCGTTTAATCTTCTTTCAATCGCCAAATGGCAATTGAATGTAAATACTACTCGATACTGTTTACACGTAGTAATACGCTAACTATTAAGCTCGCCGCATTAGGAAATGATTTCGGGGAGCAAAACGCAAACGCGAACGGTATAATTAAAAACTTACGTTTCTGCGAAACGAGCCGAACGGATGAGCCGATTTCGGTGATTACATCATCAGTTTTATTAGTAAACCCAATACTGCCTCCTCTTTCGTCGTTGTAATCCGACGAAGCGTTGGCTGATCGCGATATAGAGTTTCGCCACCACGGTCACGAACACAATGACAAAGTCAGTGGATCACGCTATCCCCTCCCCTCCCCTCCCCCCCTCCTAAATATTACTCGCGTTAATTGGCTCGAGTTTCCGCGGATCGCTTCTAATTACGCGACCAACGCGATTTCCGCGCGCGTTTCCAGCGCGAGTCACGGCGGATCGATCGATCTTACTCTTCGCAGCGATGTGACGCTGACGACGCCGACGACGCCGGCGACGTCGATAGCTTCGGTGTTACGTTTACAGCCGGGGCTGCTAATTTCGAAACAATGGCCCATCGGGAGCCTTTGTTTCGCCGGTAAGGCGGGAAAAAGAGGAAGAGCGAGCGCCGGCACTACTCGGCGTGTTTTCGCCTCGCGGCGACTAATGAGAGGCGTGTCGCGCGGATAACGCGGGAGCGACTAATCTAATATCGAAGCGAAATTACGCATAAGGGATGCAAATCCCCGCGGTCCCCTCCGTCTTCCCACCGTCCCGGCGGCGCCCTCGTGCTGTCGTCCGTCGGCGCGCGTCCTAATAAACTCCTTTCATTAGAGCCGCCCCGCCGTGCCACACGCCGAATGAACAAACTGTGCACTCGTAACACCGGCTTGGCGACAGCTGCGGGACGGAACGCACACCGTAGCCGGTCTCGCGGTTTTCTCTCCCTTCGACGTCCTCTCACCCCGCCTCCCGTTCTCTTTCTTTCTCCCTCTCTCTAGCATCCCGCGGACGCTATCTGTGCCCGTGGCTTTTCTCCCTTTCTCGCAGCCGACGCTGACACACCGATCCTAGTATCCCCTTTCTGTCCCCCGTCTCTCTCTCTCTCTCTCTCTCTCTCTCTCTCTCTCTCTCTCTCTCTCTCCGCCAAGCTCGGCTGCTCCTGAACCGCGCCGCCACGAATCGCGTCCGCTCGCTTCCTCCTCGCCACACTCGATGATTCCGGCGTGTCTCCTCGTTCTCATTCCTGGCGCGGTCTTTATTGCGCGCGCTCGCGAGATACCCCCGTCTGCAGTCGCACGCGCGCGCGCGCGCGCGCGGAATTCCACGCTCGGCTTCTCTCACTCCGCTTCCCGGTGCCGGCGACCGAACAAATATCAAATAAATGAGACGGCTGCGCGAAACCTCGACGTTTTAATTACTGGTGTTTAGTCGCGGCACCGGGAGTCAAGAGGAGCCACGGAGCCACCTCTCGCCTAACGCTCTCCTCCCCCCTGCGCTTCTCCCTTTTTTGCTTCCTTCCTCCGGCTGCACCGCCGCGCGGCGCTCGCTTTGCTTTTTTCCCCGGATTCCGCCGTAATGCCAACTTTACCGCATCTCCGCGCTCGTCAGGGCACACCGCGTCTCTCTTTCGGACTCGCGTGTTTTTATTACACGCGAGGGTCATTATATCCGTCGCGGAAAACTGGCTGGTCGGAATGCGCAACGGCGCGCGAGGCGCCCTCGAATTTCCGAGCATCGTCGCGCGTACGCGCACATCGACAGCGCGATTATGCGCAAAATGCGTTTAGCCGAGGATCGTTTAATTGCGAATCCTGAATTTTGCACGCGATATGCGCCGTGCTGTCCCGTAAATAAAAATGGGCGATCATTTCGGTGAATGGGACAAACGCGAACGAATCGCGATATATTATTTCCATAGGGATTATTTTTCGCGCTTCGGGCTTATTTTAATGGAAGAGCGATAGCCGAGCGGGCGCGACGCGATACGCGGCAAATATAGAACACGTCGAGAGTCGAGCACTCGTTCCGCCAGTTACAGATTTCTTTGTGAATTTCAGATCGATTTTGCGTTAATGGAAGCGCGCAACCGAGCAATATCATCCCGATGTTTTCCTAATTTGTCCCGCCGAGCATCGCGTCGAGAATGAGTCGCGAATGAAGAGGGAGTCGCCGCGAATTTTGAAAGAAAAGGGAAACGAGAAAGAAGGAAAAAGAACTCATAGATCTAGATTCATATATCTTTCTTTTTTTTTCTCTCTTTCTTTTTCTTTCTCTTTTTTCTGGCATCGCGACGCACATTCGTGCGCGAATCTGCACGACACGCGAACTTTTGCGCTGCGTTGTGCCGCGGCCATCAGTCATTGGCCTGAAAACGGCCTGAATCGGATGATCGCGCGACATCTCGGCGTTTTGATAAACGATATTAACATTATTTCAGCGCGGATCGATCTCGTTCGACGCGGCTTTCAGAAACGCGCGGCGAGAAAATATCGCGTCGCGCGGATGCACGATTAAAGAGCGAGTCAAATACGTATATTTCTAGATATGCATATACGCGCGACTGTCAATTCGCGCGGGTACGACGGGTCGAATGATGCGAATCGATCAGTCAGATCGATGCACCGCGACGGAGGATGCGGCGGTTTTGTCCTTTTCTCATTCCCAAGCTCGACTCGGCGCGCTTGTATCGCGATTTATTAGGGGTGTCTCTTGTCTTTCGTGAACGCTGCAGCGGCGCTATGTAACTTTTCAAATTCCAGTTTCCACCAAGAAAGCTCCGATAGACGTTGACAGCTTTACATACAATATTTCGAGTACCCTAGGCCGCGGGTAAACTGCGCGAAGCGCGAGAGAAACTTCCGTTCTTGCATTCGCCGCCGGAGTCGTCACCTGCTGACTTCGATTTGTCGGCGGTCGCGAAACAACATTTAAAGCACACGCGTAAGAGAGAGAGAGAGAGAGAGAGAGAGAGAGAGAGAGAGAAATGGGAAAAAGAGCAAGTCGAAACGGGAAACGACGAAAATACAGTTTCACGGACTTGTCAGCCGGAAGATTTGCGCGCCGCGAAAATATAGGAGAGGAGGTGACACGCGCGTTCGAGAGGCGACGTGAAATAAAATCCCGTTGCTTTAATCGTCACGCTACATACAACAACATAATGATCAGATATAATTAAAAGTAGCGTCGTGTAGTTTCCGTTACGGCTCTCCTTCTTGCCACACGCACGAGAGCCATTTCCTTCTGCGAGTATCGATCGAGCGGCACTAACTGAGAGAAAGAGAGTACAGGAGAGAGAAAGAGAGAGAGAGAGAGCTAGCTTTATGAATTCCAGACGGGACGGCGGCATCGCGCGACGCTACGCGAACAGACGGGAAAAGTTCGCAGACGATAACGTCGATAAGATCTCGCCGTAGACAAAATTCATAATTAAGACCGGCCGGAGGAGCTTACGATTATGCGGCTCCGCGACTTCGCGGAGCGAGCCGGAGAACTGCCGCGCAAGATTCGACCTAACGATTCCATTCGATTAATCTATTTGCCGTATCGCGGTGGCGGCGGCCTGGTAATTAGAAGCACCCGCGGATCCGCGACATCCCGTGACGTCTGCGTACGAAATATCCTCCGTCGAATAACTCCGAACAACCGCCGTCTCCCGTTGGCCCTCCCTGCGCGCGGCCGCGTCCTTCCCTTGACACTTCATTACCCCGAAATAATTAATTCCTATCCGAGTAGCGCGAGGTGCCGGCCGTTAAAGTCCGTGACACTCGTAATACGCTCGGTTAATGATATCCGTATCGCGCGGCTAGGATCGCGTCGCGCTCGCGCGCGCGCGCGCGCGCGCATACGTATCATAAGCTGACGCGAGATGTACAGCTGCTCTCTAAATATTTCATTTCCCGGTTTCGCTGCCGCGGCGCGACTGGACTGATATCCGATGTCGTTAAAAATGGATCGGCATCATTCGATATTATTGCGGTATTAGGCGAGTCAAGAGAGCGACGAGGGTGCAGGCGAACAAACGGAGGGAGAGAGAGAAAGAGAGAGAGAGAGAGAGAGAGAGAGAGAGAGAGAGAGAGAGGGAAGGAAAGGAAGGCGGATATTAATACATTGTTCTAGGCTAAGCCAGACGCGTGTAGATAACGATAGAACAAATACGACGTTAAATATGAGCAAAACCGCGACACATAAAATGATCAATATGCTAATGCCCGCGATCCATATTCATACTCATTTAGCATTAAATCCAACTAAACATTTCGCACTAAATTCAATAGCGCGTCCCGGATATTTATTTCCATTATATCCGCGTCCGCTATTCCATTATTTCAACAGCGACCGATGCTGGAAACCGTTCGCGAATTTTTATAGTCTTCAGCTCAATCTCGGACCGTAACGTCACGCGAAACGCGACGGCGATAATCAATGTGCGATTGTTCGTTAGAGGGAAGAAAATTGAAATAAAACGCCATTTTGCAAGACCGATTGGCCGAGGCTGATTTATCGATGGATCGATAAATCAGCCGCAAACTCGCCCGCAAAATTTAACACGTTCGTTCCGTTCTATCCATTCAAATCGCGAACAACAGCTACCGAGACCTTAAAAGGAAACGAATTGCTAACGACCGTCGCAGCTGATGCTGAAATATTCCCTAGCGATGAAAATTGGATCATAAGTTCCGCTGTGCTCGCAACAATCCGACTCGATCCAGCATCTTTGACATCTCCCTCGATAAGACGCTTCACTTTCTCGCATCGTGCGAGTATCGATACTCGCAAGATAATCCTCGATTCGTGCAAACTTGTGCGATTCCGATGTACACGCTCGTTTGTTCGACAATGTTGCTCGCGTGCTCGATAACCGCGGACGCGCGTTTCCTCGTCTGGAGGACGCAAAGTCGGCTCGCTCATACGGGAAGCGACTTGACCCAGCACGCAGCATTGTCACAAGCAACGTTCGTTATCCCCGGTTATCCCGTCTAATGACACGGCACTTACGTGCGTGATGACGGCAGCTTGCGAGCGTGCTCCGGCCGTTTCAATGGAGATGCAACGAATCGGCTGGATCGCGGGGCGCGGATCCTAAGGGAGAGAGAGAGATCCTCAAGGGGGACGCGCGGGGAGACATACCCCTTTTGTCCCGCAATGTCTTTGCAACCGGCGACATGTCAAACGATCCCAACCAACCCTCTCCTCCTCCTCCTCCTCCTCCTCCTCCTCCTCTTTTCTTAGAATATAAACAAAGAGCCGACTATGCGGGGAAGCAGAAGCAAGTATAATGTACCCTCCTGACCTACCATTTCCCTCCCTCTCCCTCCTGTCGCTCTGCGACGCGATTTACGGCGTTACTTATTCTGCTTGATCCATCCACCGTATCGGGCGTCTCCCTTCGTCAGCCGGAATCTCGCCCTTTCCTCTCCCGCGTCTCCACCCTTCTCGGCCCCTTTCCTACTTCCTCCGCCGCGTTCCGCCGCCCTTCGCCGCGCTGCGTTCCGTCTCTTCCCTCCCTCTCCTGCGTTTTTTCCCTCCCCGTCTCGCTCTGGGCAGCACCTCCTTTGCATTGTCAGAACGAGAACCTTCGGCGAGATCTTAATTCCTCTTTGCCAGCTCCATTCCCGGACTTCTCGAGCGTGAAATCGGCGCCGTGCCGCGCGCACCCGCGCCCAGCCCGCGTTTCTCATCGAGAAGCCCGCGACAATTCGTAAGAATAAGACCGTGTCCCATTATCGGATCAAGATATTATCATAATTGCCCGGGGCTCCGGTCGCTTTCAGAGCCGCTCCGTAGGAAGGACCGTCGTGGGATTAAAATTAAAGCAAATACGAAATTAAGAGATTGCGAGATAACGATCGTCCGTAAGCTCGTCGTGATTGCTTCAATTACGTAAAAATACGTGTACACGCATGCGGAGCATGAGGACACGATCTATCTGCGCGGGCATTATGCGGGCGCATTTTGCAAATGGCACAATGTATTGGCGATTGTTCAACTTTGAGGATTATAGATTTATTAATATTAATATACGTTATCGTTGATGTACTGTTCATTATCGCTGAAATAGCTACAATAATCGCGTTGCCAGATGTAGTGTGTAATGTAATTTTAATGAATATCACGACCATATTATCTGGTCATTCCGACAAAGATCAATAGAATGTTTATAACGGAACTCGCCACATACGCGCACACGCGCACACGCGCCTGTCCACTTTCGGAAAAATAAGCTACTTGTAATAACGCGAAACTTTCCTTCCTAGGTAAGACTCTTAGCTTGAGAAGATTCCGACGAAGAAAGGGATAGCGAATGATAAAGATAACAGGTTTTTTGGTCGGTGCCGGCGAGGCAAGATCGAATGAAATACGGCGTCTAGAGAAGCACTACTACACTCGGAAGTCTAAAACATTTTTGCGGTGGCGTAAGGGAACCAAGTCTCCGCCTGCTCTCTCTCTCTCTCTCTCCCCCTCTCCCTCTCTCTCTCTCTCTCTCTCTCTCTCTCGCGCGCGCGCGCTCGTGCTCCTGTGGGTATCCATGACTCTTGGCTGGGGATGAGGGAATTGCTAGCACGAACGTGCAGGAAGTTTAGCGTGATCTATCGGTTGAGTTTTCGTAGCGCGGGAACGCCGGCGGAATTTAACGAGCCACTCAGAATGAATATTTTGTTCTCGCGGACGCGGCCGTAATGCATGACCGTGTTCGGCTTCCCACGAAATTTGTTGCCAGGTAATGAAATTGATCTCAATGATCCGCAACCGGCGTCGCGGCCGTATAAATAATCCAAGGGACCGGGCGTCGAATAAATCCTGCCGACTGCTCGGATATAAGCACGAGCGGAGTTGTTGCCGCGCGCAGGGAATCGCATTCTAAAATCGAGCACGAGACGTTTGCAGCGTTCGTTACTTGGCGACTTGCTTGGACGAGCGTCGAGCTTACATCGCCTTACACGCGGATCACCGTGTAGATCGAATAAAATTCCCACATCACGGCCAGTTCTTAAATCAACGCGATCTTTACGCGAGTAATCGCCACGACGATAACGGCGCCGAAATTGAGATATCTCTCGATTCGCACGTCCGTACCGGAGGTGCGACGTCGATCGGAGTAATCGGGAACGAAACGTGCGAGCCTTACGAGTTTGCGGCGGACATCGCAAACGCGATCATCATCCTGTCAAATCCGCCGTACATCGGCGATTCGAGCATCGCTAATTTTACGAGCAGGACTGTCTTGCGCGATGACACCGTCATCGCGACTTAATCGCGCCCTCGCAGAGATTCGAGGACGGAATTCGAGCGGGTCGAATTTAATTATTTACTTTCGGCCGTAATGGCGAACGGGCGTTCTGGCCTCGGCAGCGATGCGAAGCCGGAATCGTGGATCTTTGTTTAATGAATTACCCTTCTCGATGTGGCATTAGATTAAATCCGAAGCAAGTCGATGGACGTCGGGCTGGCTGGAGTAAATTGATACAAACGACACGCTACCTCTTTTCTCCCCATCTTCCAGCGGCTCACAATCTCTCTCTCTCTCTCTCTCTCTCTCTCTCTCTCTCTCTCTCTCTCTCTCTTTCTCTCTCGGCCTCTTTCATTTCCCTCCTATTCCCGCCCGCCTCTCGCGTTACCCGACCACCTCCGGCTTACCGTGATTGAAGAAAAGCGAAGGTGTTCGAAGTTATTTCACCGTCGTATCTCGCCGATCAAAATGCTGAGAGGTGCGGGAATTAATCTCGAAAGTACCCCTATTCCGTCAAACGTCAGCCGCCCAGACGCCTCCCTGATAAGCGTGCGTCTTGCAAATTGAAATTGAAGATCGGCGCGGGTACATAGCGTGTTTTCACCTTCTCTCTCATCGAGCTCGCTTAAATAAGGCGCGATAAATAAAATATTCCGATGACGCCGGGGAAACTGTAACGCGAACGGACGTGACGCATGCACAATTGACTGCTCCGTGCGGATGTTCCGGCACCATTGGGCGCGAAATGGAAAAACAACCGCCGAAACTGGATTAGCAATTATTTAAATGGAATACCGTGTCTGCGCCGATTAATCGTGCGCAATCATGCCGCAATTCGGCAATTTCGTTTCATTTGCGACGTTTCACGCGCCGCTTTGACTCTCAAGAATCGTCACAGTCAGTGCCGATTATCAGTGGCGAATCTTGTAGCCGCCCGAATCTGGCAGCGGCCTTGTCGAAATCTGTCTTCCGCTTCCGTTAATCCGAATAATGAGAGCGATGGGAGCAACGATCAGTTATCGGGAAACACTTGAGCCGTGACGCGTTATTTTCAACGTGACGCTTCGTGAGAGATTAGAATTTATCCGCGAGTTGCGCACAGAACGCTTGGGGTTCTTTCTTGCCGTTTCACTAGGTTCTGTAGCCAGGATCAATTTATCACGCGCCGATGCATCCGGGAGTCCATCACAGCGGCGGCGGCGGCGGCGGCGGTGGCGGCAGCGGAGGGAGGGGGACTCGCAGAGACCGCTTTTTCCGCCGATTCAAAATACCTAATACCAAGTTCTCGCGATTTGCGCCGAGAGCCGTTTTTCCCCAGCGCTGTTTATCGCGGGAAAACTCCCCGCGCGCGAGTGACGCGCGCAGCTTTTTGCCGCGGCCAGATCGCAGGACGGCTGCCGGCGTCGTCGGCATCGGCATCGGTATCGGCAGCCGACGTCGGTACTTATTTATTCGCGGCTCGTTGGCTCTCGTCTACCCTACCGCGGCAGTCGGTAATTAATTTTAGACAGCGGAGCCAACAAATTTCTTCCGACGGCCAATGAGATGCGGCGAATTACGGGGCGGAGAGCAAAACGAGCAGAAGAGAGACGCGCGGAGACATACACATACAGAGAGAGAGAGAGAGAGAGAGAGAGAGAGAGGGCGCGAGCCCGGCGGGGGCCACCTAAGAGATTATCCTAAGAAAACTTTCACGGGAGTTTCTGGTATCCGGCGTTACCCGGGGTTAAACAATCTACAAAATTGAAATAATATGCAGATGTAATTTCGAGTAACTTTATATTGCCCGCCGCGCTGCCCCGGGTCATACCCCTTTCGAGAGTGTCCCAGGGCGGCGCAACTTTAGCGATGATACTCTCTCCCAAATTCTCTTCCTCTCCCTCTCTCTCTCTCTCTTTCTCTCTCTCGCAGCCGCGCGCTCTGCAGTTCGCCGACAAGCAGCTACGAATGCGAATGCGCTCGGCGTTACGACCCGGGATAAATATTTTTTCAACGCCAGACCTCTTGGTTATTATGTTCCGTCTTCTGGCGAATTAAACTTCCGGTTTCTCTCCCGATTGAGACGCCTTCGCGGATAAACAAGTTTACTTTCCGGCTGGCCCCAGGCACGACTTAAAGGAATACGCCGGATAAATAACGTTATTGAAAGAGAAATTGAAACGGTTTTCATTCTGAAAACAGTATAAATATATCCGGAATATCCGGAAACCAGGTTGGTGGTTAACGTGATATCCCATATTGATGTCCGACACCGATTTTCGTGTGCGCTTAGAGAGCTCTCGCGCGAGTCAGGATCGAACATCGCGCGCACGTGTGGAGTCGGATCCTTCGATGTGTGACAGCATCGAGCAAATTTGTTACTCATAATGCTCAAATATTTCTCTTTTCAAATATGCAAACTACTTCAGATCGAATTACTTGGCTTGTTTCACATTTGAATAGGCTGTAAAAAAAAAAAAGAAAGAAAAAAGAAACTGTCAACTTACAATGTGTGCGGAAGCAATGCGAAAACAAGTAGCGCGCACGTAGCTAGCACGCTACGTGCTATCAATAAACCAGTATTTTTCAATCAGTGCTCCACTGTTCCAATAACACTGTTTTGATAAAACGATCAGGAAAAAAAACATATTTTTTCCCCTTATTTTTAGTGCGGCAAATAAATTTCAATTATTTTCCCTTTTTTCTTTTGCCATTAGCTATATTAATTAAAGCCAAATAAAATCGGGTCCGCGTTACACGTTGTAGCAACAAAAAAAGAAAAGATGAAAAGAAAAAAGAATTCAAAACCGACGTAAATATTTTACGTAACGTACATAACATTTAATCACACTTAACAACTTTGAAACGCGGTTCTCCTCGTGCAAGCAAGGAGATCGCACAGAGCTTTCGACGAAGTTGTTCTTCAGACGATCGATCATGAACGATGGCTGAACGTTCGCGGATCCGTCTGGCAATGTCACGAAATGTCCAGCGGTGGGCGCGGTTTGCCGCTATCGACCATCGATCGACTGACCCGCGTGAATTTCAGATTGCCCCTTTTACTTTAGGGTTCATCGTCGCCCATAAATCTCGGTCGTTTCTTCGCGCGGATAAAACGGGACGACGTCCGCAGCGCGGCGCAGCGCGGCGGGAGGGGGCGGGGCAGGAATTATCCGCGGCAGCGGCGGCAATCGCCCCGACAATTTCTTACCCCGAAGGAATCCTTCTCGCTGCGCGACGGCGGGGATCGTTATCCGCGAAAATCGTACTTGTCCTCGCGTCGCGGTCGCGACTCCTCGCAAGTCGCTCGCGCGCGCCGCGCGATTCCGCGTAATAACGGGCATCCGGCGGATACCCGCCGCTCAGCGAGACCGGGCGCTTGCGTGCGCGCACACGCTGCCGAAAATGTGCGGTATGCGGGACCGTATATCGCGCACGGTCTACCGCAGCTTCCGAAATGCCGCGAATTCTCGGGCGCGCGGCGCGCGCTCGGGGCGCGCGCCCGCGCGCGACTAAGAAGTAGTAATATCAATCCGGCATCATCCATCATGGCTCACTCTATTAAACCACCGTAGCCCATTTTCCCTCTGACGACCCCYCCCCYCCCCYCCCCCCCCCCTTCTCGCAATCACTTTACTCGTCCCGCATAAACCCGCCTGGGCCACATCCCCCGTCGCTCTTCCCTGCAACCCCGAAACGCCGGGAGCACCCTTTCGACTTTCCTCGACAGCTCCGCCGCTTCTCCGTCGCCTTCTTCGTCCGCCCCCATCCGCCGACATCGACGTGTATCTTTCTTCCGCCAGCGTTGCTGTTATCCCCGTGTGCTTTATCCGTCGACTAACATCGCGCGAATCTGCTCTCGCCGCCGTTCGTCGGCGCGGCGCGATTCGCCCACTACAAGCTTTTCGTCGGCAATGCTCAACCGAGACAGCTCTGACGGATGCGGGACGGACACCCTGCCGGAGTTTACACCCGTGCTAATTACGATCCTCCCCCTCGAAGGCTACGCGGAAAGGGTTTGCCTGCCTGCCTGCCTGCCTGTCCGTAGTCGTTTCACGGCGCAGACGGGAGAGCCGGATGCGCGGCACGCCGAGTGGCTCGTTCGCGTGTTACGCGGAAATAAGATTTCGTAACGTTTCGTAACGCGATTTAACGCCGTGAATTTTCGTCAAGCTGCCGAGGCTCGCGAGAGTCGCACAGCTGACCCGTTCTCTTTGCGGACAATATGATTTAAAGCCGCTTACATCTACGGATGCGGCTCGAGCGCGTAGATTATGCCGCCGATGCCGCGCGGGCTACGCGTTGCAGTCAGACGCGAATTTAAACTGCCTCCGAGTTTCCCGCGAGATTGGAGAACCGCGCTCGACCGCGTCATTGGCGTGTAATCTGTAATCAATTCAATGGCCAGCAACGCCGTTAGCCAACCGCTTCCGGTTCCGGTTCCGAGCGGGAGCTAGCGAAAAACGAAGCGTCTCTTGACGCGCGCTTGTCGTCGCGCCGCGTAACTAGCGGCGCTTATCGGCCGCGCGTTGTTCGAGCAACGGCTTTTCCGCCGGAACGAGGATAGATTCCCGTAGGACACGCGGTGTGCGCTCGAAATCGCGAGAATAACGTTACTCGAGGGGGATTCCTGCCTCCGCAGTTCCTGCTCGCAAGCTGCGAGCTCCACGCGACGAGCGCCGCGACAAATGAAGAAAGAGCGGGCTTACGCGAGTTAGACGGATTAAGAGCGGGCACCGTTATCCGCTGAAGCCACGCTAACCATATTTGGCGACGATAATTACGCACTGTATCGAATGTAATTAGATTAGCGCGCGGGTTCAGTCAGTTGGAGTTACCTGCGTAATAGCAACGGCAGGAGAGAGCGCTGGACTTTATCTAACTTCGCCCGCGTTCTAAATTGACTGCTAAAGATTAACCCCTTAAGTCCGCCTAACTCTATTCATGTCGTGTTAGACGAACTTTCGAAAATCAATAATGCATCCGCGCCCCTCTCCCCCCCCCTCCCCCACCGGCCCCTTCTTCCTGCCTTCGACGCACCAGTTCCGCAAGATTGAGAGCAAAGTTCGATTCACGAGCAACCGAGATCGATCGCGCGATATTTCCGGGTCGCGTGAGGATCTCCGACCTACTTCGCGCATACGGCAAGTGAACAAACGAGCGATTCTCTTTGGGAATCCAACGCTTCCGGGATTACTCGGACGTGTCGGTATTAATGACGGGAGCAACGCCAGATCGTTTGGAAGCCGAAGGAAACTGCAAAACGCAATCTCGAGTAACCAGCTTCCGAGTTGGAGCTTTGTCCTCGAGCTTCTTTGATCGCGAGAACAAATACGACGCGCGTCACGGCCGCTACGATAAATCCCGCCAGATCCGCCAGATCGTTATTTCTGTTCTCAATGAGAGATTCCATTAGCCCTCGATAAGTTCGACGAGGGAAAACGATCGCCTCTACCTCGTGTTTACTAATCGCACCTACTTGAACAACTTTTCCACTATGGGAAACGGAAAGCGCTCCGGCAACCTTGGCTCGCAACATCCGGGAGGAATTCCCGGGAAAGCAGAATTCAGGAATCCCACGCTGTGCAACCGGAATGACCCTCTATCGCCGGATACGAATGTCTCTTCGATCTCGGTCGATTACAGCTACTCGTCGACAATTTGACAATCGATTCATCGCACGAAACCCATCGCGTTCCATCCGCACGCCACGCGCGCGAGCATTTTCGTGGCTCGTGGCGCGTTCTTCCGTGCGACATTCCGTGAGAATAAAATGGCAATTGTGCCGCTGGGACCGCGAGAAATACTTTTCGCGTCAATCGTGTATGCCGCGAAGACTGGAAGAAAGGGAGACAGGTGGGAAGCAACGGCATCGCAACGGCATCAGATTCGCATCTAGATGTGGAGCACGGGACGATACTACGGGAATTACGCAGTAAATCGATTTCCTATTATCGAGCAGCGTTCTTCGCCATAAAGCGGCCGAGCAGATAGATTATCCAGCGTATTATCAGGCCGTTCTTTTTTACGAGCGGCCGTAATGGATCGACGCGGAGCCAATGACACGCTCGGTTCCCGAACTCGCAGCGAGATGACTCGATGCTATCCGCGGAAGCTGAGAATGCACGTTTACGCGCGTAGGCGCAAACACGAGAGGCAAGTGTACCGGAATTATTGATTTTCCCTTTGGAGAAAAGGAGCGTCTTCCCTGCCGCGAGGGGAGGTAATACGAGCGAAATGTGAGAACGACGGGAAAACCGATCGCGCCAATTCCGCGAATATCGACGAATGCAAATAAATTCATCTTGGGGAGCGGGGAACGCGACATTGCGCGTTGCGCGGCGGAGAAACAATGGGCAATTTGGAACAGATCCGAATTCGCAAAATGCAACTGTCTAATACGCCGTTAGTCGTTAGCCGTTTCCCCCAGACGGGGAGGCACTTCCGGCTGAGACGTCCGCGATCGTGCGGGGCCGTTTGCAATTTCGGGCAATTTACGGTGAGATATTACGTGTACACACGTATACGCGAACGAGTAACGAAATCAAAGCTGCCTGAGAAATTCATCTCCGTTTCCGAAATTTGCCAAAACAATTTAATTTAATAGCGAGCGTTGAATGGCCCGGCAATTCCATCGATGGGCAATATCGCTGCAGCTATTAGAAGAGGACCGCAAATTTTTTTAATTTATCGCCCTGCTAACTGTGCCATTGAGGAGACATTCCGCGGTTAAATATCGATGTATGCCATCTTGATTTAAAGCAGCATACGTGTCATGTGACACCGACATCCGCGGGTTAACGACAAATTTTGCCTACACTAGTGACAAATCGGCGGGAGCGAGAGAGCCGCCGTTCTCAATTGATCGAATATATTTATATGAAAATACTTGTCCGCACGTTTGACGCCGCTCGCGATTAAAGCGATCGTTTTCGGCAGTTACGGCATTATCTCGTTTTCATTTGACAAAAGCACAATACATCGCGCGTTCATTGTCAGCCGATTAAGCATGCCTCCTCGATAAGCTCGCACGAACGGCGCAAATAACACAAACGAATCAAACGGCGCTTTAATCGGGACGGCATTTTTCGAGCGCGCGTGATCATTTTCCGCAAACAGCGATGACGCGCTCCGACGAGAATCACGCACGAGGATTACGCGAAAAACAACGCTAATGATCGCGACTCGTTGTTTCAGTGCTAATTAAACGATTCACCGTCTTCCTTCGGGGATGTTCTTCTTCGAGAAAATTAACGCGTCGCCAAGTCAGCGCGTCGCAGCGGTTTCTTGTCGGCGCGGCGCCGGTCGAATCTCCCTTTCAAAGTGCCGTTTGCAGTTTTGCAGGTAGGCAGCGGCGCGGATGACTTTATGGCACCGCCAAGACCTATCTCTACATTTTGCTGGTTGAGCAGCTCACAATGGCCGGGCGCTGTTCACGACGGCGCGATCGCTCGACGCAGCGACGAATTGCAGCACAATTCTACGTCTACATGCGTACACATATACGCGTGGCGATTGCTCGCCGGCATTTTACTCCCGGCAAGTATGCGCGGGGGGTTGGCAGAGGTGCGATAAGCTTAATGCAGTGACTATAGACTACAGGAGGGGGATGATCTCTCGTCTGGGTGCACGGGGAAATGTTCATCGCGGAATCTCCGTGTAATTTCACGGCGGATCGCGAAGATTGCCTCGTTTTAAGGAGATTCCCTCTCCGTTCACCCTTTAAAGGGGCGCAGGAAGGCGAAGGGAATTTTTCACTCGACCGAAAGGAACAATCGGCAGCGGGGAGTCCCTCCCACTCAAGCCGCAAGCTTAATGGAGTCTCGCGCGTCGCGTTCTTTCGCGTCGCGACGCGACGCGACGCGACGCGGCACGGAGATAAAATTCTCGGCCGGGATTTAACTTCTGACAGCAGTCGACGCGTTTCCGAACCGATGGCTCGAACGAGTCGGTCCGCCATTATTTATCGCGCGACTTGATTTATCGACGAGCGGCGATACGCGGACCGTCTCCTTGCGCGCTAATTAACGCCGATGCTTTAACGAGACGCTTTAGCGATCGCGATGCTCATGCATATCGATATTCGTGCCTTACGCGTGTACGAGTTGGAACAGGAGCGAATTTTAACGCGCTCTGCGTTCGCGGCGCGCCTTCTCCGCGCGGTAACGCGGTAACTGGTGGATTTCCGATGATTTCGCGGCGCATTAGCAGCGGAATTGTCCGCGCGCTCGATTTTACAATACGTAATTCTTAATACATATAAATAGCTTCCCCCGGCGCGCGCGAGCGCGCGGTTGTCCCGCGGCTTTTCATTCGCTTAAAATTATCAACTTCCTTCCTGACCCTTTCTCTGCGAGCGAGGACAACTTGTACGCGCCACATTTTGAGAGAGTTATGCGTGCCGTGTTCGCGAGTTAATGCGGAATATGCGCCGAGGCGGTAAAGCGAAATATGGAGCGTATTTTTCGCTCCGCCACTTCCAACGGGAAATTATAGTGTTTAATAATTCAAGTCCCTCTGTTAAATCTCTCTACGCTGATTCTTGAACCTCGCGCATCACGTTTAAGGGAAGGCTCTCGTGCAACGCGAATCTCGTTAAGGTGGAAATAAATGTGTCGACACACTTGTGTCGACACGCTTGTCAACGACGAGGCGTCCGGGACATCTCGTCTGGAACCAGTTTCCTGGATATTCCTGGCTCATCACGGATTATCCAACGGGTCAATTAAAATCGGAGTAGCATTACCGGGCAATCAAACAATCGACAGTCTCGATGAAGCGTGCGAAAGCCCACTCGCGATTACGTGTAATGCATATACGCGGCCATAGCCCGACAGTTCTGGCCTAAACCTTTCAATCACGACTCGCTGCGATTCTGCAAAGCGGACGCATAATACGTATCGATTCAATTACGCATTAATAGCACCAAAGGGCTTTCGCGAGCGAGCGGTTCGCGGGCACCGCTTTCTTACTCCCCAGCGTATCGTCACGCTCTCGCGAAGCGTAGCTCGCGCTCCATTAAGTCGGAATAAATGCGCCGAGCGGATACACACCAGCCAGCCAGCCAGCCAGCCAGCCAGCCAACAATTGGGTCGCGCACGGCAACAGGTGAACAGATATTGATATTACAATTCGTAAACTCCGCCACGGAGAGCGAGAGAGAGAGAGAGTGGGAGAGGGAGAGAGAGAGAAAGAGAGAAAGAGAGAGGGAGGGACAGAGAGATTTATGCTGCTGTACACGCTCTGTCTCGCAGACGAGAAATAAGCGAACAGCGCTCTCTCTCTCTCTCTCTCTCTCTCTCTCTCTCTCTCTCCTCCTCTCGTGTCCCTTTCAGATCGCGGATGCTGCACTCGGTGTCGAGACATCGTAGTCGATACGCTAAATCCCGGCCTGTTTGTGCCGGCCGTTGCTCAACACGCGTCGCTCCGTTGTTGCTCCACTGACAGCGGATGTCTTTCGGAACTGTCTCTGACAACGAGCGGGCGAGTTAACTAGACGCAACCACTTGTTGTTGGCTCTCGCTCAAGTACAGTCAGGACTAATTCTCCCGTGTCGAGGGTGTTCGGCGGGCGGGTGGACGGACGGACGGACGGGCCAACTTGCGTTCCTGCGGAAGACGATTCCGTTGCTCGCGGAAGCAGTTCTGCCGTGACGCTCTTAGCGCTGCACCGCCCGACGAGAGCGAGCCCGCTCCCGAATGTCCTCCCATGAATTTAGAGAGCGCGGCGCGGCGCTTTATCCCGCTGAAACGTCAAGATGCGCCTCGCCGGAGGAGCAGAACGCCGCCGGTTGAAATAACGTTTAGCATCGTCGGAGGGATTTGCGGTCGAGCAGCTCGCGTTAGCATGCGCGCACGAGAGGAAGAGGGAAGAGAGAGAGAGAGAGAGAGAGAGAGAGAGAGAGAGAGAGAGAGAGAGGAAAGGGAGAAACGTCCCCGACCCAGCTTAATCCGTGCTTTTTTCCTCGTTCTTTCGTACCGGGGATTTGTCGCGCGTCAGCTGGACCCGAGAACGATTGTCATATTAAGGGGGTCTCTCTCTTCCGCGGAAAGCGCTGAGCTCGCCATTTTTTTTTTTTCCCCCCCCAAGAATAACGCGCCGACGGAAAGAGACCCCGTCGCGGGATTGTAGCCGCGCCGGTTATTGCAGCATTCGTATCTTCGAGGAGAGAAGCGGACCGCTCGCTCGCGGCGAGATAATCTATTATTATTCGGAACAATAGATTCCGCGTTTCGATTTATCGCTGGAATCTGCCGGTCCAACGGTTACGTTGGATAATCCGCTACGAAAGCTCGAAAACACTTTGCAAACAGTTCTGACTTATTTAAACGGGGAGAGGATCCCTAAATGAGAGAACTTTCGGATCGCAGCGACACAGCCACCATATTTACCGCTTACGTCGCAGCGCGGATACTGCAACGTTAACTTATTTATATCGCAAAAACGCGTTGCAGAGTTGCAGGTAGAATACGCTTAAAAATAAATTTATTTTTTCTGTTTTCTTTTTTTTCCCTCCCTCTTCTCCCCACCCCCTCCCTCAGCGCAATAAGAGATTTTGCCCGTATGTGAGGAAACGTTGACAACTTTTTAAATTTCACATAGAATTTTTCACATTTTTTTCCGCGCTGTCGCGATGTCGCGAGGTAAATACTTAAATAATACTGCGTTTCCAGAAATTTGCATTCCGTGCAACGAAAACGCGTAAAAAAAAAGAAAAAAAAAAAAGAAAAAAAAGAAGAAAGAAACGAAGCAAATCCTCTCTCTCTCTCTCTCTCTCTCTCTCTCTCTCTCTCTCTGTAGCGCTTGTTCTCGCTCTCGCTCCCTGCACGGCTACAAAAGCATAATAAGCATCGCGCGAGCGAAAGTAAACGACGCCGCTGAAAACGCAAAATTCGCGAAAACTGTAGCCCCGTAACGTTCACGTTAAAACTGGCACTTCCGCTTCAAAGCGGAATTATTCCGCGGAGAATTCATCGTCCTTATTTGAGAGGTTCCGTAATAAACTCTCGTTAAGCTCATCGGTTCCCGATAACACACGAAAAATTCTATTACGTGGTATACACACGCCGCGCGCTGCGCGCCGCCCGCCGTTGGCACGTTTTTTGCCTCGCGCGCAACTTTATTGCACGGTCATTTTTCCGCATGCGAACACGCTGTAGCAACAAAGATACGAACCTATAATCCGGGATTCCAACGAGGCGGCGCCCGGACGGTATGCATTTTTTTGCAGGATCCTTACGTCGTAAAAAGGGCAGCGGGTCAGTAAGTCTCGCCTCGTGATCTCGCGAAGAAGCGGTAAAACCGCTCGCCCAAGTGAAATATCAACGACACCGTAAAATCCTTTCTTCCTTTCAACAGCATCGACGGTAGCGGCGGATACGCGAGCGAGTGCATTCGTGTCTTAACCGGAAAGAGAAATTTTACGTATAAATTTCGAGAAACCCTTTAAGGAACCCTTTACCCGGATTGTGTATACGAAATCCTAGTCATATACATTTATGTCCCTCTAGCTTTTATAGCGGATTTCTACGTTATGCTTATGAGTCTCCGAGGGAACCTTTGTCTCGTATACAAGCATCGTCCTCGACTATATATTTATATTTCTCTAGCTTTCAGCAGGTCTCTAAACATGCTTTTAGCAGGTCTCTTTATTGCCGCCTGTTCAACCCTTCAAGGAAATCTTGGCCAAGGACGCTGCCATGGACGGAGTTAAGAGAAAGGATAATCACGGAAATCCATGGCTGGGTTTAAAAAGTCTGAAAGATGTTTCAAGGTACCGCGGCTCGGACAGAATGGGGATTCGGTAGAATTTCACGAGAGACCTTCAAGGATCTCCAGAAAGAGACATCGCAGCAACCACAGGAGGACCAAAACAAACGTCTCCCGAGCATGTATTTATTTATATATCCAACCGGCGATCCGGTACAAAATGATACAAAATGCATTATGCGACACACAGTTCCCCCGTGACGCCGGAAGCCGCGCGATTCTTGAAGTTGCGTTAATACACCGATGTGCACACACGTGCAAGTCCGTTCGCAAGCAGCGTGCGCCGTTGTACTCGCGAGGAAACAACGTCGCTATTAATTGCGGTATTAATGCCACGGCGGTTATACCGCGGTGCCGGCGATACCGCGCGGATATAAATCAAGAATTACTTTCGTCGATTTCGTTCTGCCGATAATAAACGCGTCGAAATTCGTTCAATATTGGCGCGATTCTCCCTCCGGTCGCCGGCTACACCAGGTAGACGTTTCCGCGCCGTCGTGTGCATACACCGCGCCTGTACGAGAGCCAGGACATGCACACACGGCACAGAGGAGGAGAATGATGAGAGAGAGAGAGAGAGAGAGCCGACTTTGCGCACGCATGCACACGCGATATATCAACGGCTGATATTACCGAGGGACGGAAAAACTCGGAAGGACCCTCTTTGCTTCGTTCCCGTCGTTCCAACCCGGAGGCTATGTTTGATCAGTTAGTCACTACCGGGACCTGGGATATTGTTACCAATGGCCCCGGTTAATATTCTCGGATTACCCTCATACCGAACGGCGGCAGCGACTGCTGCTGCTGGTGCACGACGACGGAGCAGTCTGCTGCTTTCGAAACACGGGCGGAATTTTCGCAGCGGTGACGCTGCAGCCGAGAGAATGGATCGTGATCGCGCTTAATTGGCGCACTTGGCGGTGTTCGTCGCGCGTGATGGGATTCCATTGGTCAAATTAATTGCAGTCGCTAAACGCTCGCTTAAGTGAGCCCAGAAGCGGCGCGACGCCGCTCCATTTCGTCGATCGCTGCTCCGGTACACGCCGAAAGCGGAAGCACCCCGCAGCGTATCCGGTCGCGTCGCGTCCGCGATCTTGATCGACGATGTATAATAGTATCACTCATTCCCGGAGTGATGCGCGCCCCGTCAGAGGGATGACGTTATGCATTGCTCTGCGATATTCATGAAATTGGAATACGAAGCTTTCATTATATTAATGCGCGCACGTGGGCGCGTAAATCTCGCGTATCATGATGTAATCGATGCGGGACCGTTGCGACGGTTGCATATCCTGTACTCTGCATAATTAAAATAATTTCTCAATCTCCGACTCACTTTCGCGTAAACGAACACGCGCGTGGAGAGAGAGAGAGAGAGAGAGAGAGAGAGAGAGAGAGATTTGCTACGAATTTTAATTTTTCCTCTCCGTCCATTCCTCTCCTTCGCATATCCTCCGATAAGATTAATTTTCAGTCGCATCGCGCCGTTATCGGCGTACGACGCGCGTTCCGCGCAGAACCTGCGGAAGGTTTCACATTTCCAGGTCTACGATTGGCGATGAGAATTGGCCACGTCTTGCCACACGCGGCCGTAATGAAGTGAGAGAATGCTCGCTTTCTTACGCTCTCTTCGTCACGTATACGTAGCGTGTTCCGCTCCGCTTGCCGACGAGCGCGTGATCGGGATTTGGAGCGCGCGAACGCGTCGATAACGAGGCGATTCCGCGGCAAAGAGGACGATAAAGCTCCCGGCTTGCGCCCGGCGGTAATTAATTGAACGCTAACAGCACCGTTTACGGTCGGATCTTTCGTGTGCGGAAAGGATTTTCGAGACAGCGGCGTCTACTAGGCTCGCGCGCGCTTCCTCTCGCCCGCGCGCTCGAGTTCTGCTAATTGAACGCGTAATTGATGAGGCTGCAGTCTGTACTTACACAATGCTCCAATTGTGCTCAGCCAAGCGCCGGCACGGTGTGCCAATATTAGCGATGCACTCGACGTCCCTATAACGGACCCCTCTCTACGCACAAATAATGCCCCGAGTACCATAAATACTCGACAGCTTCCGCAATATGCCTGCGTTGCCGCTCGCCTGTATACAGGCCAGGCCTTTTCAAAAACCCCCGGAGGAGTCCTCCGAGGAAACGAGACGCCCGAGAATGGATAGCGTGCGACAAATTCTTCTCTTTTTCCCCCTCTTTCGTGAACCGTTAGCGGGATATCCGTGAGATTGCGTCCGCCGCGTTTACCGTCGCCGCTGGATCATAACGGAACGGTTCGTTATGGTCTAAGATGTGTCTCGGACGTTGTCGAGAGACGCATCTTGGACCGTAACAAGGACATAGGTCGAAAATCGTGGACAATGAATCGATAACGGCCGGCAGCGACGATCGAACCGCCCGCGAGTTGCAGACGATAAGATATCCGGCAACGTTTCGAGCGACAAAATTCAAGACTCGCGTCAACGAAGTATGCAATAAAGCATGAATTATCGCATCTCGAAGTAATTATGCAATTTCGAAGATTACGTCGCGGCAATTACCGCAATATAATTCCTACGAGTGGCTGGTAAGTGCGATACACAGTACGGAGTGCATAAATCTTTACACGTGTGCAAGTTCGTGCTAAATTTCTCCATAACTTTCTCAAGTCATTACGTAGGAAATATTATCTCCATTATGCAGAGGGAGGCTGTGTTTGCGACGGAAAGAGCAAATGCAAAACTCGATCGGCGTGAATAATTTAATCCGCGACGCTTACTGTTAACAAAGTAAATATTCGCCTTAATTATACTCCTGTGTGCGACTTCCTTAGCGTTCGCCGGCGAATAAACGCGACCGGGTTCTCGCGCGACGGTGTATAATTCAAACGCGTTAAGCTTCTAATTTACGGAACTCCTCGGAGAAAGACGCAATTCCGCCGTAGCGGCGTCTGCCGATCGCCGGAATACTCGTACGAAATTTTTTTAACGGCGTTTTGTTTGCTCGGGTAATAAAAAAATAGCCCCGTGTCCCAATGCAAATATGACTGCGAACGGTGTCGGTCTGTACATGCCGCGTCCGCGCCGCACGCGCGCGCGCGCGCGCGCGCACGTGTGTTTGTCGCGGCGGAAGTGCGGAATTAAAGTCTCGCGCAAACAGTCGATATCGCGGCGAGATATGAGCTCCGACCGCCATCTCTGGGATATTTCCATTTCGCTACCGCCGCCCAACGATATTATATTTGTAACTGGATAAATAAGTCTGATTTATATGCCGGTCGCGCCCTTTCGCCCCCTCATGCGGAAAATAATGCTGCATCACGTAAGAATAGCATAGCGGCTGCTATCGTTCCGTCGGACGTTCTTACGGCCCACCCCTCCGAGAATGAGGAAAGTACTTAAAGGAGATACGAGACAGGAATTCGGAAAGACGTCGCGCGACCAAATTGTTTTTATCGAGTCTCAGTCCGGGAGCTGGCCTCTTTCTCTCTCTCTCTCTCTCTCTCTCTCTCTCTCTCTCTCTCTCTCTCTCTCTCTTTCTCTCTTCAAAATTCGCCGCGACTTCGTTCGGACTGACGCGTGACCGCGCATATTTCACGGTGATTACGCGAGTCCTCTCGCAAGGGAACCTTGGGGTCAATTCGGACATGGATTGCGAATCCGCTCCTGCAGCTCCAGCGCGGATGATCCGCAGTGTCGATCAAAGATCTCATAACGCGGACAGTCACAGAATGGCGGTTAGCGTCCTCCGTGATTCGCCATTTTGCTGGAGAATGATCGCGCGCGATAATCCCAACGTGAAGCTCTAATCATCCGCGGTGCAGAACGAGCGCACGAGACGGCACAGTTAATCGCGAGGATTGGAGAGAGAAGAAAAGCGATGCCCTTTCCGCGAGAAACGACGAGAAAATCGGGTCTCGACGCGTGCCGAAGAGAACGCGCTCTGCGGGCGCGCTGAATTCTTCAATATATTCCTAACCCTTGTTTTTCGTTAGCCTTCCTCCCTCCCTCCATCCCCCGGAAAGTTAGTCACGTACATGAATACAAAAAATCCGACTCGCCTTTATGAGAGTCTGCATATATACGAGTATGTATGTGCAAGATGAAGATGAAGGCGAAGGCGACGACGACGACGACGATGGCGATAGGGAGAGAGGGAACTTTGCGCTCCGAAACTTTTATGATACACACAGTGCGGGATCATAGATTTGAATTAATTCGGCGGCAAAGTTTCGCCGCGCAAATAAAAATAATTCATCATATCAATTTAACATCGCTTTATGGTCGATTCATTCTCTGCTGCTGGCGGAATTTCCACGGAGCGCTTTAGATTCGCGTTTAACACAAACGAGCGTATAAATTCGTAGGCAAAAAAAAAGGGATATATATATATATATATATTTCCGTCGAAAACTATCCAACGTATTTTTGTACAACTATTCTAACTATCGTTCGAGCGAGTTAGAACGATTTTAACTATTGTGATGAAAAACAATTCTCATAAAAATCTTTTGTCTATTTCTTTATGCTTTCCCATTTATTTGCGGTAAGAGTAAAAATTGCGTTTTGATAAACAAGTATGTGTCATCTTGTTCGTTGGCTTGCTGCGCATTGTTCCGATAACAAGTGGTTAATTGCACCGGCGGATTCGTTGCTTCTTCCGTTTAACTATTTTATTTAGCAATTTAAATTTCCAACAAATTTGTTTACACTTATCGACTGTGCGCGCGTCCAATTGCACTCCGCTGTGCTGCCAACTGAGCCAACTGAGATTGCCCGGGGAGGTTTTTCGCGTGGCAAAACGGGAGTTAACGTCAGTCTGATAAGAAATCTTCGGCCCGATATATAGCTCTTTCCACGTTATTGCTTCAGATCGTCGTTCAAGAATTGGTCAAACAGAAACGACCGGAATTACCGGAATTGCCCCAGAGCAGACTACGAGCGATGAAATCGCGCATCGGCCGCGCAAACAGGACGTTATTAAAGCCGCTTTTATTACGGCCATTGCACGGAGTGCAACTTGGCAAATCGCAAGGCGGAATTGATAATAATCCATCCAACACTTATGAATCAAGCGCAAACTTCCGGACTGAGGCTGAGGCTATTCGGCACGGCCGGAATTCAGCCGGAATTCAGTCGGATTAATGAAGATTACAACGTCATTAAGCAGGCTGACGTTCATCATACTTATCGCGCGTTACTTGAGGCGTCATTTAGAGGCAAGCGTGGAGCAAGCGCTCCTTTGAAGCGGTACCGTAAATACCGCGCGGCGTTTTGTATCGCCTTCGTACGATCTCAATAAATCCAAACCCGATACGCGCACTTCTCACGCGGAGCTTTAATCTCGGGATATTATTCCCGGTAGTTACAGGCATGTAAAATACGGGGAACAAGCTTCACGGCACATGTTCGAGCACTTTTCATTCAACGGCATTTTCTGAAAGCGCATTGTTAGGGCTAGCAAAGCCAATTGTTGGAGGTGGCAGCAACGCCGGTAGCAATGCCGATAACAACGCGCGTTCCAATATCGTAACGCTGTGACGAATGAGTTAATCACTGAGTGAACGCATTATCGTCGCCATCGCGATCAAGAGAGGGGTGTAAATTGTTACGTCACGTTGCGAACCGGCGCGCAAAATGCGCGTAATAAAATTTCCTCCACAGTGCATCGCGTGACGGAGCGAACGCTGTGCCGAATGAAATTAATATTTGACGCGATAAGCGAAGCGTAATGTATATTTTGGAGTAATGCGAGGCGAATTGTAATCGCGCCATGCGGCTTGGACAAGCGACCGAGGGCCGCTTCGTTCGTCGGTATCGAAATAAACTTGCGCGCGCGTCGCGTAAACGATTTTTTAATATATCCCGTGCGTGCGTCGACGGGCGCGCGTCTCGCTGGCAATCGATTTTGCGACGCGCCGAATGGATTTTGAAATTGTTTATCAAAGCAAGGCAAACGGGGCGCGCGAGCGCTACGCGCAGAAATTAAAATCCGCGACTCCAAAAGAGACGACGACTCCCAACCTCTCTCCTTGTTACTGCGTTTATAATTCAAACGAGACACGTGATCCTTCATTTTCCGCGGACCGCGGAAACGAAGCGAATTCAATCTCAAACGCGAGCCAGACCGGCAACTCGCTCCACCGTTGAATAAAACGTTCCACATATACGTGTACGTACCTACCTCCGTTTAACGCATAAAAATGCACTCGAATCCTGTTTGGAATCATTCCCGCGGCGCACGTTTCGCGACTACATAAGTCACGATACAGGACGTCGTGGCTGGATTTCAAAAGCGAATAGAATTAAGGGCGATTCAATCGGAGCCCCAAAAGTTCAACGCGGAACTGGGTGACACGGGGTCGATCGGGGCCGTTCCCGTGAATGCGCCGTGTTATTGCATCTTCGCTCTCTCGCGGACGGTCCGCAGAATCTCGCGTGGAAATGGACCGGCTCCCCGCAGGAGAGCAAGAGAGAGGGAGAGAGAGAGAGAGAGAGAGAGAGAGAGAGAGAGAGAGAGAGAGAGAGAGTATAGGCTGGTAATTATTTTTTAAACGTGGCGGAAGAGGCGGAGACAGGCAGTTTCAGGGGGATCGGTCGACAAGGGAGAAAACCGAAGCGTGCCGGCTGCGTGTGCGTGCACGTACGTGCATATCCGTTTACGGATCGCCGGAGCGCGGGGTCGCAGGCGCGCACGCGCGCGGCGGGGCGCATCTGGTTAGAGCGGCGGCGAAAGCGAAAGAGTACATGAAAGAAACGTTAATTAGCGCATTACCGGCCGGCCAGCCGTAAAATGTACCACGGCTCACGACGTCATCCTAAACGCGTGCGCGTGCGGGACGGAGCGGGAACGTGGAGCTCCGCAGGCGCCCGGCAAGGGTGCGACGAGATAATGCGTTCGTTCTGCTCAATGAGGAATTAAGCGTAAACGAATTACGGCAGTGCGGTCGGCGCACCGTCGCCGGCAGAGTCCGCGGGGAAAATTGTCTCGTTGTTTGCGTTACGTTCCCGACGTTCCTGGACGCGTTTAAATTCCGCTCCCCGATTGTCATCAATCCTATTGACGTAGCCGGGACGTACCCGTGCTGCCGGTGACACGCGGAGAGCAGCGTTACACGACGCGAACAAAAAGGCAATTCAGGACTGAATGTCTGGACGGAAGAGTCGATCCAGGTGGAGCGACAAGAGTAACAAATACGATTCGAAAAGGAGATATTTAATGTATTTACAATCGACTTCAGCCTCGTTCGGAAGAACGCAGTCGACGCGAGCGTGCAAATTCGCGTATTCGCTTAGAAAGTATGCTCTCGATATTATTGTGGAATAAAGTGAAAACCAGTCACGACAGCGCGAGGATCTGCAAACTGGATCGCGCGTAACATGCACGCGTAACATGAATCCTATCTGCTTCGTCAAATCCCGTTGCTTCGACGTTGCTCATTGTGCCTTCCGCATTGTTTCCCTTCTTCCGTACTGGCACATATTTTTATTGCCCGCGCCACCCGCAGGCATCGAGCATTGAGACGTGATAGAAACGAAGGCACTTTGCATTCTCCGCGTTGCCGCGCTTCGCGCACATAAAAAGCCTGTTCGATCACCAATCGAAAGGCTGTCCGCTATAAGGAGAACTCTCGTAAAGTCTCGCTGCAGTAAAAAAAGAAAAAAGAAAGAAAAAGACGGGAAGAAAAAAAAACAGGCTAGGAGGCTAGGAAAGGGGGAAAAACAGCCATGAAATCGCTCGTTCGCGTCCCGGAAAGCGAGGAGACTGGGAAACTGGTTGCTGATGAAAAAGACGCGCGCGCGCGCGCGAGAGAGAGAGAGAGAGAGAGAGAGAGAGGGAGATGCGTTCGCATTTTCCTCCGCCTATTATGAAACGCTCCGCTTTTCCGCGCGGCCAAGATCCCGCGGCTGAGGCGCGGTTAAGTGTTCCCCGAACGTACGGCGCATTTCCCCGCGTTTATTTCCGCGCGCGTATCGCGCGTTAAGCGCGCGAAACGACGAATTCCGGCGGATCTCGTTGCGAGCTCGCGCGTAAACGATTACGATCCCGAACGACCGACCGACCGACCGACCGACCGACCGAACCATGCTTTACTTACAGCACGAATTTGCTGCGCGCATTCGCTACGTGCATCCACGTGCATACGTATGCCGGCTACGTGTATGGCCACGTACGAATGGGTATCGCGTATTCTAGCCGCGCGGCGTAATGCACTCTCGCGATGCAACAACGGCCACGCGATGCGATGCGCTCGCCGGCAAACGGCATGGCATCCGAGTCTCTCGTGGCCATGCCGGGCAATCGTGCGATCGCAAAGAAACGCGAGCGTCGTCGTATCATACGCGGCTATCGCGATTACGTCCGTTCGCGATGAAACCTGGAGAAACGGCGCGCAGCATCCGCCGGTTAGTCGTTTCCGGAATCACAAACGACCGGAAATGGAGTTTGCTTTGAAGCTGGCTATTTTAGAGCTAATTAAATCGATTCGCGGAATCAGTGAAGGATGTCGTGGCGCCGTTATGGCGCTCAAGCGGGTCTGCCTGAAGAGAAAGTTGATTTTGAATCGCTTGGACGAGCAGCATGTTGATCAGATTTAATAATCTTGTTCATTGTGCTTACAGCCATGCTGCAAAGTCATGATGCATCGCTCACTTGCCTTTTGCTTAATGTAATAAAGTCGAATAGAGAATAAGTGCACCAGAGTGCACGAGAAATCGCACGAGAAACTTGGCGGGACGGTATTCCTTCCAAAGGAATTCCTTGAATTAGGCGAATATTGAGATGCTGGTGGTACAACGGACTACCTGCAGTGCGTATCCGTTCGCGATAAAAGGGGAGCCAAGCCCGACATCTCGTGCGCTAATGTCAAGAGCTGTCTTTCGCTTCCGCTTTGCTGATTCGCACGTAATAAACATTAAACGCGCGTTTGCAACAAGAGAACGGGTCGCGGCGTGTACTCGACGCGCATTTGCGATGCTCGCGAGTAACGCCAGCGTAAAACAGGTCGGTCGGACTTTATCACGGCGCATTATAGCCCGCTTTATGTTTTCTCTCGAGAGTCGGCGATATCCGACAATGCTAGCGGCACTACGGCCGCATCCGGTCGGGGCGCGGCCGTTGCAGTTGGAGCAATACTTCAATCGGCTGGCAATACCGGAAGGAAGGATGTGTTTACCGGCGTCCAATGTATCGCGGTATCGCCGCCGCCGCCGACGTCGCTGCCTCCCTTGGGAAATTTAAAAAAAAAAAAAGAAATCCCAGACCTTACGGTAGATGGCACAAGGGCGGTAAAGGCAACGCGGCCATTCGTCTTTCCGGCCTGCCATCGCTTCCGGGCCGACGAGCGGCTCGCTACGCGTCGCGTGGATCGCTAAATTTCTCGGGGGAGGTCAACCGAGTGCGTAGCGGGGTCACCGCTGCGTATCGACGCGATAAGCGCCACGATATTCGCTGCGGAACCTTATCGATAAATCTCTCCTCGTTTGAATTTTTCCCGCGTTCAGCTGCGCCGCTAAATGAATTCGCGCGAGTGCTCGCGCTTGCGGTCTCGGGGATACATTACGACCGGATCGGGATGTGTGGGCGCCGTTTGCGCTGTGTACTGCGCGCACGTGAAATATAAACTTCCGGTAGACGGTGAATGCAGCAGTAGTAAAATCTAAAAGGCGAAGTGGTGACTACTGTGGCCCGCGGCGTTAATCGCCGAAAGGACAAAGCAAAGGACAAAGCACCGCCGTCTCGCACATGCAGATGTATATTTTAACAAGCAAGGAGTCCAGAGAGGGAGAGAGGCCTCAGGAAGTGTGACGTTAAAGTAAATTCGAACTTGACCCGTCGCCGTCCCCCACGGATGTTGACGCCATGTGCGACGAAAGAGAATGCGTAAGCGCATAAGTGGAAGAAACGATGGTGGAGATTCCACTTTGAACCAGGAGGCACGCGAATGAAATCCCGACGTTTGATGAGGAAGATAAAACGAGGTGTAAATGGAACGCGAGCGTAATAAACGATTGAGATGTGAGATCGGTGAGTGAGATAGATTCGAACTTTGCGAAACGCGAATTTTCGTAATATTTTGATTAACGCAGCACGC
The DNA here is from genome assembly GCA_020341155.1 of Eciton burchellii. Classification (NCBI taxonomy): domain Eukaryota; kingdom Metazoa; phylum Arthropoda; class Insecta; order Hymenoptera; family Formicidae; genus Eciton; species Eciton burchellii. The sequence continues at coordinate 2,862,719 of JAHMML010000005.1, forward strand.
GCGATGTTTGGCTCGCGCGACTGGATGGAATTAATTTTAAAAGAATGAATAATTCGGCGAGATTTTCGCAGACTGTAATCGTTAGAAATCATACAAATGAGCAAGCCTGTATGATTTCCATTTGCGATATTAAATAACGCAAAAACGAGATAAAGAAGAAGAAAAAAAGAGAACTGGTTCAGCGCCGATATTAATGGCCGGAAGATATTAAAGCCGTAAGCGTTCATTTTTAATTAAATTTTTAATTATATTTCTTAACATCCTCGTTTTTACAGGTCAATCTACGCATCTACGATCGCACTAGGCAAGGCCAGGCAAGAAAATTCCGGCGGTGAAAATTCATTAATTTGAAGAAAAAAGTAAGAGAAAAGAAAAGAAGTGGGAACGATAAAGCAGGAAAAACGACGACGCGTTCGAGAATCGCGAGTTTTCGCGCCGCGTATTAAAAATCCGCGGCGATATAAACTCCTGCGCGGTGGGGAGCCCTGAACATTTCTTGTCACAAAGTAACGCCGGTTTCATTAATTCAGAAAATTGCGTCAAAAATGCAAACGCGTCACGCGACGTGCGCATAAACGCGCGCACGCACGCACACACACACACACATATACGTAACATATATCGCCAGGGAAGTTAATACCGTTCCCAATCGTATGTCACGTGCACGATGGCGTTTAGCGGTTTTGCGCTGTAGCCGTATCGCGCAAATAAACATGATTACGTGCGTACTTGAATATGTTATACGGTAACCAAACGGATAAATCAATTCGTATCGCGCGTGAATGCACGGCTGCAACAATGCAACAATCATCGACGCAATAGGATTGCACGAATTGGACCGGCGATTCCCAACTGTCTCCCAATCGCGAATCCTTAATTCTAAATATATTCGAACGTGTACTCGAAGGTGCACTCGCCGCCGCTCCGCTCTGCTCGCTTTCGAGAATGCTGCGACTCGCGGGAGGATTGCTAATCATTTTCTTATATTTTTCAAGTTTAATCTCAAATGAAAAAAATCTAAACTTTACTTAAGAATTTAATAAAATTCACCTTAATTATCAATTTAATTTACTTCTTACTATCAAAAAATTCATATTATTTATCCTACCCTACTTTAACACCTATAAATCAAATAAATTCAATCAATTTAAATATAATAAACAACCCCACTTCTATCTCACTAATTTATCAATTTCCCTTTAACAACTTAACAATAATCAGGATAATTTTTTTACTAATTACTCTAATTTCAATACTTAAATCAACAATCCCCAAAATTAAAACCCTACGAAAAATTAATTAAATAAAATATGAATAAAAATTTAATTAATATATTAAATACAAGATTTACCAAACTCCCAACTCCCATAATAATATTTCATTATGACGAAACTATGGATCTCTTCTAGGAATATTTTTAATTATTCAATTTATCAAAGGAATAATTTTATCTATACATTATTACCCTAATATCACTCTAGCCTTTTCAAGAATAATCCATATTACTCAAAATGTAAATAATGATTGACTAATTCATAATAATTCATATAAATGGAGCCTCAATAGGGAGTTCTGCGTCTCGAGATCAATCGCGGAGTCGAAGGCGCGATATCTCGAGCGCGGAATCGAGAGCCGCTGCGCTCGCTGATCGTTGCTGACATCCTGCGTGGCGTTTAACGGTCGTTAAAACGCATCCCGCACGCGTAAAAGACGAAAGACCACGGTGTATACATCCAAGCACACCATCCCGCACGCGGAAGGAGCTTTCATTATCCGCGCGCGTAATTTCGCGCAGGACGATTGGCTTTAATAAAAGCGACAGTGCCGGGATTACCGGGGCGCTTTTAATGCTCGGCGCGTTAAAGCACGCACTCGCTATTCAAACGCGCGCGCGGTTTCGGGCAGACAAAAGCCGCGGAAGATTGAAGAGCGCATTCGCGCTTGCTGAAAATCGCACCGCGGAAAAAGCTTTCCTTTTTCAATTAGCCCTCGCAAATCCGTCCGGAGGCGGGAGTTGACAAATGAGAAAATAATTTATTCGCGCGTATGCGCTGCTTCATATTTTCCTCGTTCCTTCCAAACGAGCGCTCTCGGCTTGCGGCCCTTGCACTCGCTCGAGAAATTAGAAACTAAGAGAATCAGAAATTGTTCAAGCGATATTCACCGATGACGATACACTGCGACTCGCAGGCGACCGGCTTCTGACCTTCTCTCGATGTTTCTCGTCTCCTTGATGACTTCTTCTCGACACACATCGCACTTTATTAGGCTCGCGAGCAACGCGAGAGCAACGAAACGCCGTTCCGCCTCTGTGAACGCATCTTCGATCGAGATCGAATTACACACTGAAAACGCGCGTGATTCTTCGCCGCACTTTCTCACACTCGCGAGTAACGCGAAACGCGCGTATTCGTCGGAATCTTTCGAACGACGACTCGAGTAAACGTCGCGGTTGTCGAATATGCAATCTTGGGTGAATTGATATCAACATGCGATCAATATACGACTCGTAGACTCCTTCGACACGTCCGACTTGCTCGCGGATTGTTTGGTTACGTAAAGAACTTCACCGGCGTGAACTTGCCGCGGAATGACGCGCTACTTGACAAACATGGCGGACGCGAGCAGTGATCGCTTCGCGAGTATGCTAGCTTGATTAATTCATAGCTGAGTTGACTGAGCCATTCTCAATGTTTCCTTTCGATATCCCTTTCGTTAAATAACACATACGAGCAACATACTGCAAAGTATGTGCGCCATGCGCATCGCGAACCAAGCGGCGGACGAAACGAAGCGATGAACGCCGATTATGGATTTCGACCGCGCGGATCAATTAACACACACGCGCGCGCGCGCATACAAAATGTATGCTCGTCAATGGATTCGATACGCGGAACTTGCTTGGAACAAGCGGAAAGACGCGGAGCGAATGATGGATCACAATCACGTACCAGCGATGCTACCACGCGACTGAGATAACGATGTAATCTGTTGTAATGTTGCGCGGCAAAACAGCTTTTTTCAAATGTTGTCATAGACTACGTAAGATTACGTAGCAAGCCTTCTCAGCTATCAGAATTTAGTTCGTCTTTGTTTTAGTGGACATGTCAATATTATTTGGAAACGTCGCCTCTCATCCCTTAAACTTTTATGATTAAGAATCCGACAGATCAATTGTCGCAGTTCATGAGAATTAGATATTCCGCCCTACGACTTTCGCAAATGAAAACGTTGAGAAGGGACAGTTTGGTCGACTTATATGCATTTACTCGCATTTTCTACCTTTTTGCTTCTTTTCAAATACGTATCCGAGCAAATGGATCGCGTTCATGCCCGTATCCGATATCAATGCGTGTAGCCGACACGAGCCATCAATAAAGACGATCAGTACATGCGAATGGTGATAAAGCACAGCGATGGTCACACGCGCGGTCGTTTATTGCTACTTTAGAACGCGACATACTTGGACTGTTTTAGCACTTAATTGCGCGCGGCGACAATCGCACGCGACGAGTGCCGTCGCTATTGCACTCGGAAGAGACCCCCAGGATAAATACGTGGCTGTAGAAACAACAACGTGGTGCACCGTCCCGTTCGACTGCTCGTAAAAGGAACGTTCGCTGCAGTGGACATTCGATAAACAACGCACCTCCGTGCCACTAAACCGTACAAGTCACCACGGCGATGTTATGGACGCCGTAAAGAACCGTTCGGCGGAACACGTAATGAGTACAAACGCGCCGCCGTATGATCCGCCAGCCGTAATGGCGGATACTTAGCGGATGCGCGAAATACGTAGATCGCGATAGTCGCGCGTTGCAACGATCGTCGCGAATGAAAACGTACGATCGATTCCCGCCATATCGCGGCATCGATATGAATGGGACCATCATTTTCATGGAAGTATCCCGGCCAGCCGGGATTACTAATCGTGAATAAGAAGCACGCTTCCCCGCCAGCTCTCCTCCCACCCTCTCGCTCGCTCTGTCTCTGTCAATGTGCTGAGAATGACGAGGCAATTGATAAGCTGGATAGGAAAACCGATTACGTACGAAGGCAGAAAGGGAAATGGCCAGGGGATATCCTTTCTTTAAAAATTCGAGGGACGTAAGTAATTAAGAATTTTTAAATGTTGTACAACATGGCACGATGACTTGTTCGTATATTTTGACTGAGATTTAATAGCAAAATATGTATGTATCCTAATTAATTTTTTTAATCATGAGGAATTAAATGAAGTTTGGATTTTATATAATTCCTTTGGGCTTTGCCAGTCATCGCCGAGTTACACTTGTTGCGTGCTGCTATATTCTACATTTCGCTTCATCGGGAAAAGAACAGCTCGAGAGTCAATTGATCGTGATCGTAACGCACGATAGACTCGCTCGACCTGTTCACGAATTGCTAGGTTACGTAAGCGTCGTGAACATGCACCGGTGTGAACATGCCGTGGAATAATGTGCCGCTTGGCAAAGATGGCGAATGCGACGTTGCCCAAGTTTCGCGAGTACTCCAAGCAGGCCGGGTACACGGCTCGATTAGCCCACAGGTGAGCCCCTCGTTTCTTTTCGATACTCTCGATATTCCTTCTGTTAACTAGCACTCGCGAGGCTCGACGCGCGAGAGAAACAATGCAAAGTGCGCGAAGCGCATAATCCGCGCATCGTGCGAACTGTAAATTATTCCGGCGTGCGGAAATTCGTTCGCATAAATGACGATAAAAGACCGTCGATATTTAAACTACAGCGATTCATAACTCGAACGCATAACGGACCCGCGAAGTTACGAAGCAATAATCATAAATAAATGACGCGACAGACAGTAAATATTAATGTCGGGTCGTGGAAAAAAAGGCGGAGGGGGAGAGGGGAGCGGGGAGGGGCGGAGGGGCGGAGAGGGAGGAAGAAATATCGCCGGAGACGGGACGCGGGGCGTGAAGCGTGCGGGGCGTATTATATGCGCCGCGTCGCGGTGAAAAAGTGAGTTAGCGACCAGCGGAAATACGCGCCATAACGACGGGGCCTGCGTGTGATAACTTATACCGGATGTGGTGATCCACGGACGGATAATCGATAGCTCCAGATATACGACGGTCCGCGCGCTACGCGTATAACCTGAAAAAGTGACGATGAGACGGATATTCCGCGAGAAATGCGGGAAGAGGGAGCGTGGCGCGATATCGCGGGAGGGGGGGGGGGGRGTTTCTTTACGCCTGAAACAAAGACAGTTCGCGAAAGAAGGTTCCACGCGGTTAAAGGGATGCAACGATGGGAAGAGAGACAGGGAGGGAGATATTATGCATCTTTAATGCGCGTCCATAATTTAAACACGCGGCGCATGCAGAGCGAAAGCTTTCCCGTTTATTTTGAGGAGCCTGCATGCGGAAGCGCATCGCTCCCGTTATGCCGAGGTTATATAACTTTCCGTTCTGATAGCGCGCGCTATCGAAAGCGACGCGAGTTTAAGAATCGAGATTGCTCCACGGTAACGATGAGAGCGCGTTCTCTTTCGCGATAACACACGGATACATTTCCCGAACAATATGTCCGAAAGTTGCTGCTCTGCGGATACTGGTCGTTTACATCGTCTGCATGTAAATACATTTAACCCTGCTGTTGTGATACATTTGGCCAACTATCTCCCGACTTGCTGGAGATTATGGACTTGAAATTACGGGATTCGCGCTTGCGCCGCACAATATTCGTACGCTTATCGCGTACGTTTCCTCGGCGACAGTTTCCACGACGGGCAGCCATACATTTTGCCGCTTAAGGCCCCGAAAGACCTCTACGCCGCGGGCCCCGCATTATTCTCGGACCGGCGCCCATGGTGCCCATGGAAGCGGAGTTAATGACGACCCCGGAGATGCATCGGTCATGACGACGCGCGGTACACTGCGCCGGACGAATAGACCATTAATAAAAGGACTTGATCGCTTGGGCCCAACGATCGGCGATTAGTCGGGTAAACTCGGTAATTCTCGGCGGACAACCGACAAAGAGTCCGCGCGTTAAACGAACTCGCGGCGGATAAACGGCTTCCGCTCGCTTATCATCCCGGCCGTCTTCTCCGCGCGACTTACTTAATGCGCGAGGATATATATGCGTATAGAGCCGCGCCGTGGACTTTTTGCCGGACGACGAAATTTATCGCGGCGGAGTATATTAAATGGCGAAACTCCAACTACCGCGGACGACGCGCGGACGATTCATTCGCCGGCATTCGCTCGTGATGCATGTTGGCGGCAATGCAGGTTGCAGTTTACGTAAGCGACCGCCCACCGCCCGGAAGATAATTTCATTTCCAATATCAAATCTGGTAGAAGATGAGGAAGAAAGAGATGAAAATGGAATCGATTATACGGAGAAAGAATAACGGGCGTAGAACTGCGACATGCGGATGACTCGCCAGACGCGCCGCAATTGCGCGAAGAGCGAGCTCGACGAGTAAATACATTTGCCGAGCAAAGCGATACAGGAGTTGGGCAATCTATCGATTGCACGATTATTTGTCGCAATTGACTGCCGGGGAACGTTCCCGGGCAGGTGATGTTAGAAGCTTAGAACTCGCGCGGTCCTAAGAGAGCCGGCAACAAAAAGGAAGTTCAAGGGAACGAGACGTCCTTTTTAATTAAAATTGGACAAAGAACAAGGAGCGGCAAAGCTGGAAGGGATTCCCGTGAAGAAAGTTATTTCTAAAGTTAACGTATCGCGATACGTGAGGGGAGGGAAAGCAAGGAGAGGGAAGGGAGGAATTTTAAAATAAGGAGCAGCATGTATTGACGGATTCGGATGATTGTTAAAGAAGATTCGCACGTGGCTAAACTCGCGTGGGGCGTTTCTAGATCGACAATCGTGGCGCACGGAGGATGACATTTCTGGAAGCGGCACGCAGGAGCAGCGGCGATCCGGCACTTCCCGGGAATCCCATATACGGAGCGTGTTCTATGGAGTCATTCGGCCCCGAAGCCCGGGAATAGCTAAGCCCCGCACGTACGCGCGATCGCGCACGTGTGTACGCCGACGAGCTCAAATGAGGCACTCCGGAGCACGTGGAGCCAGAGGGCCGGTTACGGCGACGCTTTTACGTTCGTGCATTCTCGGCAATAATGCGCGCCGGGAACGGCGGTCACACACCGGAAGCGATCATCGTTCCCTCGATTTTTCACCGTTCGCGAAACGCCTTTCCCGCCCCGTTTTCTGATTATCGCCATATTTCCGGATACCGCGCGCGTACGCGCGCGTGAAAGTACCAATGCTGATCACGCCAGCTGACACGCACCGCGTTCGTTCCTTCCAACGTCTCTGTTCGTTTTTCTTCTTTCTGGTTCTCTAGATCGACTTGATAGTCGTCGCAAATCGTGATGGGACCGGTCGAATGGCTCCGTCAACGAACAATCACGCGTGGAAGTGGCAGAAGCGAGTACGCTGAATTCGAGAAATATCAACAGCAACGCGAGATACGCGTAAACTGTAAACTGACTCCATTGTCGAGCTCGCGCACGAGCGCGAGTGCTCTTTTTCCATCTCGGATCCTCAATTCTCGAATTTTGTTATATTATGGCGCGTCGCGCGCGACGTGAATGCTAACGAGGGATTGTCGTCATGTAGCCACCTGCGAAATCCTAGACTACTCATTTAATCATCCCTTACCGTGTAACTTTATAAACTGCTTGGTTGTAGCGAGGCAACGTAACGTCAAGCTAATGTAAATATGTTTGGGATTACGACACGCGTTTGCGTAGCGCCGGACGTAGAGCGGATCCTCGCGAAAAATCGCGCTCAACGCGCGACTCCGCAATCTCTCTCCTTCGCCTTCTCGACGAGCGCATTATTTTTTCTCCTTTTTTGTCCCCCTCCGCCCCCGTCCCCGCTTCCCTCCGCGGCCCCCATTGTATCGTCGCGCGCGCGCGGGATGAAAAGTTGAAAAAATATTTGCGAGAGCCGGCCCGAAAGCCGGCGCGAGATCCCGGCTCGTAGATAGTTAGAAAATCCTCCACAATAATTTCAGACTTAAGAAAGTTAAACAGGATCTACATCGGCTCGAAAGCGCTCCTTCGCAGGGCAGGTACGCGGGAACGCGGCGAGGGAGGGAGAGGGTGGCTTGCGCGCGGCAAGCGAGATCTAAGTACTCTTAAGAACCGTACCGGTGTTTACCCTGCCGCAACGAGCACCTGCAAAAATATCGAGAATATCGCAGGCGGATATTGTTCGGCCGATCTCGCAACGATAGACGCGGTATCGGTCCTTTTATCGGTGATTCACGAGTGGACCGAATTACTAATCGGCTTAAACGCTATTGGCGGAATAGGCGTCTCGCGCGGATGTAATGGCATACCTGCGGAGTATTTTTTCATATCGCGCGTTGCGTGTGGGTGCATCGCGATTTGTTTGCAACCGCGTACAATGTGGCGCAAAAGTATCGGCGCGGCGCAAGAAGGAAACACGTGTCGGAGAGATGCTTAACATAGATGCCGCGAGAAGGGAAACAAGAGGTGTAAATATTTAATGTGACGCGTTTTATTGCCAGTCGCACATTCCGATGCATCCGGATAAAATTGTATCTACGATTATTGAAAGTTTACGATTTATGCAAACACATATGCGTTTCTTCCTGCACATTATACGCTTGTGTTAATTTTACACGAGATAAGTAACGTAGATTTCATTAATAATAAAGAGAGAGAGAGAGAGAGAGAGAGAGAGAGAGAGAGAGAGAGAGAGAGAGGGAGAGGGACGATCGCGGAACACTGAAATCGCTGTATTATTTCGCGCGTCTCGACAGCTCCATCGTGCAAAACTTTTTCCCACGACGCACTGTATGCATTTATTGTAATCGTTTTTTAGGTTGCTCGCAAGCTTATATTCAGAATCCGTAAATAAAATAGCGCGCGATAGCGCGCCGATATCGCGTGTGCTTTTAAATGTTCCTGTCTGCCGGAAGGGAGGCACGTAATCCGGGAACGGATTGGATAAGCGAGCGAACGCCAAGATGATAATATTTAACCGCGAGAGAGGAAAAAGACGGGAAGCAGAAAGGGTGTCTCGAACAAAGAAAAAGTTGTTAGAGGGTGTGCCATCGGCTCGCAACTGCATTCTTGCACGCGTACAATGGTTTATTATCTCCGTTCTCCTCCTCTCTTAATGCTGGCAATATCAGTAGTCGCGCGGTAATTACTCCCTGCTCGCAACTCACGTCGAAAGTTGCAGATAACACGATTTAGAATAGAACGGTCTTCCGGACTGCATTCTATTCGCGCGAATTATCTAGCAAATACCCAGGGTGGCCTTAAACGCCGGCTCTCCGGAAATCAACCTGATTGTTATTAAATTTTCGTGTGCACGCTAACGCAATATCTACGATATCTGTAGCAGAAGGGTAGATGGCGAGAGGCAGAGGCAGAGGATAGGCAGAGAGAGAGAGAGAGAGAGAGAGAGAGAGGGAGGCTATAGAATAGGCAGACAGAGTGAGAGGAAGAGAGGGAGAGAGGGTGGTTAAAACGGCCAGGTGGGTAATATTGCCGACTTGTTCATACAGTTACGAACACATGGCGCTGTTAATCACATCGAATTACAACACATGAGAGCAGAGCATTTTGAGATATGCGAATCTAGTTAGTCCACCGCTGGTGTTAATGCACGGCTCGGAAGTGGGGAAATTGGGATACATCGTTGGACGCGAATTGAACGCTGTGTACTCGCTTATGATTTGGCAGTATTGCGTTTCGTCCGGTGCATCACTGCACGCAGTATCGCAAAAATGGCGACGAACGATCGGTTTTCGGGTGTCCGGGATAGGGCGGTGTCTGTTACCTCGGCGGAAAAATCTCGGCGAAAAGATGACAGCTGATCAAGATGAATATCCATGGCGTTAATTTTTTATGGATTTACGCGGAGGGAGAATGGTGTCAACGCCGCTTTTTATGTTCCTTTATAATCTCGGAAGCAATGAGGGATGATTTTGCGTGTTTTCAACGCGGAGCAACGCGGAGCGATAATCTCGCATGATTTGTCAATTGCATACACACACATATGTGACTTAGCCGCGCGCGCGTTCGTAGAAATTCTCTTTGTGCATCTTCGTTCCCTAGCTGCGTACGGACGATACGAAAAGCTTTTTCTGCATGTATTCATGTACGCACGTAATTCGACATAGCTTCTCGCGAATATCACATCGCATCGTGGCCGACGTATACATATATTAACCATTTCGGTACCGCAGAGTCGGAACGCGAAGTACTTAGAGCTGGTTACAGCTGCGCCAATCCTGCTGGCGTGTCAATAGCACCCAACGGAATTTAGTAGATGCCACATTTCACGCTATCATATAACGGCGTACCGTAGACCGAATGCCCCAAATTACTGTAAATTCCGTTTCATTTGCGCTTCATCGCTGCGATCCTCGAGCGATCCGCGAGCCGCGATATTTCGGACTAGAATATGGCCGAGTATCTTCTTGTTTCATTGCGACAGCGTTTACGGACGGATGAGATTATTGTTGTTACAGATCTTATAAATGGCCTGAAATGCTTAAATACACTTAATCCAGAAATTCATCGTACAGAAATTCTGACAGGTTTATCTCGTCGGAATATTTCTCCGGAATAGAAAGGCTTACGTTTCCAAGAAAGGCTTAAGTCCGGGATTAAAGGGTTCCCCTCGGGCGCACGTCTTGTCACCCCGTTTACGCGAGTACAGTCGTCCGAACGATTAAAGGCGCAGTTGTAAAGATCGGTGCATTCTCTACCGATGCTCTACCGTTGCCAGACAATAAAACACTCGCTACCTGACCCGGTTATCTTCATCGGCCCGACGCGCGGACGACGGGGACTCACGGACAAACGTAACGCGCGTACATCCTTTAAGCCCTCAATGTACTCCCAGGACTAATCAGATGAGATCTAATCGTTGATCCGCTCGGGCGATATTTGTGCCCCGTAAGGAGAATGTCGCCGACAGAATTGAAAAGGGCGGTTAATAGACCGGTTGCAGGACGCAACGATGAGAGAAAGCAAGAGAGAAGGAAAGAGAACAAGAGAGAGAGAGAGAGAGAGAGAGAGAGAGAGAGAGAGAGAGAGAGAGAGAGAGAGAGAGAGAGAGAGGGAGAGACAGAAGAGAGACGGAGTGGAAGGGTGGGATTAGGGCTTAACTCGCCGGCGTTGTCGCGTCGCGCAGGAGTGGGGGACGAGGGGTACGTCTCAAGATTTCCCCGACTTGTTTAAAAGGCCGTGGGACCGTGGAATCACCATTGTGCGCATCGCGATTGGGTCTGCATAGGTGTGCATGCGCAAACACACGCACGTGCATGAGTGCGTGGCCCCGAGGAAAACACAAAAACCGCGCCGCCACGTAGGTAGATCTCGTCGCGGAACCCCTTTGGCAGAAGAATGCCGGAGATAAAATCGCGCAACCCCTGCAGCAGTCCTTCGCCAAGGGTTGGCACGACTCTCTCTCTCTCTCTCTCTCTCTCTCTCTCTCTCTCTCTCTCTCTCTCTCCCTCTGTCTGTCATTGTAGGTTCGGATGGCTGTGCGAGCGTATGTACGCGCGTGCGCGCACGCGTTTCGTGCCGCCGTAACGACCGAAAGCCAAGGCACCGACACCAAGACGCTAGCAATAAATACACGCGCGAGTCTAACTCTCACACGCGACGATTCCCTTGGTATCCGGAACTGTCTTCGGGTCTTTTCTCTACCCGCTTGTCGTTCCCATTTCCTACCCTTTCTCTGCCCTTTCGATCCCCCGTGACCCCGCTCGTCCTCCCACCATCTCATCTGTTTCATCTCCCCCATTTCGCCCGCGCGAGTTAGTTCCTCGCTATTTTTGAAGCTTATCCCATACGGAAAGTATGTGACAGTTTGGTTGGAACGAGCGCGAGGCAGAAGGAGAAGTAAAGGGGACCCACCCGACTCTTCGTGGTCTGCTGACGCAGCCGACGCGTTCCTTCGCGCCATTGTGCGCGACACCCGCGCGGAGTTTTGAAAGTTTAATAGAGTTGTACTCGGCGACGAGGGAGCGTCGATGGATATGACGATCACGACCGCGTCCCGCTGCAGAATCTCAAAAGTGGAGAGAGACGGAGGACAGCTTAAAGAAATTGATAGTTTTTCCTTGAGCAGCTCGAGAATTTTCTCATCTTTCGTGTGACGATCTTCTCCCTCCTTCTCTCTCTCTCTCTCTCTCTCTCTCTCTCTCTCTCTCTCTCTCTCTTCCTCTCGTAAAGAAGTTTCTTCGGCGTGCTTTCTTGAAAAGCAATTATTAATTTAAAATAGAGTCCTGAAGTCGAAATACGTAATTTTGTTTTCTACGCACGGAACGCTGCTCGTGCGGCTTCGAGACTCGCGTCGAAAGATCATGCAATTCCTGGAAGCGAGTATAAGTTTTTGTAATTCCATCAATGTCTCCTCGCGCAAGCAATGTATAGAGAAAACACTTGGCGCTCAAATATAAATGTTAATAGATTCGCACCCGTACAATAAGCGAGTGTTTACTTGCATTTTCATTATCGAGAATAAATGGCTAACGTCGATCACGCGTAGGTCTCATAACTACAAAACGGGCGGAATTTTACGAAGCAATTTATTATAATGAAACTTTACTCGGCCGCGCTTTCCCCGAAGTTGTACGTAACAATTTAGCCGGATAGAACGGTGTATGGGTCTTATGCACAACGGCAACGCAATTACGGCAACAATACCATTCGAGACGCTACAATTGAAGGCGAGGAAAGTTAAGATAGAGCAGTGAGCCATAATGCGAAAAACTAATTGACGTGAACCACGTTCTGATTTCCCGAGAAATTGCTTTCTCGTGCTTGCAATTCGTGCCCGCAGTTTTTCTAATTGTCGTGCGAACATTTCGCAAATTACATCGCGCGTTAATTTATATTCCTCGTCTGTCCCTTTGCGCTTTCTCATTTAAACTGTGATTCGAATTTCCTCGCTGTCCAGCTGTTTTCGCGCTCCTGTCTTTACATATCGCGTCTGGATCTTGCGCTAAACATGGATTCTGGACATTTCCGCAGATTTAACACCGGTAGCGCACATTAACGCGGATCGGGAATCGAATGATCGTGCTCCGATGTGCCGAAACGTGCCGCCGATACGGTTTTCACAGCACGATGAAGTGTATATTGACCATATGGTCAATACGATATTTTTTTTTTCTCCACCGCGTTGCACGTATCTTTAACAATTCCAGATTTATACGATGCCGCGGAAAAAGTTAGTTGCAGCAGCTCTCCGCGGAAACTCTTGCTCTCGCGCAAAGCGTGCCGCATGAAAAATAAAAATAAAAAGAAATTGCAAAAAAAGAAAAGAGAGAGAGAGAGAGAGAGAGAGAGAGAGAGAGAGAGAGAGAGAGAGAGGAAAAAAAGAAGAAGCAAAAAGGGAAACGAGGAAAAAAAAGGGAAGGAAAAATACTGCGCTACCGGAAATATTCGTGTTTTTCATGAAAAATATGCCCGCGGAGCGAGAAGAAAAAAACACACGCGCGCACACGCATTCGTTTCGTAGGCGCATCATGCGCCCGCTCGCTTCCCGTTCCCACGGCGTTCTCCGCATTGTCGCGCTCTCGCGATAACTTCCGATCGCGAGATCCCGATGCAATCGTGGCATAGACTTACCCGCGCAATAGTTCCGAGAGACGCGGGGCGGGKGRGGKTCGCCTCCCCCGAAGAAGAGATCGGAAGGATCGAAAAATAACGGAGACGCTCTAGCCGCGTACGCACAGAGAGGATGCCGCGGATGCCGGCTCTAAACTTTTCGGCCGGCTCGACGAGAACTTTTATTTTTTAGCCACTTGGAAGGATCGATAGACCCGGATTCTTTCTTCTTACTTCCCCTTTTTACGAGCATGATCGGCGGGCTATGGTAAAAGTTGCCGGGACGTCAAACTTCCGGCGCCGCTACGGGGCACCGCGTCTGCGGCCATCATCGCGCGGCGTAAATAATTTTTGAGAAGCGGGGGACAAATCAGCGGATAGCAGCCGCGCGGGCCTCTGCCGGTCCCTTCCCCCCCTTCTCCTCCCTTCGCCGAGCCGACCCGTATTATCCGCGGATACGGGGCGACGGCGGTAAGAGGATCTGAATAATGCATGAAGTGCGTTTCATTTTTCTGTATCACCCGGCCGGCGCGGAGTTCACGTTCCCCGGGGACCCAAAACAAGCTGCAATCTCCGGCAGTCGATGCTTTGTAATCCTCGTGATTTATGGCGCGAGATTTCGGCCGGAGGACCAAACCGCGCAACGGCGGCTGCGGATGAGCGCGAGGGAAGGACGGAGGAGGGAAACCGAACGGATATCGCGGATGATAAGGATCGAATCTCGACAACGCGCAGCGTCGAGCATAATCTGTCGCGTTGAATCCATCGTCCGTCTCCTGCCGGCTGTTTCTTCGCCGATTAGTATCGAAGTCTCGCGACACTCGTAAGACCGCTGGAGAACCGGAGATGGACGCCGGATGGCAGCGCGACACCGCCCGGACGTTTCCAGTCCGGGACGGCTAAATCCTCTTTGGGAGGAACAGCGAAACGAATTACGGTGCCGGCCGTAATAATACGGTTACAGATAAACGCTTTCAAGTTAAGCGCATTTAGAATTACGTGACTGCTCGGCCCGGCTCAGGAGCACGGATGTGTACACGCACTCATCGTAGCCGAGCGTACGCACGCGCGCGCGCGCGCGCGCGCGAGCATCGTGAAATATCGCGTGCGAGAGGATACGGGCATAATTTCGCGGCGTGTTAACAGACGGCATCTGGACATCTTTCTTGCTATTCTCGGTTTAGCGTTTCGTTAGTCGAGGGGGATAACGGGAGGGGCCCGTGACATTGCTCCGTGACGAAAATTGATATCTCGGGATTAATGACGTAAGAAAAGACGCGACGATTTCGATTTCACCACCCTCGCGATTCGACACATACGCCGATTCCCCGTGCTACCATAACTGTGGCGAATGCGCGAGCATTATTCGATGTACTGCACGTGCACGTGCATAAGAAACGGATGAAACGCGCCCTAAGAAATTTGTCCACGGTACACGGTCCTCCTTAAGTTTAATTCTCGATTACCGCTATCTGTCTCGTACATTTGCCTGCTTCATTACGTTTCGTTATTAAGATTGCGAGAGGATCGTTGCCGGTTTCGCTGGCGAAAGAATGACACGCGTTCCACGATTCGTTTGAAAGAGCACCGCATAAATCCACCGAGAGAGATAAAACTTGGTCGATCGTCCTGCAAAGTAACAGCGATTGCCGCTATATCAACGGCTTTTTATGGAAATTTCAGCGCAGTCGCGCGTTACCGCCGACGATAAAGGGTCGCTAAAATAAAAGGGCTGGCGAAAGATAAATCTGCGCGTATATATTGACCAGTAAATATTCCCTCGTATCAGTTTTATATACGCGACGGACGTGCACGACATTTCCGAGAGGTAACGGCCGCTTGACAATGAACGCCGCGCGGGCGGAGGGAGGGAAGGGAAAGGCCAGCCGGTCATCGGCTAATTGTAAGTCGTAATAATTCCAAATTGCAATAACGCGCGCGCGCACGCTTCCAATTACACGGTCTCCCCCTGCCTCCTTTCCCCATCTGGTGCGGCGCGGCGCGGCGCGGCGCGGCGCGGCGCGCGCGAGTGCAGCGAATTGAAATTACGACGATGACGTTAATTCGGCATTTAATAAAAGGAAAGTTTCGCTTTAATCCATCCGCGATGAAGGCCACTTTGTACAGAGTAAAGTAAAGCCGACAGTAATAAACGGATTAGGGAGTATTCGTATAATGGCGGTGGATAAACGGTGGCAATTAAGTGCATGCCGACGACAGCCATTAAAAACGTATTATTAGAAAAGTGATATAAATGCGTGACGCTGCCATCGAATTCTCGACGCGAAGGAAGCGTTTTGTATTTTATAGTATTTATCTCGTTCGCGTATCGCGGAAACGCCCAAGCGACTGGAACGAACAGCACGAAAAACTCTGCCATTCGGATTTTTATAGTAATCGCGTTTTTATAGTAAGCATATCGTTATCGCGCGGTTACGTCCGCCACGACACTGATAATGTGCTAATCTGCATTAACGATGACTGCAAAACTGCGACAAGCAGTTTGACGAAATAACGTGACGCTCGGGATGGTTGAAAACTTCGCTAAAATCGGCTTCGGATTAATGTCGTGCCGTGAATATATGAAAGATTTAACGAATAATATCGTTTTTGTTAAGGTCAGCAAAAGATGCGCGACTCGATGTTAAGCGTTTAATATCAAGTATTAATAAATACTAAACCATCTTCTATATAACTAATCATCTAGATCCGACAATAATAAGAGTCATATCAGTAATATCATTATGGGAATCGAATCTTGATAATCATGAAGCTAACATAAGCCAATTGCATCCAAATAATCTAATTAACAAAACTAGATAATACTTTTGTTTCTAGAGCAGATCTTGCAGCAGATATGCATCATAAGATAATTTGAGGAATTCGCGAATAATCGCCGTAACGCAAAAATTATTTCATCGGGAATGTCGTATCTCCGCGCAAATTAATATCGTATCAGAAGTGGCGTTTCTCTCGCGACTGTTCTAAAGGACCGAAAAAAGGAGAGGTCACAGAAAGGGCATCAGGCGACACTGGAGTAATCGTGAGGAGATAATCGATGCATTTCGTATTAAAATTAAATTTTTCTTATTACGAAAACGAGAAACACGACTCCTGTAAAACTCGATATTTTCATTTCGTTCGAAAATTTTACCGAGACAATGGTAATCGAGATCATTTTCTTCGCAAATTGAACTTGCAATTGATCTTGCAATCTCCGCCACAGACTTGTCCGATTCGGGTTGGGATCAGCTCGAAAATAAATTCGCAAGATCATTTTACAGTCATACATTTCGGTCCTATGATCCAAAATGCATCAAATTAATTCAAACTGCGATTTCGATGCAATTTCACACTTGACATTTCAAGTTTGCATTTATGAAATGTATTTCTGAAGTTTAATCTGCTTTCAGCCGTTCCTGTTTTGGAATTGATTGGCAGAATACGGCCGATCCTGAATCGCGACGGTAGTCGGTGAGTGATGAGTAAAAATATTTTTTATATGGCGGATACTTTCGTAATAATCAGGACAATTTTGCTTTAGCAGATAAAAGTAGATGCTTCTTCGTGTAGATTTGTGCATGCATGTACGAATTATTAATTGAAGAATTATGTAAATCTTCATTTCTTCATCTCTGAGTTCTAACGGTGAAATTGCACGTCTTTTTAAATCCAAATGATTTTTCTCGCTTAATCGGGTACTACATTTTTTTCAAAAACATCTATTTTTTAATGATTTAATTTAACTATTTCATTCAGTAATTGAATCCTTCATCGTGAATATGTATAATCAATGACGTCAACAAGACAATTCTGAAGATTGGCGCAACAATTGCGCCCGTTGTTCCAGATATGATGACGAAACAAATTTCGCGAATATTCGTTCGCAAAGCAATTATCGCGGTGTTTAATTTTTTGATTTCATTGATGATGCATAATTTCGCGATGCGATTGGAGGTATGATTAAGCGCGACATAAAAGATGCGGTCAAAGAAAGAAAATGGAAATTAAAAATTTTTTATGATTGCTTTACTCGCATCCATTAAAAGATTTTGCAACCGCGATTATAATATATTATACAATTTAAATAATTTCATATCGGTCATCTCGTCCATTACATAGTTACATTATTTATCGCGCACTTGTGCATCGAGACACACAATAGAGAATTTCGCGATCGCGCAATTTCATTTCGAGTAGAGAGACATCAATCGTTTCTAAATTAAATGAAAAAATCCGTCTCCTCTGAAATATAAATTCGTTTTCTCTGTAATGAAAACGCGCAAATATTTCGCGCGCGAACAATCTTTGCGTAGACATTGCGAGGCACTCTTCGCAAATGTCTATTGTGGAGCAGACTTCACGAACATTGCGACGCAAGGTCCGCAAAGTATCGCGGAAATGGTCCGCAGCATCACGGTATGGAGCAATTCAACGTGAGAACAGTACACGTCAACGGCGAAGTAAAGTGCAGCAAAACGAAGTGAATTTCATCCCGCTATGAACTTGCGCGAGACGCCGTTAATAAAAAAGTATCGCGTGTAAAGTACGCCGGATATCGATGTATCGACGGATATCGATCCAATGGATTCAGCCTTGCCAAAGTGCAATTAGTGTATTTTGAAACTTTGATACACTTTCTCTCGCGCAGACGATATTTCTCTCTTATTCTTTGCTTCGCGTTATTTCTTCGTCCTTGGAATATCCAAGTTGTTGCTGTCATCAATAAATGAGTATCGCATTGCGAGTGTAAAGTGAAGTGAAATGAAAATTGAAGATTGAAGAGCAATCGAAGGATGCACGACAAAATGAAGAATTCCAGGGAGGAGAGATCCCAGATGATAAATTTCATCGATGAACTATGATGGATTCCGAGAGACTTCGTCGCGCATTGGTGAGCGCTGAACTTTGTCGCTTGTAGAGTAGCAATAGTGCAAGCAGTAGTTGATATCGCGCTGCTTTTGATATAATTTCTGATGTCTCTCGTATCATATTTTATGGATAGATTTACGTATGATCGCTTCAAGTAAACTCCGCATTCCTGAACCGAGTCGCAAATTTTTTTTCATGTTAAATAAGTTTGCTGGCAAACGCACGCTAAAATTTCTGTCGAATCTCGAACCATCGTGGAGCATATTTTGCTTTCATAAATGATGATAACCGTCAGTTCGTAACGTAAAAAAAGTACCATGCGTAACCATGTTACGTAATGCTTTTTGATGGCGAAATACGGATGTTTTGATGGGAAGTTCTAAATCGAATCGTATAACATGAAAACGCTCATGCTTCCAGGTTCGGTTCGACAATATAGATGCTCGATTCATGACGAAATCCGGCTCGATAACGCGAATCTTGTTTCGATGACGATCATTAGCCTTGGCTAGCCAAGGCGAAATCGATTTGAATATATTCATTTTGTCGGTATCATCTTTTTTATCGATATCATTCTGAAATACGGAATAGCTTTAATGCCGCAGCGACAATAGTATGGCGATGATATTGTCAAGAAGTTACTCTTCTAGAATAGAAATACTAGTCTACCAGTCGGTACAGCTAATATTTCTTCAAACATCAAATCTCGCAAAGTGAGGGCGACTTCCTTCGGCGTATCGGGAAAAAGTTGAAGACCTTTTACCAACATTCTGACGACGAAGGATCGTTCTGGCTCGAACATGTATCGCCATAACGAAGAAATGAAGACGTAATAAGAGGACCACGAGAAGATACGTCATTCTACGGCCAGCTTTCGTTTTCTTCATCGCTCGATCTTTAGTTTTTATCTCCCCGCCGAGTAATAAATTTGGCAACAAATTGCGAGAACACAGCTTGGCCTCGGAGGGTCTTCCGATGTCCGTGGGATGAGGAGGAGGAGGAGGAGGAGAGAGAGAGGAGGATTTGGGAGGGTGGAGTGCGCGGCATTGCCGGCGCTTTAACTGGCTCGTAACCCGGACTTCAGCCTCGCCACGATTAATGGCCGAGTCCGCGCAGGTGACGGCATTAATAGCGGTAAATGTTCCAAAGTTGCTCGATTTTTGTAATTAAATCCCGACGAGCGATACGTAACGCGAAATGCTCGATGCTATTAATCGCGGCGGGCGTTGCGCGCGTGCACGAACGCACGTGGCGAGCCGTGAAATTTCCTGGCACATATTCGCGTTTGATTTCGGTCCTTTCGATCGCACGTCGCGTCAAGGGACGCGCAGACAAACGGCGGCATTAATCATGCGCACGCATGAGCGTTTTGAGGCCGAAATACCGAATACGATACATTCGCGAAGTGGCGGCGGCGGCGGCGGCGGCGGCGGCGGCGAGGCAAAAACTGCGGGAAATATCACAATCGGCTAGGGATTCCGATTTTCAATTCCAAGCGGATCAAGGAGGATTTAATTGAATATGCACCAGGATTGTGCAGAATTGCGGTCAACATATAAAAATATCTCAGCTGTAACTGAAATAGACGGACGGAATATACAACGGTATATTCTTTGACCAATCTGGAAACGACTTTTTCTTTTTTCTTTTTTTTTTCTCTTTTTGCGGAGATATTGAAGCACCAACAATTTTCGAATTGAACACGAAGAGCGAGGCGCAATTTTTAGAAAATGAGAAATCATGCGAGTGGACATTAAGATCAGTTACATATCCGATGAAACGACATGTTAAAAGTAAAGTAACTGTTAACGGTGTCCGATAAGCCTGTCAGAAAAAGCCAAATCAATTTTATTCGGCTATCCTGAAGGAAGCTAAATAATCCTTCAACAAACGGAGACGTTGCCAATAATTTGATATCGCACGAATTGTATCTGGATCATTTAACGGGTGACAATATTATATATATCATAAAGCGTATACGACTCCTCGATCGTTACTGCCATTATTAAGACAATCATCTTGAATCCTGCGAAAGTAATACTCGAGCGCGAGTGAAGGCTGTACACCGATCTGCACTCGGAGACGCTCAATATCAAATTAAATTAAATGCATTACTTCTCGATGTGCCACGCAACGTTGGTGGACATTAATCATGACCACTGTCAAAGTAAACAATGGAACGTGCTGGCGAGTTGGGAGATGCAGTCTCCAATTACAACGTAAAACGATATCTAAAAGAAACAATGGCGAGAGAATGGCAACGACCGAGCTTTATTGCGATTCGATGGACCGATCGTTAATGCACGCGTGTGATTCGCCCGCGGATCGCTCACATGACGGCGATCGTGATGGCGAATCTTGATTTTATTTGCGATGAATCGACTACCGATAATTTAATAAACTCAACGTCAAGTAGACCCCGCTCAGGAATCCCGATAGAGCTAGATTTCGAAACCGCATCCGCGGAAAGCGGAAAGCGGATGCGGTTTCAAAAAGACGCGAAGAGAATGGATCGCGGCCGCGATTCGCGTATCGCGTAACGATTCGCGCAGAATTCTGCTGCAGAATTAATCGGCGGTATTAATTAATTTCTTCATCGAGAAGAGGATTTTCGACTTTATCTCGATTCTCTCTCCCTCTCTCTCTCTCTCTCTCTCTCTCTTGCCGATCTACGTTGCCGGCCTGCCTCGTCAGGCACGTTTCGTTGCAGCGACATATTTATCGTCAATTTGTATAACGCTGCGCTTCCATTTTCTTGGCGCCTTGCGTAATTGCCGAAACGCAATATCCATGAAGATTGGATTTCTCGTCTCGATAGAGACGAGCGCGCGAGAGATCGATCGGTGCGCGGGAACAGTTGAACTAAATGGAGCGTCCTTATAATCGGCGGTGTTCCGCTTAATCGATGAAATCGCCGTCTGTATTTTTATTTCGATCCGCCAGCGCGACTCTTCAGGAGTAAATCTCGCTTGGGAATAGACTTCGGAGCTTCTTGCGGCCGGAGATCGAAGCCTCTTATGTCAAGCAGATATGCATCCATGGCTGATAAATCTCGCTCGTTAAATATGCAAATCGTATTAGATATCTAGATATGCATCAGCTACTACGACTTGCACCGAAATATCGCGTGCACGCGATGTCTTCGTGATACTGCGAGCAAGTATTTCGAGCTTGGTCGCGAGAATTGCTTGTAAAACCGCGGGAACTTATGCGCTCGCAACTAACAAATTTCGTTGGCGAACGGTTATCTCAGTTGTTGTTTACAATCTCGCGCGTTACATGGAAGCAGAAATTATATAAAGTTGAGAAGTCGAGCCAACAGAATGAGATCGTGCGCGCGTCTCTCTCTCTCTCTCTCTCTCTCTCTCTCTCTCTCTCTCTCTCTCTCTCTTTATTTTTTCTTGCTTCTGTCCCACGCACTGCATCATCCAAACTCGCGGATTCGGGGCTTGGTGATCCCGAAGTAAAACGACCGTAGATGTAGTTTAATTAGAACGACACTCTTATCGCGGCGAGAAATAATTGGAATCGAGCAAAGCGCGGACTAAAAAGTTTTATCTCTTAATAGACTCCTCAGAGACAATCGTATCACAACGCGGCTCTCGCCGCGCGAACATCGCCGCTACCGCGGCAATTAGCCTAGAGTAATTAATAAATCGAGCAGCGGGAGAAGGAGGAGAGAGCAGAGGGAAAAAGAAAACGCGGACTCGTCAACCAAGGAAAGGAAGAAATGAGAACTTATGAGAAAGTGAAACGGTCGATCGGCGATTACGATCGTGATCCGCCGAGGATGACCCGTCGACGCCGTCACGCGTTTTACGAGATCTTTTTTTTATTATCCAATATTTATTGCAACTGTTGCTATACATAGAACATTCAGCAATACTTATTATTTGTGCAAATAATTGTGTCAGGAAAGATATATAACCAGAATCATATCCTTGTATAATATATAAGCGTATTCGCGAGTATGTTATTCAGAAGTGTTTAACTATGTATTAATAGATCCGTAGGTCTCTTTCTCTTGAGTCTTCTCACTATTCCTCTTGCTTTCATAAGGTTGGCAGCGAGGTTGTTTGGATGCTCCTCTAGTCACGAGATCTTTGACAGAATTCCTTGATAGTTTCTTTGATGGTTGGTATCTTAAGATTACAATGAAGTATGTCATTTGTGACGTATCAGAAAGCATTAGTAATTATCCTAAAGATCTTTGATTGGTATTTTTGCAGTATCTCAAAATTGGAGTCTGCGGCTTCAGAACTGGATACTATATGTCCAAATGGATTTTAATATAGTTTTGTATAATAGTATTTTGTTTTCAATCGTTATTTAAATGTCAGTAACACTTGTGAATTTCTGCCTAGTAACCAGTACATTTTACTTAGTTTGAATCCCAAGTACTTGCGTTTATTGCATATACATTTTTTCCAATTAAGTTGTCTATCTTAAGATGCATGCCGAGATACTTGGCGTTTTTGGCTAGTGGAATCTAAGTTTCATTTAGATTCCATTTAGACAACAGGACAGGTTATAGTGCGCGTAATAAATGTAACATGAATTGACTTGTTTTCATTGACTTTGATCCGCCAAAGTTTTAGCCAGTTCTGTATGAGATTTAAATCTTGAATATTTAAATCTTGAATATCTTGGAGATATTTGGATGCTATGCTAGGACATAGCATACTATGCTATGCTTGTGTATTGCAAGTATCGCCATATCATTCGCGAATATAACAATGAAGACATTTGCGTCTGTTGGTAAATCTGTAGTGTACAACAAATACGGAAACTAAGTTACAAAAACCAAATTGATGATTAGATATTAGCCTTTTTCCTTCTTTCGCGGGCATTAGAGAAGTAATTTTTTGAATAGTTTTGGTATGATGGCTAATAAGTTGATTGGTCTGTATGATGTCGACTAGGTTTTTATTGGGTTTTAGAATCATGATTACTTGAACCACTTTCCATTGTAGTGGGAAGTAGCTTGCTCTCAATATGGCATTAAATAATTGAGAGAAGTAATTTATACTTAATTCCAGTAGTTCCTCCGACCAGTTATTATGTCGTATCCTGGAGCTTTTTTGAGGTTTAGGTATTTAGAAATAGCGATTCTTACTTCACTTTTAGTAGTTTAGTAGTTCAAATTCTATTGAGCTTCCAGCAACGGTTGAGGTACTCGTCCGCAACGAGAATGTAATGTAGAAATATTAATTTTCTATTAATTTTCTAATTACAACACTAATAAAAGATTTAATTCTAAAAACAATAAATAAATATCTTAACACTAATTGTAATATAATTTTCCAATATATATATATATATATATATTAATTCATCATATCAAATCCGAGGCAATATATGTCACATATAAATCACCAAAATCATTATAATACACAATGTAACTATAAATATTCTGGAACATAATACATTTCTAAATATAAATAAAATAATATAACAAATCAAATAATTATATCATATCCTGCAATAAAAATTAACGCAAATTCAATCTCAGTATCCACATTAAACCTAGAAACCTAAAAACTAACTCAGATTTACCGAATTTTGCATCTCATTTAATCGAATATATTGAATATTTTTTCGCGTCATTGCGTCGTCTGACGCAACCTTCAAGCCAGAATATAATTCGCGAATCAGCGCTATATTCTTAAATCTGAATTTTAATTTGAATTCAAATTTAAAAATTCAAAAATTCGCGCTCGCTTCTGCGCATAGGCGCACAGTTCTGCGTATATGCGCAGTATGCTTTTGCTGGAACCCGTCGCTCTTTAAAGCTAAATATACGTCGGCTGTTAATATCGCATCAATTACCGACGGTTTATCATAATTAGGATCTGCTAACTGGAATTTTCGTATATACTTTGAGTTCTTTTAATCCTTTTAAACCCGGTTTAAATGCGATCAAGATCGGCAAAATAAATGGTAAGTTTAACCGATGGTAAGAGTATCGACTTTGATCAATACTCATTATCCACTCTCAGCGATACCATTTGCGTCGGTTTTTTTATTTTTATTCCTTGTTGACCGGAGACAATTATATGGGCTCTGTCTCCGTAATACGAGTTGCTGTATAACTCTTTGTCACAAAGGAAACTTGACATGTCAAGTCTAAAAGTGCGCAAATCGAAACTAATTCCCCTCATTTTAAAATCAGTTCACCTTGGCCATCTCCAACAGTACTGCCCCTATGGTCGCAGTAATCATGTTGATTATTTGCACCGGCTCCTTGTCCTTGCTCGCGGCCTTCGGAGCTGCAGCCCGTTTAATTCAAACTGGCGGGCACTTTGTCGTTGGCCGCACGCGGCATCGATGTTTCGCGAAACAGGCTCGCAATAATTTATAAGGAAGCCACGGAGCGACGCGCACCGCAATCATCTTTGAAAGGAAGGAGGGACAGAGAACGAGAGAACGTTAGAAACGTTTATCAATAGCATGTTTCACGGGGCGGTAATGACACCATGAATATGTATATACACACCGGGCTGCATGAGAGACGTAGAGAGCGGCGAAACGGAGAGCGGCTTGTCGCGCGACCGCTGTATATGGGGTGTTCTCTTCGCCGAAGGGAGGCAAACGAAAGGGATCATCCGACGTTGATGTCGAGCAAAACGTCGGGAGCGTCGAGGGAATGCCGCGCTGACGTCGCTGGTTTTCCCCAGCAGGCGAGAAAGACGTCCAATGCGGAACGCGAAATCGCGCGGTTTAATAAGTTCGCTGTTGACCTCGTGACATCGCGATCCGTCGCGATCCGCGCGGAGTACGATGCATCGCGAGAACTCGTTGGCGTTTATCGATCTCGCGCGAGCCTCGCTTTTGTTTCCTGGTTCCTGGCCTTTCGAGACGGATCGAGGGATCATCGATTAGCGCGTTAATCGTGGCGAAACGGGACACCGTTTGTGTGAGGGAAGAATGGCGGCGGATCAAGAGCGGGCATCGTTCGAGACGGGCTTCTCGACGGATCCGAGACGAGAAAATGGGCGTGCTCTTCCTACATTGTAAAACAAACAAGACTCGTTAATGATGCGAACTGCTAGTTAGGGATCAGCACAGCTTCCCCGCACTCTCCTCGCCGCCCTCTTTCCCCTTCTGGTCCACCCTTGTCCTCCAGCTTTGCATAGGAATTTCGTTTCACGTGATTCGTCTTGCATTCTTAATACACCGCCGCGGGATGGCTTTCGTCGGGGTTGCCGCAACCGCGCACCGCCATTCGCAGCCATCTCCTTCGAAACCCGAATCCCCCTCTCGTTTGTTAGGGGATATAGGCTTTCGCAACTAAACTAGCAAACTAATCGTCTCTCGTCAGAAATGGCTGGCTGGCTGTCGCGGCTGTGCCGCCATCGTCGCGTTATCAGGGCGCAATCCACGTGAATCGTGCCGAAAGCCCGGAGCGCATGCCGCGATGATTGAAATTCTGATAGCGCCGATTAGGACGTTTGTACGACTGTCTGTTGTGAATTATAGGGATTGCCGCGAACGCCAGGAGCGACAGTACGCAATATTCAGCATAAATTAGTATGAATTAACGCGGATGCGATCGTAGCCTGATATTATTCGATGCGTAAAATTCTCGAGGTTCGCCGAAGTGTGATTCTCGTTGCGAGAATCGCGATAATCGCCAGACAAAAGTCTTGTTTACGAGATCGATCTAGCGCGATCGAGCGCGAATCTTCTTCGGGATCGACCGAGATCAACCGCTGTCGTTCTCCGACAGCAAGGTCTCCGTTTTTGCGAACGTTCGAGAATTCTCTTCGGACTTGCTTCGAATCAACGGCGATTTCGGCCCTAAGTAACGACGATTCCCTTTAATCACCGCTTTACGTAATTTTGCTCGCTTCTATCGTCGCTGACCATACCGGTGTTCATCAGAGCGACGACGTGCGACGCGTTGCAACGAGGCAGAAACGACCGAATGGATCAATGGGCATCAGCCTGGCGGCGTTTAACGATTCTGGAATAACGGAACAACTGCAGCAACGATAGCAAAAACTGGAACAAGGACAAGTCGAGCGTTGCGCGCTCTGCTTGCTACATTGGAGCGCAGCGCGCCAAGCTAATCGTCTTACTTGTAACATCCGAGCGAAGTGAGGCCATCCGAGAGGAACTGCGGTCCCTCGTAAAATCCCCGCTGAGCGTGGCACGATTTTCCGATCGCCGGCACGACGGCGACCGGGATTTTTGCGGTGCCCTGATGCGGAAACGTAATTAGCAGCGCGAGCGACGCGGCGAGCCGAATGAGAAGGCGGCGCATCATTGTTCGATATGTAAAGTGGAGTAGATCCGAAACGAGATCAGAATCGAAGCTCGTTTGTTGTTTGCGAGGGCTACGAGAACCGGGGCCAAGTTTGCAAATTAATCGGCCGCGTCAGAAATAGCCCGACCGGTTAATTCTTGGATCGGGCAGCACGCATCAGCTTCGATCCTCGGAGCCATCTCGCGTTCGAGTTACGCTCGAATTTGCCGCATTAATTTGCAAACGCGATTATTCCATTAGATCCTCCTCAGTAATTACACATCTAGCGGCGAAACGCACCGGCCATGTCCGGCATTAGTAATTAGCCGGTTCGATACGTCGTAAAGGGAAGATAAAGGACGCGACGGGGAAGGGGGGCGGGGGGGGGGGAAGGGAAGGGAAGAAGGGACTCGCCGTGGACGAAGGGAGCAAAAGATCGGCCATGCGGCGCGGAATTGGCGCTCTCGCGTTTTCCGCGCGGTTCTTCGATTATTCCACGCGCGCGCGCACGCGCGCGCGCACGCGCGCGCGATTTCGGCGGTGGTCGGCGCGACACATAATGGTTATCGCCAAGGTGGATACGCGCCGAGGGGCTCGGCAATATTTTACGACGACGGAAGATTTGTAACGCAGGCGGCGTAACATAATGGTAGCGCGACTCGAATCGGAACTCGTTAGTTACAGATCCGCGGGACTAGATTAGCAGACTAATTGTCTTGGCAGAAATCTCCGGTTTTGCCGCCGCGTTCGCGTTCGCGTAGCGAGCTCGGCTTGACCTGACCGGCGAATTTACGGAACAAAGGCCGTGAAGGCGATCGTAATAATCTAAACTATGCGTTTCATTGGCCTCCCTTCCCCCTCCCCCTCGCCCGCCTCCGCCTCCTCCTGTCTTGTAAATTCACCGTTTCGTGCCGCTACCGTGTCGGTCCTAATTACGGCAACGAACCCGCGCTCACCGTATAGCTTTAATAGACCTCCGTGTAATTTGATAAGAGGAGAATCAGGGAAAAATGTTTTCATACGCGCTCTCTATATAACGCAACGTTCCCTGAAATTAATTCCGGGCTCGTCTTTGGCAAAACCGAGGTGCGCGAAATCAGATTACGGATTACATAAGCGAGATATCTTCCTATCCATGCGCACGTTTCATTTAGTCAGCAACGAACAGTCTTCCTTTTTCTTCTCGTTTTATTTTTTTTTTGTAAGCATAGATCGAAATCGCGATGTTCGATGGAGATGGTAACCGACTAGCTCCGGAAGATAATTGCAAGCGATTATCGAGAAACGACCATGCAATCGTGATAATCTTTGTCGGTGCTACGTACATTAAGAATTAACAAGCAACGTGCCTTATCGCGCGATCCGCGCATATCCTTCTTAGAAAGCGAGACACGTTTGCTTTCTAAATCTAAAATTTCTGTGATCCTCTGCATTAATCGGATCCCGTATTCGAAATTATCTCTTAGGCGCGTCTCTTCCTCGTCGTTTCTCGAAATCGCGGAGAAATCTCTGCCCGATCTCTCTTATAATTCAGCATAGACTGCTGCAAGACTGTTACGGGGAACGGCTGTGGGAGGACAATCGGTATCCCGAGCGAGAAAATAAAGTAGACGCTGCGCAGCCGAGAGAGCAGCCGGCCGTTAATGTTTGATGCGCGGCATCAATGCTCCCGTTCGCGAAGATGCGCGAGTCATTTGTCGCGAAGGCCGAACCTGGATCTTTAGCCGGAACTTTCGGCAATCCCTCGTCGGCGGGAATAAAAGCGAGCCCGCGCGAAACGAATGCGCGGAAATCAAACGGATGAATTCAAGGATCGCGCGCTGCGGCGCGGCGCGCTCCAGCTCGGTTCGGCTCGAGAATGCGCTGAACGCGCTCGTAAACCCTGCGCTGCCACTTTGCTTGGTCGGCCGAGTGCCTTGTAAATTTATCACCCGCTCCGGAGCTCACCGCGACGTCCCGTGATTAGAACCTAGGGCTTATTTAATGAGGCCTGCTGTAGGTCGAGAGATGGCGCAGAGAGAAAGAGAGTGAGAGAGAGAGAGAGAGAGAGAGAGAGAGAGAGAGAGAGGGAGGGAGGGAGAGGAAGGGAGTCCTCAGCCGCCCTCCCCCTCGGCGCATCTTGGATCTTGGCTTATGCGTGGCCTCTTTTATTATTATGAGAACCCGCGTCAGCGCTGACAAATTGCCGGACCGGGACGTGTATTCTCAGAAGCGATATCCGTGAGATACGCGCGCGCTTTAGAGGCATACGAGCGCATCCGATGCATGTCGAATTTCGAATCCGTCCAGCCGCGGAGTGTCCGCACGAGGCCGAATCTATATGCTCGACATCCCCAAAGGCTCTCGAAGCGCGCGCTGTCCGCCCGTCCGCAACGTAGCTTGATCAGTGGACGACACTGATGTCGGCCTGTGCGTCTTCATTGATATCTCTGTACGCGATCGTGTATATTCCGCTTTATGTACACGCACGTTTATCGCTAAACGTCGAGATCAATAGCCACGACAGAGGGGAAACCACGATGATGGCGATTTGATTTTTACGTAATTCTTGCCGGGCCAGTTCTCGGGCCAGATCGTGCCGATTGTTTTCTCAAGCTTTACCACGAGACAGTATCTCTCAACGGCAAGAATCTCTTTCTTTATCTCTAAACGGAACGATGAAGCGCGCAATGAGAAAATGCCTAGGATGACGCTGATGCAAGCCATTGTCCATCTCCGTTGTCGACTGGCCAATAATAAAACTGCTCGTGTAAAGGACCGATCTCTCCTCGC
Organism: Eciton burchellii; assembly: GCA_020341155.1. Taxonomy (NCBI): domain Eukaryota; kingdom Metazoa; phylum Arthropoda; class Insecta; order Hymenoptera; family Formicidae; genus Eciton; species Eciton burchellii. The sequence continues at coordinate 2,892,211 of JAHMML010000005.1, forward strand.
GATACGTCCGCAACCCAGAAGCCCAAGCGCGTGCGCTTTCTCATGCAAGGCTGCGGGATCGATGTCGATGTGTGCGCGTCCCGTAACGCCGAGGAAGCGTTCTGCGCGAGCTGCGGATCATTGATTGTTCAAAGGATCATCGGCCGGCCGGTACGAGACACGCGATAGCTGGCGGCTGTATGTACATCGGTTTAAATTGCGCGTGCAAATGTCGCGCAGGAAGCCGAAGGAGGGACAGAGCGGTCTGTTACACGTGGCTGCGACGTGGTTCAGGCAAAGCGGATGCATACCTGTCCGCGTCATCCTGAGATTGCATTCCTGATTACGTTGACATCGATACCGCCGTCTCGGTCCAGAGAGTCGTTCTCGTTCACTCTCGCGGTAAACTTTATCGCGGGGTCAAAACACCGCAACGTATCGCGATTAAGGTATTGTATCAACGTTTCAGCGTTTTAAGCGTAATGCATGACGTTATATTGCATTGATACTGCATTTATCCTGCATATGAATATCTATGTCAATATTTAATCGTGTCGAGCGTGTATCGTATTATTAATACATTTTTAATACCTCGGATGCACACGCGCGCTTACATTCCTGGCGGATGTTACTACTGTAACATCCTTTATACATTTAAATGCGCGATTTAAATCGCGTGCACTCGCATACACCGCGTGCATGGCCTTTTCGTTATCATTTCGCAGATATGCTCACGAGATTCCGTTTGTATTTGTCGCTGCGCGAGATACGAGGCAAGTTGCGCGCTTGGAACGTATTAGACGGCATTGTGCGTACGTAATTCCCAGCGGGCCATAATGATGCGACCTACGTCGGAGCCCGAAGACGCCGAAACGCTCGGCGTTGATTGAAAGGACGAAGGATGACTCGAATTTAAATACACGAGTAATCAAACGCGCGGCAGATAGTTGCCGTCGAGCCTCGCATCCGCCGTTGATTCGAATTCTCCAGAGACAGAGACAGAGAGAGAGAGAGAGAGAGAGAGGGCGAGGAGGGAAGGCGAGAGAGATACCAGCGGAATTGCCGTTGCCGCTGTTGCATGTAGGCCAAAGTTAGCGACAACCGATTATTTAGATCGCATTATCTCTTATCCTTCGCACCGGAGTCTGTAAAATTAGCCACCGCTTTGCGCTCGGCGAGAATTACAACGCGACAGTCTCGCTACGCCGCCCTTTCGCAGAGAAAGAGAGAGAGAGAGAGAGAGAGAGAGAGAGAGAGAGAGAGAGAGAGAGAGGAGAGCGCTGACAACCATGTTGTTGAAAATCCGTTTGTTTGGAAGAACGCTAACAGCCCTTTCATAGCTTCCGTTATGACCACTCTGCGTTTGTTTCCAAGTTGGATTTTTGGACATCCCAACGCGTCGGAGATTCAAGAGAGCAAAGAAACATGCCGGTTGCACACGGTAGATAAATATGGGGGCTTCAATCGGAATTTTATTAGTACGACGGACATCGGAATTCGTAATCAACTCGTGCAAGGCTCGATACAAGCCAGTAATTATCCGGCTGCCCTAAAGGGCTAATTAATTAAAACGCCAATTTTTCAATGCGTCCCTCGCGTTGCCGTTAGCATAATCATTTTCCGCCCGGTGCACCGATTATTATTTCATGCCGCGATAAAACATCGATCCCCACGCATTTCGGCAATGCGGAATACACCGAAATTTGTAATGTAAGCGGAGCGAAGCTACAGCCGCAAATTGAATGCGGCCGGATTGATTGTCGTCGATGTAAAAAAAGAGGAGATGACTCAGCAATTAATAATTAATAATTAATTAAGAACGTTGTTTCCGTATTCATCGTACGTTGGATTGTTCCGTCCTGATTTTAAACGCATTCGCGCAAAACTGCCGCGTCCGTGGCACGGATCCAGTCAAGGATTCAAGATTCGTCCTTTGATGACATAAACGACACAATTTACCGTCGATTGAATAGAAGGGAGGATCCAATATTTACCTTCTCGTAGGTTTACCCGCGTGCAAAAGCGCGCCGTATCCTGTGCGCCAATAATAACGAAAGTCTTAATGACTCTGCGCTCTACCTTTTGTATCGGCCAATGTTCCCGAGCCCTCATAATTTTTCATTACGAATCTCCTACGTCATACGTTACTCTCCACTTTGTGTTCGGAGATACATTCATAATGAACTTGGCTAAATGGTTCGGCGCCGTACGCAGAGGCGATCCTGCGTTCGAGCTTCGTTCGGAGAAGCGTCGCCGCGGAGATGCGGAGATTTGCAGTCGCGACGGAACGACTTCTAACAGGTGCCGAACGATAATTACCGTAGTGTCGGTCGAGGGAGATAAGCACGGGAGATATACGATCCAGATGTTTTGATACTTTGTGCGTGTACCGGTCTCGCGAGGGCTCTCGCGAGAACGACGCCGCACTCGGAACAATGGCGCGCAAGACAGAGAAACGGATACGCGCGCCCCTCGGCTACGTCCGAGCAGGGGGGGGGGAGGGAGGGAGGGAGGGAGATGGGAGGAAGAGGAGATGCCGGATGGAGAAAAAGGGGCGAAAAAAAATGGACGATGGACGACGGAGGGCCGTGCGCGGTTAGAAAGGCGAGATGATGATGCAGGTAAAGGGAGAGGAGAAAGAAAAAAGAAAAGAAGAGAGAAGAGGAGAAAAGAGGATCGGAGGATCGGGGTGGTGAGAGGATGAGCGAGTGAGTGAGAGGGAAGACAGCAGCGCGGCTCGGCCGACCTAATGAGCTCTCGGGCTCCGGGACGAAAATAATTATAGAAATTTCCTGCCGATGAACGAAGCACCTTAAGAAAGATTACCTCCCATTAATAAGCCACAGACGTATTTGCCTCCAGAATTATAATCAGGCTACGAGAACGGAGAGTTCCCGTACGCGTTTCCGTGAAATTCGGGGCACTCCACGATGAATTAACATGCCCGATGACCGATGCTCGTCGAGACGATGAATCACGCGGCTTCGTGATCTTATTGATTTTTCGTGGATTGATTCTCGAATCAATCGAGTCCGTTCGCCGTACAATTATCACGGCAGAGACGGCTAATGACGATCGAAAGATCGAAGCCTCCTTGAATGGTTTTCACGCGAGGAGATAATTATGTTATTATCATCTAACGAGGACGGTTCCAGGAAAAATGTCGCCCTTATAGCGATCGATTGCAATCGCGCTCGAACAATTTCTATCACACATTGCAGACAGACAATTTGCGATATTCAAGCGCGGTTGCATCAGCAGAGTTATGATTTATTGATGAATCTATTATCGAAATTGATTTGCCATTACTAATGGGTCGTGAATTGGTACAATACGGAAACTGATTGATGCGGGACGACTCGCTAATACAGATCAGGCGAAAACGAGAGTCTTCCGTAACGTTGAGCCGTGCACTCGCGCGATCTACGTGACTATTAATTACCGCCAGGTAGTTTCTACTTGTTAATTACACAGCATGACGCTGTCTCTTCGTTAGGGCCCTTATTCCGCGATCGAAACGGCAAAAGTTCCGGCGAGATTGCATTCTCGCGCTGGAGGCATCGCGATCGATACTAGTTGGTATCGGGGCCACGATCCCGACAAATTATACGGTGTACTATTCATCAGAGGCTTCCTAATTGCCGAAATATTTCGCAATTTTCGACGGAATATTCGATCAATTGCTTTGAAGCGTTTATGAGAAATTTTCCAGCTAATTTTCCAATTCCCCTTCGCATTTCGCTTCGCTCGCGATTGCTTATCGTAATAATGGTGGATAATTTAAATTTCATAAAGCGAAAGCGCACGCCCCACGCTCCATCGAGGCCCCGACTCAAGAAGGATCTACGTTAAATTAATGAAGAATTTTCTACAAAGAGATAAAAAATATCGAGGCGCGGCCTCGGGTTATCCGGCGCACTCCGAAAAAGTAATTAACAAGCTCCAAGCCCGGAGCTCTCATAAAGGTCTCGTTGCTCGTTGACTGCTCACTTAAATGGCAGACGTTTCCGAAACTCTTTTTACTCCGGCGCAATGTTAATCCTGCTAACGCGATCTCACCCTGACTCACGGCACTTACTCAGACTGACTCGCCAGACAAAGTTATCGATCGATCAGGACAAAGCGATCGATCAAGGAAGGGCGCGACGCGGTGCGGCGCGGCGCAGCGCGGCATCGATTGTCAGCGAGATCATTTTTCATTGGGAACGACGGGGCGGGTTTTCGCGCGCCCGAGGGACGGGGACGAGGTTCCCGTGGAGCTTCGCGTGGCTCACGACTAAGTATTTTGCATATGAAAGGCCGCCTTTGCTTTCTGCCGATACGTAAGCCGCTAAGTTTGTTGTCACGCGGCGGGCGACGTGAGTGGCAGCTCGTGTTGCCGCACGAGTGCATTTCGCGTCTCTCCACGGTATCGGGTAGGCGGCGGCTGAACGAAAGAAACCACCCCAACGTGCGGTGGTGATGCATTCCGACGCCCCGACCCCGCACGTATACGTCTCGCGGATCGCTTTCTCGAAGGAGCGATAGCGATTCGCGATCGATGCGCATCGCCGCTCGCGTGCGCGCCCCTGTTCGTCCGCTTCGCGGGCTTGCCGGAGCGTGTTATACGAGAAACGACACGAGGCGCGATCGATTGTAGATCTCGATCGGGCGCTGCGAGATGCGTGTTAACCCCCGAGCTAATTCCGCCGCTGCGAGGTGTGCGATCGCGCCCGATCGGAAATCGACGCGCGTTATTGTCAGTTTTTTTCCGCACGTTTGTATCAATCGCGGAGCTGCGCGGCGGATAAGTCGAGCTCACGGGCACGTTTCGCAGTTTATTCGCTGAATATTCGTTTAACAATATTCGCACTATTCTCGATCTAACGTCCGTGACAATCTCGCCGGGATATCGTTGAGAGGTTCGCGCGAATCGGCGCGAGGAGACGCGACGCATTCGTCTTTGAGGCACCGATTCCGCGGTACTTACACTGCAGCGATCGGAGTCCAGAGGGGAACAGATTGGGGCGGGAGGGGAGGGGGAACGGACGTTACGTAAATCATTATGTCAGCGAGACTTTGCACGTACGTTTAAGGGAAACAGGAGTAAAACGCTTCGCAATAAAGAGTCAGCGCGCCCGCTCCAGCTGATTTGTGGCGCGCATTCTCCGGCAACGTCACGTAGCCTTCGTTGCAATCAATAGCGCACAATAGAATCCCCTTTATTCGCGCGAGTTTCCGCGCAGGGGAGGACGAGAAAGGGGGCGAATGGCCGGGTTAACCACGCCACGCGGGGATCCTGCGGAAACGAACTTCGCCATGGAGTTCCGTCGTCGCGAACTCATTTCGCGCCGGCACAAGCGAGTGCGCCCACTTTTACTGCGCGTCTCGCTATTCTAATCTCGAATTCCCGTAGCTCGCGGCGACGAACGCGGATGCGTTTCGCTGCATCCGCGTTCGTCCCGCGATTGCTTCGTCTCGCTCTACGAAGATTAAGATCGGACCAACCGGCGCGCATTCCCGCACGCGCGCGTACTCGCTCGGAGGACGGCGCGATCCCGCCGCGGCATGGAGCGCGGCACAAACGGCCGCCGTAAACATGATTTAATGGCGATACATAACGCATTTTACACCGTTCCGTACCGGGAATCGTCCCCGAGGAGTCCGCCGGTTATATCGATGCCGCGGTGCCGAGTGATTTCTTGCAATAAGGCAGAAGAAGCGGAGAACGGCGTTAAGATGCGAGTCTCGTGCTTGTCGGTGCGTTCCATCTCGCGCGGAACGAGGGAGCCCGTTTGTTCGCCGCAGTCGGAGTGCTGTATCCTGTCGAGAACTAGCCGCTATATTACATTCCGCTGTGGGAGTAGATGAATCATAAATGTGAGAGATATGAGAAAGCAAGAGAGAGAGAGAGAGAGGAGAGAGAGAGAGAGAGAGAGAGAGGGAGAGAGGAATGTTAAGTATAAGGATTAGAAATGTAGCGATTGAGGAGCTACACAAGCGTGACAATGTCGGTTCCCGATTATCATCGGCCTTCCACAAATCCTAGGCGCAAGAGCCTCGGCAGTCCTCGCCAGCTTGATGCTCGTTACGTATTACGTCATAGAAATTATATTCACATTCTTAAGATCTCGTAAGATTCGTGAGCGAGGATGACAGAATAGAGGCGTGATGCGAAGTGCTCTTCCAGATGAACAAAGCAAATTGGCCCGCTTGACTCGTACATGCCGCTTCAGCTGTGGCTAATGCGGCATTCATGCCGAATTTCGCGCATTGGAGACCCTTTGTTCGAATCGGATGGCCGACTTCTCACTCTTGTCCGCTCTTAAATCGCGTCCTAACGGGAACGCCGTCGCGACGTTCAACGGCCGTCGACGAAAAGAAGACAAAGACTTTAATGAAGGCATAAGAACGCGGAGAGATGGACGCGGAGAGAGAGCCAAATTCGTCCAAGTTTCATTAACTTCGGCCGCCCCTTCGCGCCGGCCGCGGAAAAAAGAAATCCGATTTGACTAGAAAATTATGGCGTCGATCAGGCGGCACGAAGAGGATCAACGACAAGGGATTAACGTTTGCGCTCTCGCGATGATGATTTTAATGAGAAATCCCTTTCGGACACGCGCCGCTCCTTTTGCTTGACGCGGGTAACCGAGTGCCAATACATTTCACGGGGTTTTACCCGTGTTTTATGAAGCGTGCAGTTAGCCCATTGTATGCGATACGCTAATAGGACGCACGATAAACTACGTACTGCACGACCGTGTGATAAACATTAACCGACACATCCCGCTAATTCGAAGAGCAACGCGCTTCGTATCCTCGGCGGACCTGATGGCTTCAGATTCACACTTCACGGAGGCACCAGTACTGCTATCGATCCATGATAAAGTCGCAGCTTGCAAAAATCGCGGACCCGCGCCGTGAAATCTTCGCATTATCAAGGTCAAAGCGACGGGGTTGCCGGGGGAGAAAGAAGCGTGACGTTTTAGCGAAGCTGTTACCCGTGTCACGCACGAGTAGTCGCGATAACCGACGACAATGGATGCTTCTCGGAAGCATCAGTCTCGGTCTGGTCAGCGACTCCCGCTTTCTTCTCCACATCGGGCGACCGGCAAAAAATGATTAAGGATGCCCTATCGACATTCCGGCGACACGAGCGGGCGACTACATCGCTACAGATGTCGGCTCAGTGTCGCGAAATAAATCGAACTTAAACAATATCGATGACACTCGGCTCCCCCTGGTTCCTTTTACTTTCCGATGGCATGCTAGGCAGACGGAGAGAATCTTCTTCGAATGCTCGTTTCCTTCCGACGAACGCGACTCGGATGCTCCGAGTCATGACTCTACTCGCGACAGAGACAGCTGCACAAATTAATCATCACGTTACACGACCGCGTCTCATTCGGAGATCTCACTGCCGTTTTCATTCCCGATGAAAATATTGCAGTAAAAAAGTATTTTCCGCACCGCCAGCGGAGCGCGGTACCGCGGGTAACGTGATCTTGCGGTAGAACGGGATCGGTTACTCTGATTTTTCTTCACGAGAAAGACGAGATCCGCCGATCGGCGGTACTGCCGAAGTACTCGCGCCGTTTGAGGCTCGCGCGCGGCGCGCGATTTCCGCTCTGGGAAACCGTTGCAGCGCGCTCAAGAAAACATGGAGACCGTTACGCCCCCGACAGGAACGGGGTATCACGCGATAAAATATGCATTGCGTGCGGTCGCAAGTGAGCCGGTATTCCGAACGCGTCGCCGGTGAGAATGAAGTAGATATTGCGTAGGTGAGGCAAATTAAAGCCGTAAATCGAGGCTGGGATGTGCCGAAGCGTTCGTTGCCGCCACCGCCATCACTGCCGAGAGATAAGTTAGCACTCTCGGCTTACCACAACGAAATCGAGGCTCGCATTGCGCTTTATTGCGTTCAGTTGGTCGTCGCACCGCTCGGCCGTCCCGACCGATGCGAAAGCACCGGTTAAATGCGTATCAATCCCGTTTACAGCGTGCCGGATCCGCTTCGTCATCGAATCTCGCGGCGGATGATTACGCGCGTGTTTTCTCCGGGATGCTGCGGTATCCGATCGTATCCTCGCGAGAACGTCAGATCTTCACCGCTGCTTTTTCACGCCGGAATGCGTGGAATAAGCAGTCCTTCTTTTCATCCTGGACGCATAGAATCGAATGATGGAACGCAGCCGCGGACTTTAATTGATTCGCGATAACGTAAATCATCGTGGAGGGAGCTGCCACGGTGAGAGACCGATTGGCCGCTAATAAATGAACGGCCTCGTAATTTATGGATGGCTATGCGAAACGCGTATGAATAATGCCCGGCCTCGATATATTTGCTTTCTAATAATTACAGTTGTATTCGGGATTATTGATCACAATAGCGCTGCTCGCTGAATTCTCTGTTAAGGGACCGCGTGGTGGTAACGTCGATTTCACTCTCGCAATGTACCTTCCCAACCGGCCGGATTGATCGTTTAACGGATGCATGAATTTTACAGCGTAAACAAATGGCGGTCCTACGGACCGGGAATGGCGGTTTTAGGCCGATTAGCTACAAGCCATCGGATTAAAAACGCCGGGGGAACGCGCGAAGTTGCTAGACGCGGCTGTACATCGCAATTTCGTTATTCTCGCGCCTCTGCTAGTAATCTTTCTCCCMCCCCCCCCCCCCCCCCCGCCCCCCCCCCCGCATCGAAATTCTCGCGGATCGTTACGATCCGCGGGCGTTCGGATCCCTCGTAAATATGAATTATTAAATTTGGACAAAGGTTCACGCCTCGGCCGAGATGTACCCGCGCCCGAGTGTACGTGCCCTGCAATAAGACGACCGAATGCAGGCGGACTCCCTGTAATCAAGTGCAATCTCGGCGACTGCTTATTTACACCTCGGGACCCGCGAAAGCCTTGCAACGAAGCACCACGATGAGTGGTGCCGTCCGCAAAAATCATAAACACCCTGTACGGTCCTGCTCACAAGTTCCTCTCGCCTGCGCCTGGACCTGCGAGCTCGCGCAGGGAGGAATTACCTGCCGATTTATGCGCGTCGTTTGTTGTCGCGAGCACGAGTCTAAAGAGCAAACGAATGTGCTCCATGCGACGTCGAATACGACTCATTACGCGCGATGCACCGGCCTTACGACCGCGGCGTGTCTGTGTAAATGCAAATGGCGTATAAAAGAGGAGGGAAGTGGAGATTAAACGTACGCGAGACACGCGAAACGACGTGCGGATGTTTTCATTGATCGTTGTGAAATCGCGGTGATACCGCGTAACGGGATATATTGCAGGATCAATGGGAGTAATCGCTATTAAGTCGCCGTATTAACGAAATTACTTCGAAGCGAGCGCGAAATTTATGTTGCTGGATACCGCGACTGTACACGACTCGCTCCTCCTCGTCCTTTGCGTCTTTGAGAACAAAGAGACGATGTAGGGATGTAAAACGTGCAAGCTCGTTATTGCTGAAACAATACACTCACGATGTATAATAATATTTTTGCGCATCGAGACGTCGGAGATAACAGAGGAGCGCGCATTAATCGTGATTTATATTACGATCGATGCGTTATGTTAAATATAAATTAGTTTAAATAATAACAGTTTAAATGCACGCACCGTTGAGATAGATTTAACATCAATGCTAATATGCGGATGATAATAAGAGCCGCCAATCTGAAAAGTTTGCGAGATTACGCAAAATTAACGTCAATTAATTCGTCGGTCGATCTCTATTATTAATACAGGATTAATTAATGGGGCGAACCTCGCGGATTTATGGCTTCAGAATAATTGAAAGGCACGTAAGATTGACGCATCGGCTTGTTGCTTTAGCTTTCGCGAAACAAACAAAGACAGAGAAATTCCGCTGTCTCTCTCTCTCTCTCTCTCTCTCTTTTGCGCGCGAAATATCGCCGACACGTAAAGAGACGCACGTGCAACGCACGTGCATCATGAGAACGCAATATCCGATTTAAGGATCGAGGACGGAAACGAGGCAAGGAACAGCTGTATTTGTATACTCGGAACTTTTAAATTATCCGACCGAAACGACAATTCGAACTTGTCCATGTAATCTGCTCGGCCTGTCGGAGGTTGGTTAGTTGTTGGATGAGAAGGGAGCAAAAAGTTCGAATAAACTTGCCCGGCGTGCAGGGACCAGTCAGACCAAGTACTCGGCCAATCTGTCTATCGTGCGACCAGCCTGATCCTTTTTTTTCTCCCTTTAAGCGACTCTCCGTTAAACTCAAGTTCCGGATCGATCGTCGCGTCTCAAAACGCCTTTCCGGTACCCGCTCGATGCGCCATTCGATACCGCCGCCCGTCCGATGGAATTCCAACGGAACGTCGAGGCGCGGCTGCCAATGATCGAGATCATCGGTAGATACGCACAACGGAGATTCATTTCCCCTTCTACCTCGTAACGCTATTTCGCAGCGTTGTTTTTTCTTCGACTTCGACGCGGAATTGGCTCGAGAGACCCGAGCGTGTGAACCGAGCGCGATGTCGGCTCATTAATCGGCCCGTTAATCCGACCTCGCGTAATTTATTTCTTATCGAGCGATGCGAGTGCGATCTACTCGTATTTTCGTGTCGCATCGAGTATTCGTGATTCCCCGGCACCTGTTGTCAAAGCGAGCCTCGCATCTAGCGAGATTTCGCGCTGCTCTCTGTAAATCATTCGCGCGCGGAGATTTAATGCCCACATCAAGCCGGTAATTCAGCCAGCCGACTCCTACGCGAGGCGAACGGAGGGAGGGGTGGAAAAGTCGCGTCGTAGGCCAGGGAACTTGTATATCTCCGGCTTTTCCAAGTTCTATCAAGTGACGTTCGTGCCTGAGTAAACCGGGCGAGTCCGCTCCACCTGGTAGCGTGTTTGCCGAAGACGTTTACGGCAGCGGCGTACAGTTGATCCATTTCTCTGCAAATAGCAGCGCGATAAGAGGGAATCCGATGCACTAGGTACGTCTAATAGCGGATTTCGAGTTTCGGCAAGGCAAGATCGTCGCGCGCGCAGGAAGGAAGATTATTTTCGCTGCCGTTCTCCTCGCCGTTTATCCGGTCGATTTGCCGGCCGCACGGCGCATTTTGATAAATTGCTGGGAGTTATTTGCATTTCCGTCGATGCTTGCCTAGCGCCGAGTAAAATCGCGGTCCCGCGAGCGCGAGATTGTTTGTTTTAAATTATATCCGTCAAGCGGTGCCGCTTGGGAAGGAACGAGAAACGCGGGGGTCGTCGGCGGCCACAATTATCCACGGAAATAGAAATTAATCTTTTAAAAGCTGTTCCTGCAATTTGCCTCGTAGTCGGTTAGCGAGTCATAAGCATGAAAAAGGAACGAACATAAGAAGCGGGAAGCCTTGTGTTTTTTTCCTCTTTGCATCGCGCGCGCAGCGAGGTAAATGAGGCCTTTAGCGTGGCACCGTTTCGACAAAGCGAACTCGTAAAGCACGCCGGTAATTCCCTTCCACCGCTATGCGCGTTAATGATTCTGTACCCTTGCGGGTCCAATCGTGCGCGAACGAGATCGCGCTGATTTCTTAACAAAGGGATGATTCGTCAACGAAGCGGAATCGGCGCGTGTCCCGCGAAAGCGAGGACTCGAATCCTCCTTAGACTTGATTCGTGCCGAATGAGATACTTGACGCAACTTTTATCCTTGGCTCATCGTTTGCGCACGCGAGCTCTCTCCCTCTCCCCTCCTCCTCTCTATGTATACATATGACTGAGTATCTGTAAAAGCACCTGCGCGTTAACGCGTGTCCCCGAACGTGAAATCGGCGAGCGGCTTTGACGGCGCGCCGATGAAATTAACGAAGCCGGCGCGCCTCATCGCGCGGATCCGACGTCGACCGGCCTCGCCGAGTTAATAACGATCGGCGTCGTCCTCGAGACGTGTTCCTCGGTGTCGTCCCCTCCTCCCCCTCCCCGTCTTTCGGTCCATCCCTCTGCCATTGCCGTTGCCGCGCGTTGAAAATCGATTCCGCGGCGGAACGACTGCGGCGTCCGTTTCTTGCTCCGTTGTCCGGTCCTCGGCTCCCTAAACCAATTCCGAGTCGAGGGTAACCGTTAATCGCGCGCTCATGTACCCGTGAAGAGCTTCATTGCGGCCGGTGTTCTCGCGATCACGCATCCGCAACTCGCAACTCGCGTTCCTTTCGCGCCAGCCGGCGTTCGCCGTTGAACGACATGATCCTCGATGACGATCACGACGCGCGGATGCAACGCGGAACGTCCAATAGCTGGTAAGCTCTATGCCGGAAACAATGACACGCACTTACGCGTGCTCGACGACTCCGCATGCTGGAGAATCTATTTTTCGCGGATAACTCGCGTTATCCGCTGATCCGCGCCATCGATTCGCCGTTCTCGCGCGTATCTGCCTGGCCTCCTCTCTCATATCTCGCCGATATCTCGCCGATATCTCGCACGTGACTGCGCAACGTCGCGATGTCGGCAGAAACGACAGATTGCTTTCTGGAAATAACAAATATCCTTCTTTCAATGACGCGTATACGGCAATTCTGGCACGTGGCGTCGTAAGCTCGTGAAACGCGCGCCGATGATTCCCTTCCTGCTTACGTGTGTGAATGAATAACCCTACATCTCTCGTAATCAATCTCGCCCGGCGATTTATTCTCGCTGAAGGCGCATGGGACGCGTCCGGACGAAATTATAATAGAGAGTGTATTAAGGAGTGAAGAGGAGAGAGAGAGAGAGAGAGAGAGAGAGAGAGAGAGAGAGAGGAAGAGAGAGAAGGAATTGCCGGCATGTTTCTCGTGCCAGTGATCCTCCGTCTATCCGATCGCTGCGTAACGCACGTCCGTAAAACGCGTTCAGAAATCAATCAACAATGGAAACTCGCGTATCGCACCGCCTGGATAACCAGGGAGCACTGATTACACGTGTACGCAAATCATCGATCCACTCCCAGGAACTTTCCGTTTACTCGCCACGCAAGAACAGCAAACGCTTCTGAGCGATATCGATTCGACGATCGCGGTTCAGAGTTCGGAAAAGTTCGATGCTCGCGGGATGAATCCGAACGGAGTAACGTGGATGTGTATAACGCCCGTTTCCTCTCGGGAGGAACTCGGGAACGGAGGCAATCGAAGATATACAGCCTTTATCTGCGGAACTGTAGCCACTTGCGAGAAAGACGGGCGATGCCGAGCGAAAGGGCGACGCGGAACGGAATAATCGCGCTCGCGGAATTAACGTGCGTCGAGTACGGAAAGCAAGCTGGCGCCAATCGATGGCGCTAATTAATTAATAAGATTCGGGTGATCGGGCAGATCGAATGCCCGATGCAGGGAGAGAGAAGGATATCCGAGTGGTCGCGGAGGAGGTCTCTCTTTCTCTTGCGTTCTTTCTGCGCATTGCAAATCACAAATCGAAACGAAGTGAATTACGGCGCGAACAATCGGCGCTGACGATTTCGATGGCAGGATCGCCTCAAGAAAATGCGAGTATTTACTTAGATACTCGTTCTCGTTTACGTGTATCCGTCGTTAACGTCGAGAAACGTTTCCTGCTCTTTTTGTCGGTGACCAAATCTCGCGTCCGTTTCTTCACGTCGCGGCAAAAGCGAAGAGATGGAAGCCGCAAACCGCGCGCGCAATAACCGCGCCCGTCATTTATACCCGCAAAATCTGACGCGGGCATCTCGAGCATACTTTATCGCAAATTGCTCCTCGCGGAGCGGCAGCGGAAAAAATGTAACTCGCGAACGAGAGATTTAATTTGATAAGTTTGCGCGCACGGTCTGATTGAAAGCGAATTTATTTCTCGGCGCTCGGTCGCGCACGTCCCGCGCACCGCTATCAAATTATACGCCGATATTAGTTAACACTAGCCCTTTTATTCTTATCGTCTCGCCGTCGTTGGATCGTTAGGCTGCCCTCCCTTACAAAAGCGAGGCCCTCGCAATGGCAGACAGGCACTAGCTCAGCAAATTATTAACAATCAGGCAGGTGTTTGCGCGGTTCGCGAGATTTGCTAACAAGGCGGCGTTTCCGAGGTGCGGACTTGAGGCATATAATTATACCCCTGCCTCCCTATGCGTATATGCATGCTTCGATAGCAGCCAGCTCTATATAGGGTGTACCGATCGCCGGGATCAACGATTTTAGATGAGGCGTGCTTACTCGCGACGCTATTTACGACGAAATGCGCTCACGGACTATCAATATAAATTCTTGACATCACAGACGTTCTTCGGTATCAGGGGTATTAGTGAAATAGAATCCTGTCGTCTCGCTGCGCAGGGAATATACGTATATATGCAACGGCATGTACTTTATGTACATTTTTACTTTCCCTGAGAAAGGAATTTCGATTGCACTCCGCGTGAATACGCCTCCTGACAAAAGAACGTCAAAATGTGACCCGATCTGACTCGTCGGAACAGTAGGAGCGGGATAATTGTCGTACTTCCGACTTGTTCCGTCGAAGATCGGACTTGTCGGAATTACGCTTCGGAGTCCGTGTCTGCGAATCGATACTCGCAGCGGAGTGCAAATACTCGCGGAGTACGGAACGCCGAGCCGAGAGCGAGGAGCGGAGGAATGCTTATCGCGGCATGGATAAGAAGAGTCCTCGGTGCCTTCGGCAATTCCGCAAATCAATTTGCGATACGCGGAACGGGCACGCTCCGTGGCTAGGCGAGCGGAGGCTGCCCGCGATCCAGCGACGTCCATCCGCTTCATAAATTGTTACTCGTTACGGTCGTCATTACGTCTGCCCGGGAGAGATTCTGCTCTATTGCGGCCGACCCGGCCTAGCTGGAAAAGAAACTGGCTCGCGCGCATCTGTGAGGCGATCGCGCGAGTCCTTACGATCGGGCTCCACCGGAGTCTACCAAGGAGAAGGAGAGGGAACAACAAAGTGAGAGAGAGAGAGATAGAGAGGGAGGAACGCTCAAGTGCAGAGGCAAAGTACGTTTGCCGGCCGGAGAAGCGATGTATTAACGCGGCGTGTACACGCGCGAGAAAAATGCGCTAAGATGTATATATGGTGTGTGTGTGTATATATATATATATATATATATATATATATATATACAGGGATGTTGTTCAATTTTGCCACCCTGTATATCGTCCGTAGCAGCGCGCGGTTGGCTCTGGCGTGAAACCGGTGGGTATGATTACCCACTTTAGTTAACGATCTTTGTAGCCCCTTGGCGGTTCCGTAAGGTCAGAAAGAAAACCGCAAGGATATCGGGAGAGAAGCAAAGAAGGAGAAGGAGAAAAAGACAGAGAGAGAGAGAGAGAGAGAGAGAGAGAGAGAGAGAGAGAGAGAGAGAAAGAAAGAGAGAGAGAGAGAGAGGGAACGTCTCCCAGTCTCGCGGTCGTCGCCGGTTACATCCGCCTTCTGCTTTTGTCCGCCGCGCGGACTCTTCGTCCCAGGAAGGCGCGATTAACAACAGGAAGCATCTCGACAACGAGCCGCGGGATGCTCATTCGCCTCGTCGACGGGGGTGGGTTATCGCTTGGCGCGAAGATCCGCGAGCGCGCGTTCCGCGCGGTTGTAAAGTTGCTGTTACTCGCTGTTACTCGGTTACAGGGAGGGTAGGGAGCACGGTCGACGGGGGTGTCCTGGATTTTCTGGAGCGGCAGCGGTGCCATCCGCGCGAGATGTAAACCGCGATCATAAAATGTTAGTTAGGGAAGCGCAACGAGTGTTGTGCTCTTTCTGCTAGCTTGTAAGCTACGTCGACGGATGTCGTGCTAAGAGAGAGAGAGAGGAACAACGGGGAGATCCATGTTTGATGCGCGCTTATCGAAAAACGTGCGTGCACTGGTCGTGAAGCGTTAAAGCCATCCGCCTTTCGTGGCGACAGGAACACTCGCAGGGATACATTTACCCAAGTAACGTGAACGAGGATCCCGTTCGTTACACTCGGCCACGTGAGACGCACGCGTAAGGGATATATTCCGCATACCGTTAATCTGCATACTCAAGAAGCGTGATCCTATCAGCGTACTGGCTCCTGACGCTTAGCACCCCCGAGACCGCTAGTTCCTACGGCCAATCCTTTCGCTAATCGGCGCGTTAAATTGCTTCTTTGAGGTCCTACCGAGATACGAATACGCTGTAATTACGACGCGCCGCATATTTTCTTTGTATCTCCGTGCACGAAGTGTCATGATGATCACGTTGGAGAAACTTTAATCTGCGATTTAACAGTAATTTCCAACGTCGATGCGAATGATTACACGCACGAGCCTAAATTTTCTTGTTATTAGATATTTCATGATAAAACATCTCACTCGGAAATCCAAAATTCTGGATTTACATGATCGATTTTAATCGGACGGTTTTCAATGTCTTCTTACAGCAGGAGAATGAACGGACCGATCATGCAAAATTCACAAGATCCTGCACACGATATTATTCCATATCTCCGAGAATCATTCAGAACAGCGCATTTAGAACAAGCAAAGAATTGACGATCGCGAGGTACAAACGATCGTAAACGTCCATCCAACGGGAGCCGGAAAGGCCCGCGCGAAGGAATGATTTTCTCGCCCTTGAAAGAGAACGCGCCGGCGAGTGGATCACCACGTAAAATCTAATATTTTACGACGATCTCCCCGATGACGTATTGCGGGCAACGCGTAAACATGGAAGTTGATACAATTCGCCTCTCGGCCTGCTGCACATGCATGTGACATAACTGCAACGATCTCGGCCGTATTTCACGGGATGTGCAGCCGTGTGACAAGCAGCATGCAAAACGCGTGCGTGTTCGCGAGCGTGAAATTACACCCTCACCTCCGTGCTTCTCGGTACGTAGTACGTAGGCACGTGTAACGCGCGTGAGCGATCAACGAGCGCGGGGAGCAAAGCAGCACGAGCCACGGGGGCGAAAACCCTTACTACGGAATTCGGTAAATGGGTGCCGCTGCGCGCAATTAGTGTAATAAAGTGCTGGCTGCGCATCCGCCGCTGGAATTGCGTATTCACGCGCGCGATCATTCGCGCGGCTCCGAATGCCTCCACCCTTGACGCTGCTCGATACGGATTCGATGAAACGATGAGTGAATGAAACGCCGAATGCGCGTGTAACGTACACGCGCAGCACCGCGCGGGATCGCGAAAGAGTTACGATGGAATTATTCGATCCCGCGACAGGTGAATCTTGCAAATTCCCTCGTTGCCGGATCGTAAGGGAAGACTCGCATTCTTGTTAGTTTGATAATCCGATGAACAGGGATTCGGAGGAGCTGTCTGGATTTTGAATAATAGAGAGAAGGGAGAATGGAGGATTCGTTACGCAATACTGACGCCTTGCATCGAAAATCTTGCGATATCTCGATGTTTTATTGAGAAATAAACAAAACAAAGCGCGGGAGCGCATCGCGCGAGCTAATTCACGGATACAGGATCGCGCCTAGTTTTGCCGATCGGGAGCGATTTCAGGGACGGTCTTGCGTTGTTTATAATCATCGACCGGACAAAATAGCGTTATTAACCGTTCGGCTTGATGGAAATGCGGTTTGATTCGTCGTTATGGCGATTCCTGCGAGCTAACGAATTCGACATTTGAATCGCGAATAACGAGGCCCCATTATGCCCCCGCGGTTGCAGAAAAGTCGCGCATGTGCTGTTTATATAATTAAACCGGCGCGTGGTTTCACCCCGACGTTTTTCCCCGGCACCCCGTCCCCCTCCCCCTCCCCCCTCCCCGCCGGGGAGTCGATAATTGCGTGGCGCGGATGACATTTTATTTAATTTCGTCATTATGCCCGTCTGCAGGCGCGCACGCAGACAATAATAATTAAAATCTTTCGGTTCGACAGAGATCGCGCGCTGATTCGTGTACCGGGAGGGGCATGCAAGATCGCGGGGGTATGGCGGGTTTCGTTGACATTCACGCGAGGGAGAAGGGAAGAGTCGCGGCTCGCGGCCAAATAATTACCGATTCCGTCCACAATCCGCGATCGTCGAGCAGCTCGAATCGCTTCGAGGGCGCGCAGCGATCAAGCTCGATCCTCAAAGTCAATGATGAATCCCGCGCATTATCGGCATTAAAGCGTGTATCTCCCTCCCGTGGCGCGTAGATTTGCCGGGCGTATTACGCGTAAAGTATCACGAGCGTGCAAAGGAGCGTGCAAACGAACGGGTGCGTTTTCGTGCATGCGCTGGCTGCGAATGGTGCTCGGTGTGCGATTTAATTGAAAACGCAATAATCCGGCCGTTTGTCTCGGCGAAGGTAAGATTAAAAAGCCGTCGTCCCTGAAGTTTTCATAGAACCCGCGCGGAAGGGGCTCTCCGTGCGTGGTTTACGAATTTAATATGAACGCGCGTGTTACGTGCGCTTGAGGATCAGTTTGCGCATAAACGAAACGCGGGAATATAATCGGCGCGGACATTTCAGCGTATTCGCCGGGGAAAAAGTATCTCGATAAACCTGCCTGCTTTGTGCCTGAATTTTCAGCTGATAACTAACAGCGATGCGGCATCGATGATGAGGAGCGCCTTTCGAAATCACGCGATGAGATGCGAGTTAATAATATGCGCCGGATATAAAGATACAAAAGCGCAGGAGCCTCGTTGAATCCTCGCCGTTCTTATTTGACGAGTCGATGATCGTCCCATGCAAGAAACGAGGACGCGACTATGAATACTGATAATCAGTTCCTCAAACGACGATACGTGCATCGGAGACGAATGCGTCATAATACGAATACTAATTTAACGGCTAATTGCGCGTCGAATTCGAGGCTGAATCATAATGATGGCATTATAGCCGCGAAGACGCTAAATACGCTGCTAGATATAGCAGTGTTTCTTCACACGCTGTCGCTCTTAAACATCCCGTTGCTCCTCGACAACGATTTCCGTTTATAATAATCATCATGATCGTACTGTCATCCGGCCAGGGAGGCCGGAGAGAGCCGGTCAATGTCGCTCGTTCAATTAGATCGCTCTCCTTTCCTGCCGATGTAACGCGGCGATATGACGACATTACGCTAGAATAAAGGCACAAGATAGGGAAGACGCGATATTGAGTGGAAACGAAGTAGCGCGTTGTTCGTGTAACGGCCTAAGGATATCCCGAGCTGCGTAATGCCGAATCAGATAAGCGCGGCTTCCGCCACGCGGAGAAATTACATACCGCACCGCGCGGGGCGTGAAAAAGATGAATCAAGCCGCGCGAGCGCCTTCTGTTTGACATACAGCGTACAATCGTTTGTGGAAATAATGTCTGCCGCGGCATCGGCAGACGAGTATCGTACCGGGAATATTAATGCGACAACGTGGCCGCTTGCGATGCGTACAACGAACGGCAAACTCAATCCGACGAAAAGAGAAAAGAGAGAGAGAAAGAGAAGAATGTCGTAATTACATTGTTGCATCCAAGCAACGGAAAGCATCGGCTTCGCCGTTCGAGAGACCGAGTTTAACGTTGATCAAGTCGTTTGCTCGTTTGCTCCATCGATCAATCCAGGAATTATCCAGGATAGTTCGTCCCTTGCCCCTTATCGCCTGTTTGCCGTTATCAATGACTTTTGCTCCCATGCGGCGATGATGAGGAAGCTTCCCTTAGCGGCAAACGCGATCGAAAACGCCCGCCAAAACTCTCTCCGTGCGCGGATCAGCAATTAATGATCTCGCGTTCCAGCCTTGCGCTATCAGCGTCTCTAATTAGTGCGGCATTAAACACGGAGATTCGCGTCCTTATCTCCAAGCGCGTACAGAGACGCTGTGCAACGTGCGTTAACATTGAGACATCACGCGCTCGCACGTGTGCACCTGTCTCGACACGGCAGGAGTTCAAGGCGATTATCAGATGCGTATTTGGACTAATGTACGCGGTCCGGAGGAGGTTCGGTCGATAAACTCCCGCAGCCGTCTCGCATACGCACTCTAGCCGCGTTATCACACACGACTAAACGGCCGCGGATTCCTATACGGCTGATTAGCGATTATGCACCATGCGCGCCGTAAACCGCGAGATCGCAACGACTCGCGCTGCTTAAACTCGTTGCAGCACCCTTGTTCAAGGCCGCATCTCCGGTAAGGCGATCTGATGGTCGATTCCTGCATCTCATCTCTCGCGCACGTGAACGCGGCTTTCGATGTGCCAAAGAGTGCTAAATTCTATCTGGAATAGTTACTCAATCGCGAGATTTCTCCTGGGCAGCCTTCGTAACAGAGTCTTCGTAAACTAATACGGAGCTACGAACATTAGAGTCGCAACGATTTTTTTCGGAATACGCTATTCGTAAAACGCAATCGATTGTAAACAGGAAAATATCTAAAAATGCGGCTACAATGCTCTCTTTATTGATGCCGTACGTGTATAAGCATTTCTAGTTTATTGAAACAATATTTTATTTCATATTTCATTTCGTTTGCCGTGTAATAGCCTTGAAACGTTCATCGCACAAACTATTTATTCATGCGTTATTACATCCGCTTTGCAGCTTTCCTCCCTCTAGCTCTATCAACGATATCCACATATTTGCGCTATTTATCACTGCAAAATCGAACGACACGATCGCGTCAGTCGGCAGCGATCTAAGACGATCGCGTTTCCACGAAATATCCACAAGTTCGGCCCCCTTCTCCAAACCGAACGTACAAGCTACTTCTTCCGAGATCCTGTCTGAAATGGTAGCTTGTTTCGTGTGCCGTAAATGATCCCGGCCTCCGTGGAACGGCGAAGGCACGGAAGGTTTCCGTTGAAGGCATGGAAGGTGCCCGACTTGCTGCTGCACGCGAGTTCCTATCCAAAGAGCCTGCTTAAAGAGTAGTGCCACTGGCGAGGCAATGGCGATGTATTAATCTTTGGAAAACACATGAGCCGTGCACACGACGGCTTAGGCAGCATGCACACCACCATCCATCGCAATTGGCGCCATCAGAATTCCGCGGTGCTCTGCACTCGATACTCAGTCTGATATCCCGGGCGCAACCATCCATACAAATCGGATCTTACTAAATTGGAGTACAATTTTCACGAGCGGAGCTCCGCGGCAGCCACGAGGAGCCTCTCTGCTGGAGGAAAGTAGAAAAAAAAAAAAAAAGAAAAAAGGAAGAAACGAGAGAAAGAAAAAGAAGAAGGACGGAAAGTAAGATAAAGGTCTCTATCCCTTTCCGAGCCGGCCGTGGAAGATGAAGCGAATCAAGTAACAGCGGTGGCTTACGTGCGATGCACCCCTAAACCGTCGCCGAGGGAGCGTCACGTGGAAATGCGTTATCCGCGGACGATCTGTGCTTAGAATTCTCAAGTCCCGATAAATTATATTTCACGTCACGGAGCCGATGATTCCTGAAATACATAAGTCGCGATGATAATCTCATTCGCGTTAGTCGCGTTAGTCCTTCGCCCCCTATCGAGCCTAAGGGAGACGGGGGGTGGATAAGAAGCACGAGGATTGACGATGCGTATTTATAGGAGGAGGCATATCTTATCGAGATATTGTTCTAGACAAAGATTATGGTATTCTTTGTTGAATAAGAACGCTGATTACATTTCAGCAAGGCGTGTGTACTACTTTGATGCTAAGTAAGCTTATATATGCCAAGTTTTGATAAGACGTAATTAACGCTTAAAATGCTTAAAAGCTTCTCACTCATAAAGCGTGAATGTTCCGTCTTTACACAGCAGATACTCCTCTCATTAAAGGGAAGGAAAAGCGATCTCCTAGATGCACTATGGATAGGCATGAAATAATTACTCGATATGCACTTGCTAATTATATAATTAAATAATATTCCGTCTAAATAGAATTTTACATATTTGAAGTTTTATAACAATTTTTATGCACTGAAACCTAAAATTAAAATTGATAAAATTGATTGTTTCTAGCAGTCTTTGTTCTACATTGTTGAATATTTTAATTAAATTCTATGCTATTGTCGTATCGTCAGAGTTGTCCTTGTTGCCATCATTTGATCCTTCGGTATCCACCGTTCTCACCGTTCTCATTTTCATTGCCGCCTTCACCGTCTTCACCGTTTCCATTATCACCATTGTCTTCACCGTTTCCATCATCACCACCGTCTTCACTACCGTTTTCACTGCTTCCACCATCATCACCGTTGGTTGTTGGTTGGTTGATTTCTGCTTCGGTTGTTTCTGCGATTAGCGTTGTTTCGGGTGTTGTTTCGGCTCCTGATGCTTCGGTTGTTGGTACTTCGGTCGTGCTTGTTGCAGGTTCAGTCGTTGTTGCAATACTTATTGCGTAGCCTTCCACGTGTATATTTAATCCTTCCCCGAGTGCTCCAAAAGCCAATACCAGCACATTTTCTGTACCGACATCACCCTTCATCACACTAAACGTGGCCATACTATTTCCTATATTAGTGCATTTGACTTGGGTAAGAACTTCTTCCGTTGAAGCGGTTTTCACGCCGATTACAGCCCTCATGGCTTTCCACGGAATCGCAGGCTGCAACAGATAAACGTGGCGTTAAATCAGTAACATCGATCATAAAGCAACTGTTTGCATGTCTTTACAGCGACGTACAAGACATTATGACACCTGACTTTAAAGTATCATACCAAGATATCAAATCATTCAAGAATCAAGAATCACGGGTCACGACGCTGAAGCAATCTCCTACCTTGAAAATCGTTCTGTTAGTAACAACATAATCGCCTTCTTGACGTTCTCCCAGAATGAGGTCCTCCGCCATGGCTCCGGCCACGGAGAGGCACAGAATCGCGAGGAAGGAGGAACGCATCTTGCAAAACTGGTTGTGAATACGCGTATCAGTCGAACTGATTGCTTGCCTGATAGTCGGCATTTATATCTTCGCGTTATCAATTCGCCAGCTTGCTTGTACAAAGAATCATATTAACTCATGGATTTCCACCGTGCAATATTGACAACAGCTTACGTAACTACATTATTTGTCTTATGCGCACATTGTGAGAACTCGTCGCGCTTTTCGCGGTACGACGTTTATCTTATCCTGTCGAACAAGGAGAAAAGGGCGTAATCATCCGATTGGAAAGATTATATCTCGAAATGTACCTTGTGCTTCTCGATACATCTCTAACTTTCCCTTGATTCACCTCAATTCGTCGTATACAAAATTCGTTTTAATTATGCTCCAACTTCGCTCACCGTTAGCCGTTATTAATCATTATATGTAATATTACGCAATATGACACGTAATAACACAATTAATACGGCTAAACAGCAATGTACACATACAAGGTAATTTCGTGGATTAAATGCGGACAGAAAACCGTTAAAATTGATTAAAACAGATATTAAAAAGGTGCGATTAACGGATGGAATAAGTATAAATAGAAAAGGTCGAAAATGGCCGCGTGACACATTTATCGACGAGAATACGAACTCTCTTTTTTTATTTGCCTTAATATGCAGTTTGTGTGATTTTATGACGCGTTATTGTCGGCTTTATCTGATATTTAACGAAAATATCATCTCCTTTTTACGTGACGTTTGTTTGATCGCTATTATCTGTTGGCTCGATATCATTCCTGGTAGCTTCGCCATACATCTCGTGCTTTCCTCATTGTTGACTAGACCGACTGCTCGTTGGGGGTCCGATAACATTGAGATATCATTGATAAGTGTTCCACATGCGATTGGCCAATTAATGTCATAGCTGCAACCGCGCGATTAATCAATGGCGGATATCAAGTGGAAAATAGAAATGCGTGGCCTGCGCAGCACAATAGAATATCTTGCAGATAATTTGTTTGATCATTTTTATGGCTGTGTGCGGCCTTGTGTTCTCAGAGATAAAGGAAAGATAAAGGAAAAGATAAAGGAAACAAATAACTTACGGCTGATTAGCGATCGATCGAACCGAATTCCTTGATTTCATTATTCGTCTTTGTTCCGCGCATAATTGCACGACAATAAATCGTTATTCGTTACGTGACGCGCGAGTAACCCTAACAATTGTCGAGGATTGTCGAGGATCGTTGAGGAAATATCGTGTCGGTATCAGCCGACATAGAACGCGCTTTCCATCTCGCTTGTTCGCTATGTTCACTCGGCCACTTTTCTCGCTTTCGCGAGGAGCCGTGACGTTTCTCTCGCTGGTTTCTCTTGCTCCAGTATCGCGCGAATTAAATCCTTTTCATAAATTCAACGCGAGGAAGCGTTTCATATTCCGCGCCATAACTCGAAACGTGTTCCTACGGTACGTGTGTAATCTCGAATCTCGGACTCATCATTTTCAGCCGCGTCAGCTCGCGGTACGTGAGACCGTAAGAATTAGCTAAGTGAGCGGATGTGGCGGTAGCTTCACGACATTTCGGGATGCGAACGCTCGACCCTGCCGAGTCCAACAAATCGATCACGCGGGATTGACGAGCCGCTACGTCCCCACATCCGGGGGTAACGTACAAATATTTTCCTACACGCACGATAAACGGGCATCTAATGGTCGACTGGCTGGTCGACGGAAAGCACTTCCGGTTTACTCCTCGACTGACAATTTTCGAGGGCCCTCGAGAGAGACAGAGAGGCGGTGCACGGAGCCCTTCTTAAGATTCAGTCCTAATGCCGAACTTGAATTTCGTATTCACGACGTTCAGATACCGTCCGGAGAGTACTTGAGATTCGACAGAAGAATCACTAATCTCTTTAACGCTTATGCAATTTAACTCCCTTTCCCTCCGTCGAAAGGGTAATTGTTAACTTGTCGCGGGATATGTTACCCAAGACCCTTTCGTAATGACTCTCGAGTTGAAGAATGCTGCGAGCGATACGGCTGCAACGCTACGACAACTGCGAATAAATATTGTTTACGCCTGAAGTATACGACTGATGAAAAAACGCGTTTGTTAGCAGTGCACTGCGCGTTATTAGAATGAATTTATATCCGATTTAATAGAGCTCGACATACCGGTAATCCGAAAATATGTGAACGAACTGATTCACAGACAAGTTTATTAATTTCCGATCGCGAGTATGTCGCTTGATTCCAAATGTGTACGATTTTACGGGGAGTATAATCTTCGCAATAATCTTCTAGTAATCTTCGATTTGGTTATTCGGGAAACACGTATCGCGAGCGAGAACTTGCACGATCGCGTGCGATAAATACGAGATTCTAAAAATAATGTTTCGGTTATAGGTGAACGCATCTTCGTAATCCTTTGATTTGTTACACGATGTGTGCAAAGCCATTATCAATCTAAGGATCCGAGCACGCTGTATTTTCGTAGAAAACATTCGATCGATCGCTAATTAGCCGTAAGTTATCTGTTTCCTTTATCTCTGAGAACGTTTTCGTAGAAGCTTCTCGACGAAGAGAAATGCTACGTTTAAATGCTGATTTTAATTCGCAAATCGATAAGATTTCGTCCTTGAGATCACGAGTGTTAACGATATTCTCGTTACTGGTGCTCGTTTGACGATCTCCTTAAAATTAAACAATGACTAAGCCGCAATGACCACACACACACATACGTATACACACGTGCGCATACATGAAGCGATCGCAATATCGGTGACATTACGATGACACGTGTCGAAGGAGCTGCGCGTACCGTTATCTGCATTTTCGGAAATGTTTGCCGCGCGCAAATTATGAAGCAATAATGAAGCCAAATCGCAAATACTTTCTTGCAGCAAGTGCGCTCGGTTACTTCAGCGCGTTACATCATTCATATATATATCTCTTTCTTTCTCATTATACAACCGCATTCAAGGAACTCGGCCGTACAAACGTCGGCGGCAAATGAAAGCGGAATTATGCGCACGTGAATTGAAGCGCACAAGAAACATTTCTTTTTCAATGGATAAATCAAATATACCGCGGTAGCTTTCCACGGACGGAAGATGCCGATGAGACAAGAGGAGAGCGCTTGCTCTCGCATTAAGCAGATGTAGTTTAATTATCTGTCCGTCATTGGGTCATCCCTCGATAATTATACGTTCTTGTGTGTATCGTTGGGAGGTTTATTTAATCCTCTGTTCACGAGGCCTGTTTCAAGCATCGGCGCGTTGTTTGACGCGATTTGATACGACGTCGGGCGCATTTTTGCACGCCGAATGCATCTTGGCAGGTGGATACTCAGGATACGCCGGTTAACGATTGCCTTCGAAGCGCTTTTATGCACCAATACGGCGAGCACCGGCATTGTGCACTGCCGCGTCCCGATGCTGCGTATGTGTTGACGCGAGCTGCCGGTAATTACTCACGTCACGTAGCCGCGTTGCCGGCCACGGATACCATTTTTTATACCATCAAGAGCCGGCCAGGCACGAACCCGCGCGAGCCGGTCCGCCATGCAGCGGATAATATCGGGCTTGTGCTTTTTATTAAAGCCGAGGAAGAGGGAGACCGCGCGTATCGATCCAATAAACGCCGTCACGTCGGATCGGGCGAGAACAATCGCTACAGAGGATAAAATCCTCCGGTTGATCTGACCGCGGAGTGGAAATGGCACGTCACGTACGGGCGATCTCTTCTTTCATTAACGCTACGTACGTTCCACGCATCGTTCCTAATCACTGCCCGCGAGTGCGAGCGATCACGAGCATCGTGAAAGGGAGCTATCCCGTTTATACTCCGCTTCGCGTGTATGTTTCTGCCATTCCCCGCGGAACGGCGATCTCTCGTATTCCGGAAGCCGATTCGTTGCTTCCGATTTCTCAGGCGAGGCCTCGCCGCGGTATATTGAATGCAGATTGAAATTGAAAAATTCCCCGATATTGGCGTATAACGAGGAATTTAATAACTAATAATGAAAACACGGTAACGATAAATAATTCGGGGATTATGTATATATAACGTACGAGATATGTAAATTACATAATTAAATATCGGAAATATCGGAAATAGTGAGCTGTATCTGACGTTTTACCATCTTAATAACGTCTCGAGCATATATATCGAGGATCACATCTTGCGTTGCGTTATAATTCTGCCTTTATAGATATCGTTTTACATAACGCTTTACTTAACACTTGTGTATCTTTATTCTTTCGTTTAATGATACGTTTAATTACAAAGGAAGAAGGGGATTCGTCTTCCGTTCCGACGACCGCTGCTAAGTCGTGGGCTTTTATGTCGCAGCTATCGTTACCCAACTCCAGAAATAAGATGCGCGCCGCGAATTTCGGGAAGCCAGGTATCAGGAAGCGTCGATAAATATTGAAGCAGGTGGTATCAATCATCGACGATACATTTTGTCCTGAAGAGACACTCAGCGAGCGCGAGCTTGCGTCCTTGCGTGACGGCAGTGATATCACATATCGTATCACGCGTCGTTCGTCATCATTATCCGCGCCGTAATTAAAACTTTTCGACTTATGATGAAGGATTACCACGACCCGATTCCCACGAAAATAAAATAGATGATCGTAAACGTCAACGGCTCCGTGCTTCACATAAAACATCGTTCAGAGAATGACATCTCCGACCGAGCGCGCGACCGCGTCAAACGCGAAACTTTCGCGCGTCTGCATCACGTGCGCGATTGCGTAGAATTACGTAATGTAATCGAGAAGGAAGAATGCGGCAAGGAATACAGCGATTTAAAGAATACGCGCCGCCCCGAGGATTCATTTTTGAAATTCTGCTCTTTGCTCAACTTTGTTAATGATTAGCAAGAGATAATCGGATGGATTCTCTCGAGATAAAGCGAAACCAGATAGCTTCGCGGAATTACGCTTTCTAATACATGATATTTTTACACACTCTCTCTCTCTCTCTCTCTCTCTCTCTCTCTCTCTCTCTCTCTCTCTCTCTCTCTTCCTTTGTCTCTCTTGTAATTTTGCCGTGATTTAGTTAATCAGTAATCGAATCTTAATTGCTCGAGAGAAATTTTATACATAATCAGAGAAAATCCGTGTATATTTGGATACTTGAGCGAATGGCGTTTATGCATCTCCGAATATAACTGAAAGAAATAGAATTTAAAAACCAATATGCACGCAGGTAAGGTTAATATATATGCCGCCATATGTCGATGATTCTATTTTCATTGATATAAATACATTACAAGCACACATTTTTTGAAAATCTATTCCATCGGGAATTTAAAAAATTATACCGCAACCGTGAAATAACGTTTGCGAATACGATGGAAATGCGCTGATTTAAAGCGAGTCAGAGAGAGAGAGAGAGAGAGAGAGAGAGAGAGAGAGAGAGGAGAGCTGACAGGCACAAATTGAATTATATATTTTCCCGATTCCATCCAGAATTTTTGCATTAAGAAATTCGATCGGTACGGGCGCGCGTTTGGCTTCTTCCGCGTTAGAGATGGCCGCCATTGGCGTCATTGGCAATCGGCACATGCGAGTTCGAGTAATACCGTAGATTATGCATCAGCGTTTCTCGCTCACTGGCTCCATGTTCAATGATTCGTGAACCGCTATCTGGTCCACGTGACCGCATGCCTAAACCTACTCCTCGATAATAGTTCTAACCATTTAGACATGTGTGTGCCCGCGCACGTCTATGCAGATAGATACATACATATATATGCAGACGCAATATGATTTTCTCGATATAAAGCGCGTTGCGGACGGTATTATTTTTGTTTCGTAGAAATTCGATATCTCTCCAAGTGCCTGGCTGTAAAATCTTGGAGAGTCGTGAAAGAATAAAGGCCTTTAGAAAGATCCACATTTTTCTAAAATACTATCATATCATATCATTCGTATCTCGTATAGCGCGACGTGCAGCTATCAACTGTTGAGATAAAAATTCGAGTTTTAAGTTTTAAATTTAGAGTTAAAGCAACAACGACGATGGAAGGTATCGCGCGTAAACTTTGTTTTAGCAATTTTGCATCCGCTTTGC
Source organism: Eciton burchellii (assembly GCA_020341155.1). Lineage (NCBI taxonomy): Eukaryota > Metazoa > Arthropoda > Insecta > Hymenoptera > Formicidae > Eciton > Eciton burchellii. The sequence goes on from JAHMML010000005.1 coordinate 2,920,937, forward strand.
GTCCGCCACATTTGCATCTCAGGGTGTCCGTAATGGTCAGTTCACATCGTAAAGAGGACGGAGCTCTAAGAAGAATTATTCGAAGCTGTGGCAGCTGTCCTACATCTCCCTCCCTTGCCTGTCTCGGCTTTGTATCTCATTATTTTGCATAATTCGTACCGCTCCGTACACGGGACGTAATCGATGGAGAAAGTCTTTGTTTGCGTACGAAGCGCGCGTTAGCAAGATCGATTATCCGGGGTCACGTCAGGCGGTCGCAAGACGCGGGATACCGTTGGATAATGGAAGGGATGTTCGTCCCGATCCACGCGTGCGGACGTAGGGTCGCTGCACCCCGTTCGGATCGGCAGGATCACATTTTTGGCCTGCGTTTCCCGCAGCGACAAAACGATTTTATCGGCCGCGTCGCCTTTCATGCATGCGATGCCGGAGCCAAGTATTCTCGTGAATTATATATGAATGAAGGGCGGGGGAGGCGGAGCGCCGCGACCCTTGCTCTTCCTTGGAGATATCACGGAGGGAAAATATCCGCGGTCCCTTGCTCTTCCGTGGCCGCCGCCGTTCGCGAAATCTCACGCTCGGTGTGTCGTTCGTGCCGAAAGGGAACAATTTTCCGGACAGTCTCGGGTTTTTACGATTGGACCACGTCGGCGAGCGAGAGCGGTGACCAGACAACGACCTCGGGCACGGCTCCTCAAAGAGCAGGCGAGAATCAAGCACGCGTGTATCAATCGCCAGTGCCAATCTCCAGGCGGACAAGAGCGGGGGAGGGGAGGCTTTTATCTTCTTGCCTTTGATATCAGAGGTCCATGGCGTGCAACGCCCTTTCTCCCGTCTATGAACTTTCATGTGGAAGCGCGTCAACGCTGTTTGGAAACTCTTGAGTTTAATATCCACGCGTAGCGACGCAAGGTTCCGCCGTCGAGAAATTCCGATTGACCATGGTCTGCGAGCTGCGACGAATTCATCAGGAGCCTCTCTTTCTGCCATTCCCTTTTCCCTTTCCGATCCCTCTCCCTTTCTCTCTCTCTCTCTCTCTCTCTCTCTCTCTCTCTCTCTCGCTCTCTCTCTCATTAGGGATTCGTCCCGTTCAAGTTACTCAGTTTGGTGAGAAACATCTATCACGTAATGATACTCGATTTCGATATTGAGAGCACGCACGGAATAACGCCTGTAATTTTACTTTCACCGATAACGCGACGATAGAGGCAGAAAAAAAGACATCGTTTTAATTAAATTTTGCACGCTCGACGTGAAACTGGAATTGACGTACGTGCGCGAGATGAGATATTTTTTCCCCAAGAACAAATAAGCGCCCTCAGCTGTTACTCTGAATCGATAGAAATAACATATATCGCCGAGATAGATCTCTTCAGAAATGCTGAACGAGAACGAAATGCCGAAAATATGAGATCAATGACAACGCAATTTCGTCGTAGTATGTGTTCCCCGTTAATGTAACGAAGCGGAAATGCAGTAGTTGCACTACTCTTGATTGGATCTTTGCTTTCCAATTCTTTTCTGCTTTTCTGCACGAGCAATCGTAAACGTGCACGCCCGCGTCAGGATTATCAAAACATCTCTTCAATGTGAACACATTAGAACACACCTTCCCTTCGAAACAGATCGGATTGACGTAACACGCCGCGTTATATACTAAAAATATTTTAGTAAACCAGAGAAAAGGATGTTTTCGATATAACACAAGATTTGCAACAAGAGCGATACGATGGAAAATGAAATTTTTTGCCGCACCTGCTACCACGGGAATGGCAAGAGAGGTACGGTCTTAGAGAGCTAAAATATGCTCATCAGAGCACGCGAACCGCAATACAGCCCTCGTGCGGTTTTCAAGCTTTTCCGCCGAGGAAAGTTTGCTTTTAAGGTCGAGTACGCGACCTTAAAAGATCGATGAAACTTCGTCTTTAACGGATCCTGATCTCGCGTACACCTCGTTTCGGACGGCGGTGCTTTAAGCCAAAAATAATAATGATAATAACGATATCCTTGCGCATTTGCGCTTGTGGATCGATTCGAAGGGATCGTAGGGGAAGCTCATGGGACGCGGGGAGGGTTTCCGGTGATCCGTCCGGTATTCTCCGGTTTTCGCCGGAGAACCGAAACGTCGAGGGTCTCCCTCGAGAATCCGCGCCGCATTCGACTCAGCAACGCGGAGGAGCTCGACGTGGCCGACGCTTCATTAGGAAAAACTGTTCGCCATTCCGCCGGGAAGCGGACAGCTCGCGAATGCGAGCGTTATCGGGCCACCGTTATCCGCGACCCGTGAAATTACGACGGGGGCGTCCGGCACGCCGGCGCGCACCTTGTAATTTTACGATTCGCGGCCCGCTTAATGTCGGGCCCGTATATTTCCCATAAAGCGCTCCCTCCTTCTCTCTCTCTCTCTCTCTCTCCCTCTCTCTCTCTCTCTCTCTCTCTCTCCTTCTTAGCACCGGAGGACGTATCTCCCGCATCCGAGGGCTCCTCGTCTGAGGAATAAAGCCCCCCGACCCCCGGTTGGTGCGCGGGTAAACGATTACCCCTTCGCGCGCAGTCCATCCGGACCCTCGCGGTGGGACCGGGGGCCCGATGCGCGGTATCTCCTTGCGGATCTGAGCAGAATGGCCGCTCTTGTCGGTCTGGCCGACGCTTATTACGGCTGCACGACGAAATGACAGTGCTCACGGCAAACACAAAGAGGCATTCGTCCCGGTCGTGCGAGCCGTGTAATCGTGTGCAAACGGTTCCACGCCTCTCGGGAGGCGCGCAAAATTTCACGCGCACGTACGAATACTGAGCAGGGCGGGGCACAGTTTTTACATTGTGAGCGAGCCGACGACGTGTCGCAGATATTGCTTGTCTCGTATGATATTTCAGGCTAGATCAGGGAGGCGGTCGCTACCGGCCGATGAGACGTTCTCCAAGCATGTTATCGTGTTTTACGGGGTGGGGGGAGGGGGAAATGTAATGTTTACCATATTCTCTCGGTGCGAGGAGAGCGTCTGAAAGAAATGTGGATGAAGAGGAAGCAGCGCGAAATCGCCAAGGCAAGAGCCATCCAAAAGTCACACGATCTGAGCGATAACGCGTCATCGCTTCTGACGCATCATCATGATGTCCAAATAATTCCTAGAGCAACCGGTCTTCCCTACTTGGCGTAATAACGCCCTAGACATGTTCTCGGTAAGGAGCAAGGTCTCTCTCTCTCTCTCTCTCTCTCTTTCTCTCCTTTGCTCGTGCCGTAAACCGCTAGACCGTACGAAATTATCGGCATGCATCGCAGCGTGCGAGCGAACTCTTTTCTATTCCTTTTATTCTTCACGCTGGCTGGTCATGCGCGCGCGGGAGCGTGCCTTTTTATCTTTAAACGACGAAGACGACCGGGACGAAGACGATCACGTCAGTCCCGTGAAATTCCGCTGGAAAATTTTCGTTGGCGGCGAAATACTGCTCCGACGATCGCGCGGAGCAGCGGGGCAACCGATCTTCCAACTTAGAGGATCGGAGCGTTATCCCGCTGCGGGTGCGGCGATATTTCGGGGATGATGGATCGATACGGCGGGCAAGCGCGGTAATTTCTCCTCCGACGAGAGAAGCTAAACGAGATATGAACGACACGATTAATTCCCCCGGACGATCTTTTTCGGCGCTGTTAACGGTTATCTGATTGGCTCGCGCGGCACCCGATGCGCTACGGTGTGCAACGTAACGAGCTGCGGCGATCGACTTTCTCTCTTTTCCTTTTTTCTTTTCTTCTTTTTTCCCCTTTTCCTTTTTTTTTTTCTTTTCTTTTTTCGGACGCCGTGGCGGCGGGGCGTGCGTTCTTTTTGCGCGACGCGCGCGAGCAGCCGACGTTCGTGCCGACAAGGTCTGGCCGAGCGTTTGTTACCAGCGCGGAAGAAGCGTGTTGAGCGCGAAATAATGTTGGCGCGCATCCGCGACACGCGCGTTTTAATTGATAAACAACACTCAATGTACGATGTATCCGCGGCATCGGCAAATCCCATCTCGATGGAGACGGGATCGGCGGAAAACCGGCGCGTTATAGATCGCATCGCGGATCTATGTACTGTTAAGCGACAAACGAGCAACGGATTAAAACTGTCGGCGAATGGAACAACGCTTTTTCCGCATTCGCGAATCCCGGTCGACGATCCGATGCGGATTACGTCTCGGAAATCGAAATAAATCCGAGCGTTAGACGAAAGTTAATTCGCATTTTCCGCGAGGCGAGATTTCTCTCCGCGCGCGCACGCGCGACGTCTCTTTGCTCATTCCTTCCCGGAATGAACCTTGGACGTTAGCAGTGCCACGCGTTTAATCAAGGTTCATTCTTACTGGTGGAGACTGATCGTCGCCTATCCGATGGGCATTAATAAATGGTATTCGCGCATCGTTTTCCGCATACGTACATCTCGTTCGCATCGCGAGCGCGCGAGCGCGCGTGACGTTCGCAGATTGCGCGAATGAAATATCACGCGAGCGGTTTTGGCGCGTATGGAGCGTTTAAACATTTTATGCATTCATAACGACGCAGGCAATTACCTCTGGCCGAGGCCGGCGGTGATAAGTGCCGGGCTAAAAGCATAAATCGTCACCGGTGACGCGCGCATCTCGCGCGGGTCGGCTGTCTAATATGAAACGTACGCGTTCCGTGACAAATCCCAGATTACCCTTCGAGGATAACAATATGGGTGGCGTAGAAATCGTGCTGTTAATTTCCTGTTGCGGGGCCAAACAAGTCGGCAGGGAGAAACAAAGGCTCACGGGGGATCTTCAGGCTACGCTTGCCCGCTTTTATCCCTCGAATCGCGCGGCCGAAGATCGGTACCTGCCGTTGCTGGCGGCGGCAGAGATTGCCTTCAGCGTTTCATCGTGACGTGTTGAATTAAATAAAGCTAAAATGGGATAGGCCATTGGAGTATTGAGAGGCATCGAGAATCGACCTAGGCCTCGCCGATGAGACGAGGACAGACCTTCCGCGCGGGCAGAAGGGTAGTCGCGAGATCTCGAGGGCTTGATTGCGTGATGGAGCGTTAATCTCTGCGATTGAATCAGCGAGTAATTCTGTAATTCGCGGAAATCTACCGTTTCCGAGATCACACGTTGCTTGAGGAAATGAATTGCAGTCACGATCGGTGAATGGTAACCTGGTCGTGGAGGTCATCGATTGGAGGATGAATGAAATTGAAAAATTAAAGGGAACCGCGCAGAGGTTGGCGCGAGGAAGATTGAACGATCAACGTCGAGCTAACGAGACTAACGTGCCGGGAATGAATTCGAGATAGCAACGCGTGCCATTATGTTTCCAATAAAATAGACGCGTTACGACAGTAACGCGAGTGAACTTAACTGCGGTGTGCAACAAGGACTGCAGCTACGAATGGCGCGATACGAAACGCGATGCAATTGCGAGGGATGCCAGGATTCAAGCGGAACGATCAGTTCATGCCATTTAAGGTCCCCATTATTGCTCACGTCGTCGCACTGCATGGCTGATATAAATCGGGGCGGGGAGAGTGAAACGTGTTCGCCCTCTTCCTTCGCGCTCTCTTCACGCTTTAGTGCCCTGGGAAAGTGTTGAGAACGAAACCGCGCACCGAAAAGTGGAACAGATTCGTACTGACGCCACTGGCCAATGAAAGCGGGGAGATATGGCAGGGAATTCATGCCGGGAGCATTCCGCGAGAACGATTCGAAGTAAACAGTCGTGGGACACTGTTACGGCGAAGGGACGATGTTGCGGAGTAACGAAAACTCGGTGCATTCTTCCCGAAAAAGCGCCGCGCGCTTTACGGCGTTCGCGGCTCCGTTTGAGATCCGGAAACGGCGGATCCTTACGTTTTATTCGTTGGCGCACGAGATTTCATTCGATACGGATACCGGCGAGCAGCTCGCAACTCGCAGTCGCGCGTTAAGCGCGCGAGGAGGACATTACGTATTCTCGTATCTCCGTCCTCTCTCCTCCGTTCTTCAGTGATTTCTCAGACGAGAGAAGTCTGCAGGGGCTTTGTCTTCCGTTCGGGACAACCCTCGATTCGGATTCTCCAAGCTATTCTCGGAACATCGACGTGCCACGCCACCTTGTCTGGACCTGGTGCTCTCCGATGAGCGAAGAGCGAGCTAAGGCACACGCGCGCTCGTTAACTCGGATTCGCAGGACGGGAAGCTCTTCAAAGGGGCCGCGCAGCTTCGCGCGCGCGTGACAATCTTTCGCCGCGTTCGCGACGCGACGATTATATCGAGCATTTCCTCGAGGGTTTTGTTTCCAATTTTAATCGGCTTTCCTCTCTCCCATACGCGACGGAATAACGCGGAATGCCCGCCTGTATGCCCCCTCGGTAACAGATATTGTATTCCCGGGAATAAAGACCCGGCTGCGAAATTGCACTTTTAATATCGCTACGGCCACGTCCGTATAGAAAATCTGAATACTGGATATCGGACGCGCGTCCCGTATTAGACGTTCGATTATTCAGAACGTTGCATCGGGCTGTGCTGTGGATACTTTCTTGGCAGGTCACGAATATCGGTCGCTCGACCGTTCCCCGAGGTCGCGTTCTTCGGGASGGSGGGRGGGGGGGRGGGGRGGGAGGAATGGGGGAGATCGGCTGGACGATGGCACGCGGCGTCATTTAATTGAGTACATTCCGAGGGCCGGGGGAGGATCAGTGCCCTTTGTTGAACCAGTTTTCCAGAAATGCTCGCGTTCCCGAAAAATATGACAGGATCGACAGAGCCGTTAGTGTCTTAATTAAAAAAAAAAAGGGATATTCATTAACCGATATCGAATTACGGCGAAGAGACTTTAACCATCGTTAAAGACCATCGCAGAAAGGATTGCGAGGATTGCAACGGGACAGAGACGATTTACGTAATCTGCTTATGTAACTCGCTTCCGATTCACGTAATCTTTTTCCGATAAAGACATATTCATTAGCTGACGTTTCCTCTTTTTGTAATCTGTTATCTTACTCAGCGACAGAGGACAGAATTATCGCGATCGCCGCGAGGCATTAGGTAAAAAAGCATTAGCAAAGCAAACTCCACGAAAATGCGTTCCGGTAAGGGGAAAGGTGTCTCTTACTGATCCAGAAGCGAGATAATTAAAGCTTCGTTAAAGCTAGCGGTACGCAACTAAAGATAAAGTAAATAAGACAATAGCGAACAGTTATAACAAGCATTGGTGCATTCGTGTGTGAACTGCACGGAGATCTCGATAAAGCGCAAAGTAATCTCCGTTTACTTATTCATTCTGCGACGGTTGCTCTTGAAGAAGCAGACCCTCTGGTTTTATCAGTGCTGATGTTATATATCGCGATTCCTTATCGTATATCTCTCGCGCGAATCAATATTTACGCGCGCAAATACGGCGCAATCATCCTCCGAGAATTCCCTTCCTTTTTCAAAAGGCAGCTTATAAGGAACAGCGCATAAACAATGACTCGTAATCGTGCGAGCCTCGTAGGAAAAAAGGAGAAGAAAGAAGAAAAAAGAAAAAGAGAGGATATCTATCGGTCGTTTACGGATGCGATAGCGCATTGATTTATCTCGATGCGAAGAAGTCAGCTCCCCCGCCACTCCGCGCTCTGCGGGAAATCATTTCCGGAGATAGCGATCGGTAGAAGATACACGCCGCGATATCGAATCATACAGGCGGATGGTGCCGATCGCAATCGAGAAACCGGTGCAGCGACAATGTCCGTCGCCTCCGCCGCCAACTGTTAAGCTTCATTACGACTTTGTCAGACCCATTAATCGTCGGGAGCTCCTTTATCGAGCGCCTGGAGTGAGTTGTCGCGCGTTCGGCAATCGCCAAGAAATCGCAAAGGAATCGAGCAACGCGTGCAGATGCACATGCACGCTCGCACAGATACATACGTGCCTATCTCGGTTCGTGCTTGGCTGCTTGCCCGCGATGAGAGCAATATGGTCAGGAGATTTTCCCCGAGAAAAACTTTTTAATCTCTCGGGCGAGCGGACGAGCAGCGGATGCTGCTTTGCGCGCGGTGACGACTCTCGACGTGACGCGCCGCATTAGACGCAAAGAGCGATAAGCGTCTCCCCGCGATGCGGAATCTTCGTGGCGATGTACGAGAGAACGGATATCCGCTCGTGAGGCCGCTGCGTCAAATAATCCCGTATTGCCTTCGGGAATCGCGCGGTCGCGAAGCGCGACTTGTCGCGCTTTGGAGAACGGCACGCGATCCGACTCCGAAAATGCGGAAACGCGAATGGAAACACGCGCGAGCGCGATGCGTGATTCTACGTGAGCAATTGCATTAGAAAAACTCGCCGGAATTTTGTCCCATTCGCTTCTATCCCGCCCCYCCCCCCCCTCTCTCTCTCTCTCTCTCTCTCTCTCTYTCTCTCTCTCTCTCTCGCTCTGTCTTTCTTCGCAGACCGTTTCTCCGCTGCCTCTCGGCACAGCTTTTACCTTTCTCTCGCGGCGTTTTGCCGGGAGACGCGCGGTGTTCGCGCTTCAACGTTGAAACGATAGGGAACTTTTTTAATCTTCGTAACGCGCGAACGAGCAGATGCTTTCACGACGACGGTTTCCCGACTTGACACGCCGTGTTAAGAACCGCCGTCGCGCGCCGGGGGATGAGACAGAGAAGAACGCTCGTTTCTCCCTCGGTCCACGGCGTCGTGTCGGTTCTCTCTCTCTCTCTCTCTCTCTCTCTCTCTCTCTCTCTCTCTCTGTCTGTCTGTCTCTCTCTTTCTGACGCTCGTCTTCGGCGCCGCCGCCGCTCCTCAGGATTCCGGCGGGAACATCCGCGAACGTCGGGATGACGTGTCGGTAGAGATTTCGTTCCGGATGTCGGGAAGCGCTGCGTGCCTGGAGAAGCTTGAATAACCGGGGGAGGAGGGAGGGTAAAGACACCGCGAGGCGCATTACGCCTCACCGTGCAAGTATACAAGCCGTAAGATTGTAACTAGGCGCTCGGTGTTCCGGGGGGACCGCATCGAGCGTGAAAATATCGTTTTTAATGCCCCGTCGGAGGCGCGTTTACAACCACCCCGTTTTATCCCCGCGCTTTTCAGCGCGGGGTTCCATGTCTGCATTTCCGACCCCGCATTCCTCGCGCTGAATAACGATTCGATGCTCTAGCGCGCGCGTTAATTCTTTACGCACTGCGTGAGCTGCGTACGCCCGATATGACGAACGTATCGAGGCTGCACGACGAAGAGAGGTCCGAAGGTCTTTTGTCGATAATTATCCGTGAATTAATACGTACGTATGTACTTGGGTACTTATTCACGAGTTAAATCCGAACGCCGTTCATTCAGAAATACCGCTGTTCGCAATGGTACCAGGTTGCAGGATCGATTACGCTGCCTCTCGGTCAGTTTACCCTCCGTCGATGGTGAATTTGTAAGGAACGTCGCCCAATTATGGCTCCGATCTAACGTTCTTCTCAAAAAGAGCATCGGACAGCGGGGGTAATGAAATATCGGGTCGTCGTTCCTCTTCGACGGACCTCTTCTTCAAATTTATCCATGCAACTTCAACGTCTGCAGAGTCATAAAAAAGCCGAGCGAACCGATTCGAGAGCCCGGACTGTTAGACGTTATATACGGGGAATCATGCGCGCTCGTTGGTTAAGGGATCGGGCAGATGCACGCGCGATATTGCGTTACCGCGTGCGGACGATCAAGCGAAACCGCTTGGCGGTAACGAGAGGGATATTATTAACGACGCAATGGTGGTTGCGGAGGATCGCTTTACATAGTCGCTTCTGGCCGACCTTCTCGCGAGATCGCGACCGCCGACGCATAATAATTCGAGATCATGCACGCGGCGGTATGGTTTTATCGCGTTAACGCGACCTGCCTTCAGCGGCCTCGTCAATGCGTCGATAACGCATTGCTCGTGAACCCTCGAGCGAGCCGAGGATCCCTCTGCAGCCTCGCCCTGCTCATCAAGGACGACGACGAGGGACGAATTCGTCGTAACGATTTCGTTCCGGATGCCATTCCGGACTGTTCTACTTTCTCCCTCGGTATGCTCGATGCAGACAATCTCCTACTGATGATCCGTCATTCGGCATTCTTTCGCTGCTCGGAGTCGCTCTCGTTTGCCATTGCGCGTCAGGACCATTCGATTTTCTTTGTCCTCCTCGTCTTTGTCTTTATCGACTTTCTCTTCCTCCCCTGTCCTCTCCCTCTCTCTCTCCCTCTCGTGTTCGCTTTCCGCCCGCCCCTCCCTCTCCCTCTCTCTCTCTCTCTCTCTCTCTCTCTCTCTCTCTCTCTCTCTCTCTCTCTCTCTCTCTCTCTCTCTCGATCTCTCCCTTCCTTCTGACGTCATCCCGGAACTTGCAGGGGGTGCCCTGGCGGGCCTATCCGACCACGGGATGGAGAACGGTGCACGGTCAGCCTGTTACCGTGGTAACGCGATATAGGAAGCAAATTCCGTATGTACTCGGGACTAAGTGCACTTCTCCAGCCGAAATTTCGCGGCCTAAGCAAACGTTACACTCAAACGAGATTTCGTATTAATGTTTAAAGCGATACGGCCGCCCGGACGTTGCGCAGATTGCAATCAGTGAGAGGTATAACCGTGGCGTATATAACTATAGGGCGCATTACGCTGTATTGTTTGAGAGATGTGTTCAAGTGTCCGTAAACGTTTAACCAGATTTGCCGGATTTGCTACTCGCTACGCGCGCGACGATAAACGAGTGGCGCTCGCGCGCGACTGCCGGGAAAGCCAAAAGGATTAAATCGCCGCGGGATGCGCGGCCCTCCCCTCGCGCGATATTTTATTTACCGCTTTGAACTAAATAATAGAACGCATCGTTGATGCACGAGCCGAGGATAGCGATAAATTATCCTCCGCCTGCAGGCTACGCGATCAATCTTCCCGTTCGCCGATCGCCCGGTGCGAGCATTTATTTTCGCGCGAATTACACGCGATGCACCCGCGTACACTTTTAATTAAATCGCGAACTTACAATCGGAGAGCAAACGATGAGCAGCGGAATTGCATCAGTTACAGACTGCGCCGTTAATAAACAGTCGCATCAAAGTCGCGATGAATCACGATTAATTCCCGTCGTGCATCACTCGCAGACGGAGGATCCACGTGAGAATTTACACACGTGCGCCGCTGCTCGAGAGTCAAACGAGATATCGAGACATCGTCTCGCGTGTCGCGCGACCGCGTACGCATGGTCTCTCTCTCTCTCTCTCTCTCTCTCTCTCTCTCTCTCTCTTTCTCTCGAAGAGCGTCGAACCATTCCCGCTGCGAGACGGTGTCTCCAAGCTGTAAGCTGATCCACCGCAGTAAAAACAAACCGCGTAACGACGCGCAGACAGCTTCTCGAGACTCTTGAGCGCAACCTGAGAACACGTGAGCGTTTCGCACGTGGATACGTCGGATGTGCGATGCCGGTGCACGCGCGTTATTTATGATACATTAGAAATCTCCGGCGAAATCGCGGCAGAGCATCCGCCTGTCATCGCATCCGCTCGATGAATTTCGCGTATCGCTCGTCTAACGCGAGCGGGAAGCCCGACAAGACGAAAGGTCGAGAAAGACGCGGAATGTTTCCTCCAGTCAGCACGCCGTTCAGTGTCCTCGGAGAGTGTCGTGTTCCTTAACGGGTGCGCGTTTTAATGACGAGCAAAGCTGCTCGTGCCGGTTTCGGCGCGCCGATTGCTCGCAATCTCCGCTAATGAAACTGCGTCTGCCACTGTCAGGTGCTGGCGTATCGCGAGGCTAATTAGACGGGCCGGATGTTAAAAGTTAAATAGGTGAATCATTATGTGGGGATGCCGTTAAGGGAGGAGCTCGACATTTTCAGGTGGTTCAGGCTCCCGATTCAGCGGAGCCTCTTTCTCTTCCTCTGCTTCCTGCAGAGGCGTTATTAAAGGAAAAGAACAAGGCGGAGCGAGGCAGAGAAACTTTCAGCCACTGCCGCTGCCGCTGCTCATCTTCGGAGTAAGTGGTACTTTAAAAATTAACCGAGAATATTATATAGTTTTTTATATCACCACGGCATCTTGGCCGTATCGCGTTTTACGCTCTACGGACCGGCGGGTGAAAAGCTTCCGTCCATCTTGTGTTTACGTCATATATATGCAAATCCTGCGGTAGGGAATGGCGACATGCATGCAGACAACGATGTAATTATTTTATGCTAATTAGGGGAGGGAGTACTGTCGGTTAAACGACTTCTGTTAATTCTGCTTTATGTCGATCTCGGAATTCGCGCGGTCGTAATTCTTCTTTCAATGCGCTATTCTACGCGTCCACCAGGCGCGCCGTGTTGAAATGAAAAATAGCACTTGATACAAGTTACGTTGTTCGATCTCGCCTCCAATGAATGCGGGGGAAAGCGATCGCATCATTTGCATTAATGAATGAGAAGGGAGCGAAAGCGTGACGTAAAGTATGCGTAACATCAAAGAAACGTAATCACATATCGGCACGGATGAAACGTTTTTGCGTCTTTTCCCTTTATTAAAGCCTTATATGCGCTTTGCATGTTACTAGAATTCCCCTCAAAAAAAAAAGACAGGAAAACAAAAGAGAAACGTAGCTTTTAATCAGGATATGTAGCGCATTGCTGTAAATGTTTTCGGGATAACGCACGTGTGAGTTACGCATAACAGCACCGTCACCGGTATGTTTTTATGCAAATTTGACACAGCACAAATTACACGTTATTTATATCTATTTAAATTCCCGCTGCCGCCCGGCCGGCCCCATGGACACGTGTCGGCGTCTTTTGTGGACCTAACTCACGCTTTTATGAAATTGCGCGCGGGATAAGCGCGACAGAGCGCGGTTCTGCACGAGCTTTTCCAGCCGGGGACTGTTTTGCATTAATGCCGACGAAAGCCTCAAAGGCAGGCAGGCGGGAAGCTCTGTTTTCTTTTCCACTGTTCGCGCACTGCTCGCCAGACGGTTAATTTGTTTCCAAGTATCGGACTCGAATTTGATTTAACGCGGCGGAGACGCGCGGCGCGAGGACGGAATTATTTCGCGGCCGCGCGATCGGGAAGGGCAAAGAACGGCAAGGAGCGTGTAATGAAATGTTACATTTCCGGAAGATAACTCCGCTCCGGAAATGCCTGCGCGGCTAAACTTACCCGGCGAAATTCATGGAGCGCAAGCTGCGCCCGAGCGCAAGCAGCGCGACGTTTAATTAGAGCAAAATAATTTCGCGTATCGTACGGTCGCGCCCCACGTAATTATCTATGCCATATTTACGTACGCGTACGCGGAATGTCCTTTGTAACATGCCTATAATTTGCATTTCCATTTGCATCTTCCCATCGGCGAGCACAGTGACGGAAGTCGCCCGTTACGATACTGCAACTTATAATTGGGCGTGTCTCTTATATTTCCGCGAAGGCGCTTGTGAATGGCAATCCATCGATCCAAATCTCATGAGTAAATCTTTAACTTGAGTTAAGCAGGAAGAATCTCTGGAACTATCTCGTTCTGAATCCTTATCCGGATTCATAGTTAGAGGATTAATTATCGATAAACAGAGTATTCGAGGGAATCATTCGATTTAAAGTTCGCAGAAGGCTTCGTTAATTATGTAAGCTCGTTCTCCGAAGTAATTCCGAATTAATGACGCAAGTTATCAGCAATAACCATTAAGACGTGCTGGAACTTTTCGGAATAGAGCTAAATTAAAGTACAGATACGCGTGCCGCCCCTCGATCGCGACGATTCTCGTGAATTCTTTTTACGAGTTTAATAAACGAAAGCCAACGCGCATGTGTCTGTCTGAGAAAACATGATATAGCCTTCGCAGTTATATGCCGAAAGGCACGTATGATACCGTGACCCGTTAATTAAACTCGATAACGACAAAACGTGTCATAATAGCGCGCGAACGTTTTGTACATATCCGTGCACACGTAACGTGTTCGAGCGAATTCGAGGGTACGTGTTCCATCTTTTCAATGGCCTAGATATCTGCCTGCAGCGACGGGACAGCGAGCCCGCCCGAGACTACGACATCCTGCACATTACGAACTTCCGCGAGTCAACTTCCACTAGGTCGGAACAACGGCACATAATTCCTCGAGCAGCGAGTAATTACTTCGGCGGGAAATTTCCGTCTCTAACGACGAATTGATGATACCCGCACAATCTAATTAGCATTACTTCTTTCCCTCTGGTTTTCGCGGTAGACTTAACGGGTTAACTTTCGCGAGCGGAAAAGAGAGAAGGACAGGGAGAGAGAAAAAGAGAGAGAGAGAGAGAGAGAGAGAGAGAGAGAGAGAGAGAGAAGAGGGAGCGACGTATGCGCGGTCGCGGCAAGAACTTGACAAAACGCCGTGCCGGAAAATCACACGCAAAATCACACGCGGCATAATTAAAGGTACAAAAGAATATACGCGCGACAATCCAAGAGAGAGAGAGAGAGAGAGAGAGAGAGAGAATTCATTTTCTCACTTATAAAATTAATAAAAAAGAAAAACAAACCGAAACAGAAACTTCACGCTCGAATAATTTTGCGCGATGTCACGCGCATTCTCTCTCTCTCTCTCTCTCTCTCTCTCTCTCTCTCTCTCTCTCTCTCTCTTTCTCTTTCTATCTCCATTCTTTTCTCTTTTCTCCGTTTAATATCAAAGCGATTATTTATTCAACGCAAACTTTACAATGGTGCCAACGGAAAGAGCAAGAGAAAAACGCGCTTTTGACGCGCGGGATGTCATGTCCGCTAAGATAACGCGTTTGTATTTCTCGTTATTACGCGCGTACTGCACACACGCGCAAGCGCGCGCGCACACGTGCACGCACATTAATTTGAAACTTCCTTCGAACAAGGCGTTGTCGCTGCACAGACATAATTAAATAGCAAACAAATCGGAATCTAGATAGATCCCGTCCTCCGGCGAGAACTTTACATGACAGCATTTAATTCGCTGACCATTATCCATTGTGTGTCTCACAGGGAACAAAGTAAACTTCGCTCTGTGATTGCGCCCCGTTTAGCGTGCTCGCACACCTTAACGTAGGCTGCGCAAACTCGGCGCTTAGTGCGAGAGCTAATTTGGCATTGACCGGTTGCGCTTTGGCGCCCGGTGGACTCGCCAATGTTTATGTTCCCGTCGGTTCCGGACTGCTTACTGACAATACTGCACCGACCGGAAGTACCGGCGACATTAGTTGTCCCCGAAATACCTCCTCCCGTAACTTCCGTAACTCAGTTTGGATTCGTCTCGCCTCGCCTCGTGCGCGACGCTCGAAAAGCTACGCGTACGCTGATATCTGCGCTCGCGATCACAGCGAAATTAATTTCCCGCGCAGGTGATAAGTATTTTTAATTACGAGATTCTACGTGTGCGTCCTCTCGTCCCTTTGACAGAGGAATTTTCAAGTAATTTTTTACGATGTCGATGTCCGATCGACATCGTTCAAATGTTCCATTGAGACTAGCGGTATATCCATGCTTTTCATTGTATTAATTTATACATTGTACAGTTAATAACACCGCAAAAGTAATTACAGAATTTTAATCTGTTTAAGAAAGTATTGCCAGAGTATTATCGCGTTATAAGATAAAATTACAAACATGAAAGGTCGTTATTATTCATTGCCGATCGGATATTATGACATAATTGTTCAAATTAAGACATACACACGCATACACAGAGCCTAGACTTTGATATAATTTCCACTTTGAATTCTCGTCTTCCGTCCTAATGCGGGCCATGAAAATTGCAAAGTGAAATTGCACTGAAAATAAAATGCGCGGGCATTTAATAGTCGAATGGGGAATGTATACCTCTGCCCTTTAAATGCTTATATCGATGTAATACCGACCTCCTTTCTACAGTCATAAAGGTATGCAATTTGATGAAACTCTGAAAGCACATACGCCATAAGATGTAATAACTTATAATTGGACCATCATCGTGATCTCCCGCGGCAACTCTCCAGCCATCGTTTAATATAAGACTATATATCCCGCGTGTCTTCCAGTGAGATTACCGTCGATCTACTTCGTATGATGTTGAAAGAGGAATACCTACACGTGTTCGCATCCATCGTGCAACGATTCGATGGCTATTTGCGGCCGCCGTTGATTGCGACGAAAGTCGCGCTAATGAGTGGCCTGATAATTTCGAGCGACAGGTCGAAATCGTATCGCGCGTTACTATAATTAAATTCTATTAATTTCGCCCGCATTCTGTTATCTCCAACTGATGTTACATCGCGAGATAGAAATTCATAACGAGATAATAGCATCCAACGTGGAATTAATCCGTGAGATTGATTGATTGATAAGGGATCGATCGGAAGAGTGGACCTTTCGATCGCGTGTGCGAACCCATCGCGGTATCCGCAAGATCATCAACTTGCGCATAAATTTGCGCGTATTCCTTGCGAGTTCCTGCTCTATCGCGCGATATAAAAAGGGCGCATCGCGACGTATGAGACTACTTAATTCAAGCTGCTCCGCGCTGTTGCTCGACATGAGAACGTCGCTTTGCCGGATATCACGCAATCACCTTCGTCTTTGACACCGAGGAACCTTTTACGATGCGCTATCTCTCGCTCTCTCTCCCTCTCTTTCCTTTTTTCCTCGTTACAACGATCTGCATGCTAACTCGTTCGCGTCGCCCTTTGTTTCTCGCGCGTTATCTCGTCTCTAGGAATATAAAAAAAAAAAGGGAAAAGGAAAGAAAAAGAGGGAAAAGGGAAGCGAGATGCGCACGCGAAAGCGGAGGGCGCGCGAGACAGAGGGAGCGGGCAAGCGGGGCGGGGGCAGGGAATAGGGGAGGGGGGGGGGCAGGACTTTTGATGTTTTACCAAGCAACTTGGTAATTCGGCGCGCAATGTGCCATCTATTTTTATAACGGCGTCGCCCCCGATCTCTGCCCCTCCTCCTCCTTCCTTCCGGACCTTCCCGAGGCGTGCCTAGTAATTAAACGCTGTACCGCCGACAAAGGGTACGTGGAAGGGCCCGGGAATCCCCGTGATCCGCGCACGGGGCGGCAGGCTCCGACAAAGAGTCCAGAAGCCCTTTCGCCGGATCGTCCCGCTGTCCCTCAGCAATGGAGTCAGCCGACCTTAGGAGCAAACACAAAAGGGTCGCGCGCGTCCGCGACCGCCCGGTTAACTTATCTTGTCAGTCGCTTCAGCCCGTCTGCCCCCTTCGCGTGCCCCCCGGCGGTGGAACGGCCGCCGGGTGCAATATAGATCTCGTGGCCCGGGACACGCAACGCGTCGTTCCCGTTTGTGCCATTGTTGTTCGTCCCGGCGATCGACAATGCTACTCGAATCAACATCCGTATCCGCCACGAATCTGTCCCCCGATGCTGCTTTAACGGCCTTGTCCGCGGCGATGTACGCGGATGTGCGTCCCCGCGTCTGCGCCGGAGATCGAGCTGCGGATATCTGGAAACGATTGTGCGATTTTTTGGATTCCATGTAAATTTGTTTGCCCAGGCGTTAGCGGGAATATCGAACGGGAATTTCGCACGCGATCCGCTGCGAGATCGTGACTGGCCGCTCGAGAGCAGGAAAGCAGGAGCACCCGTTCACTTTCCTTTTCTCTCTGTGACTCTCGGAGTTTCTAACTTAAAAAATTAGAACGGAAACGGGAATTGGAAGAAGGAGCACTCTTTCGGACAAACGAGCCTGGAGTTTCTCTATTCTACGTTTACTCGGCCGCGTATATTTTTAGAGACACCGCCTGTATCTCGAGACTTTGTCTCTGCGTGCCGCGCGTTTAACGCCAAACGAAATATCCGGCTTTCTCGTTCCGCGATACGAACCGTTGCCCGTCTTTATACGACGGAAATAAAACGCTCATCAGGCCAGGGCGTTTAGTGCTAAGCGGCTAGTATAAATACGGATCCGAGATTGTGAGCTGGAACTATGAAGCCGCTAGTCATCTTCGTTGTTGCCATAAATGCGATATTTCGAGCCTCTAATGGGCATCGTAAAGTCGAGCACTCTCGAGCGCCTACGGTGCGGCTTTAAATGGCTCTTACTCCGAATAAAAAGCCTCCATCCTCTTTCCCCTACCCTCAGGAGATTGTCTCGTCCACCGCAATGTCACGTCTGTCAGGATCAAGCTGAAAATGCATGTTCAAACAGATAAATCGATTTCCTTTAATAATTTCCTGTTCCCGTCTTCGATCGCCGGGTGAAGAAACTCAGGCAAGACTCGCAAGAGTTTACCTTCTACTTGGCTAAACTTCTTTCGTCAAAGTGAGTATGAAGTTTAGGGCATGGATTAGCTGAAGTTGAAGGCAATTTTTGAAACGGCTCCCACCTTGATCTCCGTGACGGGCTTGAAACACGGAGTTTCGGGATACCGCCTCGTGTGTCCTCCCGAATTCGCCGAATCTGCTATTGACTGTACATCGAAGCGGTATCGCGTAATTATATCGTAGATCGCATCTCTATCGGGATTATCCTTGTCGCGCACGTGCGCACGCGCGTAAACGACGTTACCGGGAGAAAGCCAAGGCGCGTAACGAAGATTATTAATTCCCTGGGGTATATTAAAGTGACGTCGCTAACTGAATCAGGAATGAGAGGAATAAAAATAAAGGGAATTCGAATTGGTATTCAGGATTGAATAATAATTGAACGTCGCTCCGATTCGAGAAACGGATTTGCCTGAAGATCTGATCGGTCCCAACTTTCCCAATCTTCGCTTTGATCGTCGCTATCTCTTAAAGCAATTTTCCCGTCCGCGCGCTACCGAAATGCATAAAACTCGGTTACAGCCTCTCTCTCTCTCTCTCTCTCTCTCTCTCTCTCTCTCTCTCTTTTGCCAGGTCTGAAAAAAGCCTCGAGCAGAAGCCGTAACGGAGTCATGAATGCGCATTAAGTAGCGAACGAATGGACTCGTACGTCAGGTCTCGTCCGAAACGAGCGGCATTTCCCGGCCGTTGCTTCTGCCTTGCCATTGTTCCGTGCGCCAAATCGGCAGCCCGAATCTGCACTGTCTGTTCCACGGGTCTGCCACCGATATTGTTTGTCCCCGCATTACTTTCGCCGGCGTTGCCGGGGCAAAGAAAAAGGTTTATTATCGCAGCTAACTCTGGCAAATTCCTTCATTTGGCAGAGATAGGGAACGCGGAGAGTCGGTTCATTCCCTAACTTGGCGCGTTAAGGGTGCCGATAGCGATGCCGATGGCCGCTTGGCTTTGACACGGAGAACGAACGATACGATGCTCGTGAAAGAGCTTCGAAAAAATTCCCCTAGATTTTTCGGAGGTTTCTTCTCCGAGAACAGCGCGGATACCACGCGCTCTCGAGAAACGACGGTGTTTCGTCTTTGTTGCTATTGTTACCTTCGCACCTGCGCGAGACGGTGTTACCATTGTTCCTCGAATGCGTGATATTATCGAGACAAAGAGCGAGACCAGCCGCGGAAGTAACAGCGGAAATGGAAAGAGGAGATTGTGAATGATTTGAAACAGAAATCCCTGTGCTAGTTGATGAATCGATATCATGCGGTAAGCGAGATCGCGTGTCTCTCAATGAAGTCTGACGTCAAGTATTTGTATGACGCGTTATATCGTGATCATTCCACGTGGTTGACGTTTGCGAGTTAAGAAGTTACAGCCGCGTAGGAACAATGGCCCCGAGTTTGCGGGTTTCTGTGCCGAATCCATAAATCGATATTACCCGTGGCGCAAAGTACGATGATGGAATCGGGAGAGCCGCGATAATTCTTAATTATCGGGCGATTAAGCGTCGCACGATTCCTGAGATTATTTTTGTCTTCGTTTTCGGTCCAACGGAAAATACATTTGATCCATGGCGGATCGTTAACGCTCTCTGTAACCGCCACTGCAATCGGAATTATGATACGTGCAGCGTGCGGCACGGAAACGCATTTTCATTCGATTATCCGTCAAACAAAGAGCCGCAATCTGCAGCAAATTTAAGTTACAGAGTGGCAATTTCCGCAAGATTTAAATCAGATGCTTTCGGATTTGTGTCCCTTTGTAACGCTTTTTGGCCATTCGATCGCCTTTGCCGATGTAATCAATGCCATCGTAAATTCCCATTATCCCCGCTGTTGGCCGTAACGGCCGCGCCGGACGTGACAATAGTGGCGTTACTAAAAATGTAMCCCCCGCCGATCGTAAATACGATATTTGCAATAACGCGTCTCTCGTTCATATATCGGCGAACTATCAAAAGTTACAAAGTGTAACAATCAGCCCAATTCTCCGAACAACAAACAACGCGGGCAATAACAAACGCCGGCACGCTCGCGATTGCAGCGTTCTTACATCATCGCACGTGGTCGGCCGAACGCGCGAAATATCGCGCGAGTCGTGAGCAATCAGCGACGAAGCTGGCGACCGTCTAATTCATCAGCAGGCGAGTTCCACGCTGAAACTCGGCTAATTCGATTAACATGAACGAGCGCGGGGGCTTGCGGCCAAGAATGCGAAACAATTTACTGGCGCGACCTTCCCAGGAGTTTCGGCTGGCGTAAAATAAATTTTTCGCTTTAATAATGCCCTCTAATTGCACGGAGCGGCGGCTTGTAACGCCGGCGAACGGAAGCGAACGGCGGATGGAAATGGCCGGCGAATCCGCGGAGTGGATCCAACTCGAAAAGTAATGCGCTGCACTTATTGCAGTCAGCGCTCGCGATTCACGAGCAGGGAATGCTTCCAACGTGCGAATGCATGCCATCGCTTTAATTGTGATTATTGCCGCGGCGCTGAGTTTAGATGCGAATCGTCCTCGGCTGGCACTCGCCTTGAGAAACGGCTCGCCGCCCTTCCGCGTTTCCGGAAGCCTCAGCGGTTGCGCGCCGGCAGCGAGCGCGCTGCGGAAAATTCTTCGGCACTAGAACCGACGGAAGTCGGCAAGCGTGGAGATTCCTCGACTCCGGGGACCGCGTGTGTAGATGTGATTCACGGATGCGCGGGAATCGCTGGATTTGACGTAACAGATTCGCGGAGTACGTGTCCGAATGGCGCGGAAGAAGGGGAAACGCGGGATCGATGTGTCGAACGTGCGAACGCGAATGGAGAATACGCATGTTAACGCGCACAAACGTGCGCGGCGACGCGGCAATAAATGGTAATTAATTAAATAATCGCGTTCGCGAAACGCACGGAAGACCAAACATTACGCTCTAAGATTATCGAACGCGCGCCAGAAAAGCGGCGGTCTGTTTTTCCTCTTTGGCGCTCTCGGCGACATTTGCTAATTACGTTGACACGGAAGCGATCGGAGGGAGTTAATTATTCTAATTTTATTCGGCCGATGCGCCGATCCGAACGAATGGAGCGAAGAGAGAAGGATCCTCGTCGCACGCGCCAAGGAATTTCAGGGTGAAACCAACCGGATCGCCGGATCGGCGCGTTCAACCGCGTCTTCGCTTGCGAAGCAGACGAGCCGATAATAATCGGATTATTATTCCACATATCAATCATTTCGAAAAGAGACGCAGAGAGAGAGAGAGAGAGAGAGAGAGACCTCCTCTTCTTTTTTCTGTATTTAATTAATTTTTGGGTCGCGCTTCTAGGTGTCCCCTACGGGGACGTCGTCCTTTCCTCCAGCAACGGGAGAAGAGGGTGGGGAGGGGGGGGGAGGGAATATAAGAAAATTCTTTTTTATACGCGTCTAAATTGAAGGAAAAAGATCCAATTGGCCCGGGGCGAGGCGCTGTAAAAAATAAGGATAAGGAAAGCCCGGTCCTCCCGCCGCCGCCCACTCGCCGCCCGGAGGGTGGTCGGCTCGTATTTCGCAGGGACCGTGCAAATATTTGCTCGTCCTCCCCGCGTTCACGGCGCTGTCGCGGAACGGAAATCCACTTGGCGCGGCGAGGTAGTCGCGCGTCGCAGAAATTCGCATTTAACGGCCCCTGTCCTCCTCCCCACCCCTCCTCGAATCGATATCCCGCGATCGAAGGGTTGCTTCCGGAAGCGCGCCGGTATCATTTCTCGACGGTACGCCATCGCGAATAAAGGGACTCCCCGAATGTGTATTCCGATTCCGAGGGAGACGGTTGGAATTGTTTTCTTAGCGCAGGTCAGGGTTCCCGACGCGGAGTGATTCTGTCGAATCCTTTTTGGATTTCCTCTCCGCTCCCGCCGTCCCTCGCCACGACGCCGAGTGAGCGGCGAAAACCGGGAAGGCGAACCAATAAGGAAAATGCCCGATCGATACTCACCGCCGCCCTGCTACGTGTACCATATAAGTGTCTATCCCGGGGGTAGGCGGTCAGGGTACATCAGATAAGAAAACCCGGTCTCGGAATGGAGCGCTATTATGTTTCCTGTAAGTGGCCAACCCTAGGGAAGCGTCTTCGGTGTACGTGTATACGTGGATACACACGCACGCACGAATATACATGTGCCGCGAGATAAGGAAAAAATATATCTGATTAGTGCGCCGTCGTTCCTCGTAACCACGGAAGGCGGTAATTATACAGCAGTGTTACTACCGAAAGAATGAGAGCCGGCATGCAGCCTCGGACATCCCGGATTACCTTTCCTCCGCTCCCCTGAAATCTCTGTCCGGGAGTATCTCTCGTCGAGATAAGATAAGCTAGCGCGCCTCCACGCGCGAGCCAAGTGTTTATCCGTAGCGCCGATTCATGGAGGTGACTTTTTACAAGGTCTTAATTAACCGGGACATTCGTCGGTCTTTGTTCCCCCTCTCCGTATCCTTGCCTTCCCTAGTAACATCCGACAATCGTGAATATCTCCGGAGACGGAGAAAGAGAGAGGAGCGAGAGGAAAGAAGCACGTCCGTCGAAACTCAACGCCGAAGGAACAGAGCACGGCGCACAGGAGCAGGAGCACGTAAGAAGCAACTCCGACAACAAACACTTTCGTGTATCCGGAGCTCCGTCTCTCTGTCTCTCTTCCCACGTGAAATATTTGATATACGCCCTGCCGGCTCTGGACAAAACGCTTCCCCGTCGTTTTAATTAACAAAGAGTTGATAGCCTTGATCCTCATCTACGTTCCTGGCCGTCTTCTCGTGCCGCTCTGCCGTCAGGCATTTCGCAGTAATTGGAGTAATCCTCTTCCGAATTCTAAGCACGGGCAACCGGGAGAAAGAAGCCGGACGAGAAAAACAGAGAGACACCGACAGTGAGAGAGAGAGAGAGAGAGAGAGAGAGAGAGAGAGAGAGAGAGGAGGGAGATAAATAAACGTCGAGTTAAATGATGTCTCGACGAGCCAGGCGCGGCCGAGTGTATACAATTATGCAGGTTGCGGTGCACCCGAAGTAAACGAAGAAACACAAAAGAGATGCGTCGAGACGAGCCGCCTCTGTCTCCGAGGCTATCGCTAAATCTGATTCGAGGATAACGCCGTGCGCGAGATAAGCAAGTCAAGAGACGGAGGAGGACGGATTTATCGCTGTCTAGGAAACGGGCGGTCCGATGGGACAGCGCGATCCGCGCGTTGTTTTAATGAACAAACGTTTAATCAGCAGTCCCGCAAGAGCGACCGGCCGCTTTATCAGCCCGGTCAGTTCCGGCCGGTCTTACGGTCGGCTGACTTCCGTCACTTTGCTTAATCGATTCCCCGATCTCTCGCATTCGGTCGCGCCGAAAACGTACGCTCGGCCATGTTCGACGATTGTTCGATGTAATGACAGTGGCGAAAGTATCTGCGCGGAGGGTATCCTTTCGATAACGGGACCTTGATGCCAGCAAGGCAATTTAAATTGCGGAAACTAACAGAATGAAAAAAATATATATGTACACGTATTTGTGTAGCGGCTTGGCGAAACGTCGCGGCGAGTAATGACGGCGTTCGGTGACGGTCAACTAGGCGCGCGAACGTCATTCCCATTTTAATGAGAACGTCGCTACGCCGTTCTATCAGACTGTATCGGCAAAGTTCATCGGTAATCCCTAATATGCGGGCTACCTGCTTTGTGTAATACTAATTGGCAGAGCGGATCCTGCTGTTAACAGTTACGCGGCGTTTCGCGTAATCGCCTTGCAAATGCCGGTCACGAGTTCGACCGTGCAGACATGCGATGCACAATAGACGGACACGCAAACGCACACAGATGCGTGGACGTACGTGTGTGCGCGTATGATGCATCTATAAGCGTGCCGCCACCGAGCGGAACGAAGCGGATAGTCAGGAAATGTGTCATTCCCCACGGAGAGACTCGCGAGTCCTCCTCATCGCCGTCTCTGCTGCTGCTGCTACTGCTGCTGCAGTTACCCTGCAGATGAGACTTGCAGTAGATAGAACTTGTTCTATAAAACTATCTCGGACGTTCTGTAGCGTGTCCCGAGGCATCACGGACGTATCGAACACTCCTGACGAAACCGTATGCAGGCATCGTATTCGCGCCCTGCTAGGACTCGATGAAGCGTGAGCCACGGCTGCGCGATGTTCAACCGGGGTGGAGATTTTCAATTTTTCCACCCTCTTGCCGAGAGAACCGTCCCCGTAACCCTTTCAACTCTCGCTCACCGAGAGAGATAGCTCCGCGCATCGCGCGCTGTTTCTCGCTAGATGCGGCCCATTTCGCAGAGTGCTCCTCTGATTCGCTCGATGAAGCTGCGAGCATCAATCGTACATCTGCGACGTGCGCATATGCGTATATGCGTATATGAGAATAATTACGGTATCCCATTTCCTTTGTCGAGACCGAAACGCGAGATATTGGCACATCTATTTGATGATGCGTGTATGATACGTGTCATTTTTGCTTTTATGCTCCCATAGAGAATAATTGCATTTGCCCTGTCGCCGCGACGCAATCAGTAAGGTACTTCTTTTGCTCCCGGATGTATTCTGTTGCGGTGGAATTCGCTAAGCCGCGCCGGGCACGCCATTCCAGTCGTATAATACATTTTGTATGCAACTTTCGCAGTATACGCTATTCGCGCAGCGCGACACTTCATCATTTCCCAGGTACTGCACATAACTTGAGAAGGGGCAACTGGAAGGGGATACATGGACTGGGGAGGTGCGTGATATAAACATGAAGAGCCCCGTTCCCATAGAGAGAGAAATGAAGACTGCGCATTGCAAAATTTGTACAATTCTCACTCGGATAATCCACGTCGCATTTAATCACGATATGAGTCACGATATTTATTAACGTAATGGAAATCATCCCGTTAGCTAAATGGGAACATCAGCGGTGCCTTCTATTTATGCTTATTGCCCCGAAATATGAAAAATTCAATAATACCTCGTATTTATGCATCGTATCGCTTCGAAATATACCTCTCACATCCAAAGTGACGTCGCTCCTCGGATTTGTAACCGTTATGGGTCGCCCGAAACGCGTCGCTTCTCCAACCGCTAGGCTTCTATTAGCTAACGTAATCATCGCATCTAATTAAAGCCTCTTACAACGAGGTGTACTTCCTCCCTGCCCGTGTGCGGGGTATAATTTTATCGTAAATTAGTACTTTAAACATCTACCGAACGCGTCACGTATAACTCACACGGCTGCTTTGTCGTATCTAATGGACTGTAGAAAATAACCCGTCTGGAATGAATTTACAACGGACGCCCGCGCGCCGCGGCGTAAATTCAACACAGTCTTTCCCCATTTAGGGCATAAAGTAAATTCGGCCCACGCACCCTATCTATAAATTTCCACGGGCGGTCCCAGCGATCGGCCGCGCCTATATTTCCTCAACCGTACTGGAAGCAGGCACGATGGATCTTCAGTCGACACGCTCCATCGCTAAACTGTCGATCGTAAGACTTACCGTTGCGAAGCGCGCGATGTTTTATCGCGCCGTAAAGTATTTTATGTCCTCGCGGCCTCCGTGGACCTTCGCGTTTCAGCTTGCGGCAAAACCGACGACGACGACGACGACGACGAGCCGTGTAGCCGGTTAAAGCCTAGCTTTCGGCAGCCAGCGTGACGCGTTTCCATCTAACGCCAGCGAACGCTAGCGATTTTCTTCATTACGCCCGCCGGTACCCGCCGATCCCTGCCGCTGACCCCGAGACCCAGAACGAAAGGGTCCCGTCTAGCCAGTCCGCGGATAAGAATCTGGTAGAAACGCTCGATGTCCCGCATGGGATCCACTCCGCGGGACGCTTCGTGTCCGAGGAACCCAGATCTGTCCCGGCGATTATTGGCTTAACAAAGGCGCACGAAAGCGGAGTTATACCTGTCGCTCGGGAATGCACGGGATGGGGAGACTTGGCCCGAAACCAGATCAAAATTTCCGACAATCCGCTGCATACCTAAACGCTCCCGTGGACCTCGCCTCCGGCTTTATCGTCGCATCAACCTGTCGTTAATCGCTCCTCGCCGCTGTTTCACTCCGGATACGATTTTCGGGAATGCGCAGCTGTTGCGATCTGTGCTCGCCGTTGTCGAGAATATCGAGATAGCAAAATTATCGGTGTAACGCGACGATCGGCGCGACTCTCGCATTTCCGCCAGGTATTTCCGGACAATCGAGACCGGCGGAAAGGGTTGCAGGCGATCAAAAATCGGTGCTCCCGGAATGACCATGAAGCCGCTTAAGACCCGGCTAAGCTGCTTACAAAGCCAGGCCACCATTCGCGGCGCGAGTCGCCGCCATACGTATGTATATGAAGCATTCGGGATGCTGAGGCAAGAGCCGATGTTACTCACCGCTCGGTCCTACTCTGCCTGAGCGTCGTTAACACCGCTGGCTTACTCCGAAAGCCACTTTACACTCGCGTGCGCGTTAACCTACACCGCACGGAGTCCGCAAATTCGCGGCCCTCGGACCGTGGATACTCACTCGAACGGCGGCGGGCGGGCGGGCGGGCGGGCGAATTCATTCGAGATTATGCGGGAGCCATTAAAGCCCCCCCGTCGCATCCCGTCATTTTTCGCTGCGCTCCCCCTTTGATCCCACGCGCAACGTGAGAAAGGGGATTTGTGCGAATCGACTTTTTGTTTCGTGCGAGATACGTTCGCGGGAGACGTCCGGGTTGATGATATCGGGCAAAGGCGATGATCATTCGTTTCGGAGTTGCCGAGAACACTTTTTTCTGCGCGCATCCGGATTTAAAGCGCTCATAAAGGTGCCCGCTACCTCAGCGTGTCCGTTCGGAGTGAGACGTTTTTTACGTAGTGGCGATCAATTCGTCAGCGTGATCCCGGACCACCGGGGAAACGGAATAACGGAGCTAACGAGGCAACGTCACAAGTCGCGACTTGTTTCCATCAACACGAACAACGGCCTGCAACGCGAACCTGCGTTCGCAAGGAAGACAGCAAATGATATCGAGAACTCGAAACGATCGTGCGACTATTCGTACGGAATTCGATTTCATCACGTACAATAGAGGCGCATCCCTTCTTTTACACAGGATGGAGAGCGCTGAATCTTTTCCGCACCGTCATTTATCGCACGCTAGATCAAGCTCGGTAAGGTTCATAAAAGCCGACACTTCCGCTTACCCTTTTCGCTTACGGGCGATCTGGAGATGTCGACTTTTTTCTCCGTGGCTGCCTGAAAGATATGAAAAGAGCCGGGCATCAGTCATCTCTCCGGAGTCGCGCGGGACCAAATTGTCGCATCTTTGGTTTTTCTGAGGGAAGCGCGCGCGGCATAATGGAACGGAGGGGAACTTGAGTGGCCACCAAAAAAAGGGCTCTCGCGGTTGTATCCCTTCAGCCTGGCCACCCCTCGGCTGTCACTCAGAGTCAGCTTCGGTCTCCGTTCTGTCGGAGAGCCCGCTCTCCCCCTCCCTGCCTCTCTCCTCGTCTCTCTCTCTCTCTCTCTCTCTCTCTCTCTCTCTCTCTCTCTCTATCGCTCTATCTGCTTTCTTCTGCTGGACTGCCGCGATACCGATCTGGCTGAAAAGAGATACGACGAGATCCGTCGACAATGAATCGCTTCTTAATCTACGCGCGGACGGACGGTTCGAGCGCACTCGAGAATGCAGGTTCACGGAAAGGGATGCGTATGATTCATCGACGCGTCATCCATGCCGACGCGGATTGATCTTGATCCCGAGGCGCAATCCGTTACGACTGATCGAAGGAAACGCCTCCGACGTTGACTAACACAATCACGTCGTTACTCGCTTTATGCAACGCCCGCCCCTCGTGAGCCACTCCTCACGATCGATATCGTGGCATCGATATATACGACATTACAACAACCATGGCTGAATAACCATGGGAGTAGTCGAGACTCCAGAGTCAATCACTGGCTTAGAGGCGAAGCGAGCGCATTCTTACGGACGGGACAATCTTCTTAACAAAGGTATAATATTACAAGCATCGAAGTCGAATACACGATCGATGGATGAATGGGTGTTTGTAGGAGTTGCATTTACAACGCACGGCGAGCGAGATAAGAAGTTTTAAGTATTCGATCGGTCGCTTGCGAAAGAAAGAACGGAAATGAGAGGGGGCTGTCGTGGAACGCACGATAAACGCTGATCTGCACGGTGTAAATAATACACTGGGACGCACGCAAATGTGATTTGTAAGGATTTATACAAGCTGTACAACAAGAAGGATCTCTCGTATCGTTGGTAGCACCCTTCGACCTTGAAGAAGCAATTTCTTCGGAGCTTTCTTTCATAGTTCGCCGAAAGCGGAACGTCCGTCCGCGCAACACGGATCAATCCGCCGCGTAATTGCGTGCCCCGGCAGGTCGAATTAGTTTAATCGATGAAGAGCAGCGGAAGAGAGATTCGACGGTCCTGACCTCACGTGCCCCCGTGGATTCGGACGGAATAAATTGCGCTGCGTCGTACGCTAGTAGAAACGATCGAAATTCCCATGGAGGAGCGAATCGGAAATGGGAATGACGTATAAAGGAGCCAGAGCACGTAGAGTCAGTATGCCAGGCAAGGCATATCCTGTACCGTGAAGAATCTCTGGCAAATCTTGTGTATGTCCAGCTCGTCACATGACCCTGCAGCCTCCACCTGAATACTGATCGCCCCTCCGCGGGGAACGCTTTGCGTCCCTTTGTGAAATCAGTAGGAGCCATTCGGACTCCTTTTACTCCGGACGCGAATTCGTTCGTCGAGAGATCCTTCGCAATCGCGTATCTCTCTGTCGTCTTACGGTCCATCGTATCGCATCGTCCAGCACGCAACGGTCGTTACGTCCGCGCCGTTTCCGCAAATTTTGCCACGAGC
The DNA here is from genome assembly GCA_020341155.1 of Eciton burchellii. Taxonomy (NCBI): domain Eukaryota; kingdom Metazoa; phylum Arthropoda; class Insecta; order Hymenoptera; family Formicidae; genus Eciton; species Eciton burchellii. The sequence goes on from JAHMML010000005.1 coordinate 2,949,990, forward strand.
AAGAAACACGCTTTCCGAATTAGCGAGCGCACACACGCTGCTAATAAAACGTCACGTGCGCGTTGTCCGTTGTCCCGCAAGGGTGGGTGACACGATCGGCGAAAATATATGCAGCTTCGCGATGTATGAAATGTCTGAACGATGTGCCGAAAACCGAGCGAAGCGCGGCTTCTTACGGCTTTTGCGAGAGGACAATACGCAATTCCGGGCGCGTATTCTGCGTATTTTGATAAAAATGCGGAAACTTTGGCCTACGTGACGAAGCACCGCGATTAAACGGAACGCGTAATTAAAGGGCGTTTGTCAGTACCGCTGAGAAATGCGCAGGATTCCCCGTTTATGGAGCGATCTAATCTTCCGGATTACCCACGGCCACGTTGAAAATCTTATAAATTCGCCGTATAAATTCAATCTGCGAATCGCCGCCGTTTAAAAGTAGATCAAGAGCCAAGCCCGCTGCAGTTTTACCGCGGCTCGTAATGCAGCGACCAATCGTTACGCTTAAGAATTAAATCTAGTGGCGTCGTTAAAGCCGAGGAGGATCGGGGTTAGTCCCCGGCGATATAGCCGGCTTAATATCCTTGACGTACATAGATTACCATAGCGGCGGGTCGGGTTAGATGCGAGTCCTCCTTTGCCCGCGCGAGGAGACGCCAGCGGGAGAGAGCGAGAGAGAGAAGAGAATGGGAAAGCGATTCTTTTTCGGCAGAAAATGCAGAAAATTCATCGGCCAGACTGCGCGACGGCGGCGGAGCATCAGCTAAGAGGGTGGCGCGCCATGGGGGTGGGTCGCTGATAAGAGAACACCGTAGAGGAGCTGGCATGCTTTGACAGCCAGTAAATTAAAGTATATTTCCACGGCGCTGGGAGGCAGATGCACTGTACGCGGTAATCCGAGAGATTCCCCGAGCAGAGATGAAAGGTAGACACGAAAAGAGGGAATTTTTTATCAACGGAATCGGCATGCCGTTGGAGCTCGCATAGCCGAGGGGGAGCTGAAAATCATGTCCACCTGGGCGTAGGAGCTATCAGCCGGGAGTAATGGGAGAGTGAAAGGAGTTGTCAGAATCAGACGAGAAGGCAGGAGAGAGAAAGACAGAGAGAGAGAGAGAGAGAGAGAGAGAGAGAGAGAGAGAGAGAGAGAGAGAGAGAGAGAGAGATCGACAAAGACTGATCTCGAGACTTAAGAATATGGAATCTCGCGGCTGTCGGCGAATGCCAGCCGGAATTATCGATATCGGATCGAGGCGAAGGGAAAGACAGGAAGGAAGTTTCGCCGATTGGATAATTGCAACAATTCGTGCGCTCCGAGACCGACTGCCGATTAAATATTCGTGCCGAATCTCGACTTCCGGATCCGGTGCCGATTGATTTCAGCCCCGACGATAAAGTTCGCGCGATCATTCCCCCGATCGACCCGCCGATCCCGATTTCCGCAATTCGTGCGGCGCGTGCGCGTTCGAATCGTGGTCTTTGTTAAAAGTTAATTGGCGGTTCGGGAGCAAACGCGTTTTTCCGTAACAACCCCGCTGGCTCGCCGGCGCGTTGGCCCCCGATTGCTGCGTTATCGGTTTACGATACGATCCTCCTCGTCGCGCGATGTACCGGGAACCCGCGGGACAAAACGCGCGGTTAAGAGGCCAAACGCCACCGCGGCGCGACGTTGCGATAATACAGGAAGTTCGCGAGTAACAACTTCTTACGTTCACTTCCCATCCGAGCGCCACTCGTTGTTAGAAATTCCCGAACGACATCGTCGTACGTACGTTTCCTGCTCTCGCCGAGGGAACGGGCGACGTTTCTCCCTTCGAAACACGTAGCGGGTACGTATACCACCGCGGTCCTTTCCCTCATCATCGGAAGAATAGATGGAACGCGTTCACGTAGGCAACCACCATACGGTATGCACGTTCTTCGCCCCACGTTCTCCGTCTCTCCCTCCCTCTCCCGCTCTCTCTCTCTCTCTCTCTCTCTCTCTCTCTCTCTCTCTCTCTCTCTCTCTCTCTCTCTCTTCTTCTCCTCCTCGCCGCCGAGTTTCCGGCAGTTTGATACTTCCTTTTTCGTCGAGTTTCGCGCTTATTGCTGGAACGAGGTAGCGCGAGACGGCGAGACGGCGACGGCGGCGGCAGCGGCGGCGGCGGCGGCTCAGGCCTCGGGCAATTCCTGAACCCCTAGGATCTAGGATGTTCCTGCAGATTCGCGCGCGCAAAATGGAGGGTTTGTCTTATCTGCCTCTCCACATTTCTCATCTTCTCTCTCATTCTCCCTCTCTTTCTGTTTCTTGCCCGCGCTATCCGAGCGCCGCTCTGCGTCTTTGTCTTCGCTCTCCCCCCGTCCCTCGCAATTCGACACCCTCTCGCTCGCTGCTCTCTGTCCGTTTCTCGTTCCCTCTCTCTCTCGCATCCCTGAGAGATCCTCGCCGAGCCATTGCGGCGAGTAAACGCTCGCTATAAAATGCTACGCGCCGTTTGCACGACAACTCGCGTTGAAAAGGAAAGCGCCGTTGATGACGGCCGCGAGATTATCTCCGAGATTCGTCGGAACGGGCTGCCATCGTGGGCGTAAATAGGAACGCGCGCGCGCGTGTTACGCACCGCGATAAAGTCCCGTTTGCGATACGCATGCGACAAGTTCGTATCGTTTGCTTTCGGCGCGGTAACGATTCTTAGAAGCGGCAGATTAAGATCAACAGCTGCATTTTTCCCGAGCATCGGATAGACTGCGATTTACGGCCTCGATAGCTGGAATCGATAACGAGTCGTTCTGCTTTCGTCGCTACAGCGACTATCCAACAATTAGTCACTTTGTTAATTAAGAGCATCGTCCGCAGCAGCGAAGCTGTGTGTCAACATCATCAATATATCAACGTACTTTTGTACGTGTACGCGTGCGTTGCGACATATGTTTATTAATAGACGACATGCCGTTAACAATATCGTTAATTAAACGGCAAGTGCACGATGAAATCGAACAACGAACAACGAACGAAAGTCTCGGAGCAGATAATTCGCGCACGCGCCTACCATGTCCACCGCAAAATCGCCATATCCATCGCAAAGTGGTATTAATCAGCTTGCGGAAACTCGAGCTCAGGCCTGATCAGTTCGATCGAAAGAATCATCCGGATCAGAATCATCTGATAATAAGCGGTTATCGTAACCGCTGCCCTCCGAGGGCAGAGGCTGGTCGAGGAGAAGGTAAAGCGGGTCCAGATGTAAATGATGTAGCTTATCGACCTAATTACGCGATTCCGGGATTTATACCGAATGGAAACGAGTGCGGGCTACTTGGGCCTCCTCCGGGGTATACTATCATAAGTCTATAATTCGTTGTCCTTATCTCCGGCTGATGGTAATGAATGAACTTTTAGCATTATTTCTCGACGAGAATCGAACAAGGTCCGTTCCCTCCCCGGGGACAGAGGGTGAGGGGGGACGGGGAGAGGGAGAGGGGGAAGGAGCGGTGGGGGGGAAGGAGAGAAAATGCAGCAACGATAACTGCGAGCGAGATGATTTATTAGCCACTGGCCGTTTCGTATCGAATATCTCTCGCGTGGAGTCTATCTATCTGTATATAGCGTAAAGCGCCAGAGAGTTCCTGGCGATCATTATGGCCAGAAATCGCGATAGAGAGAGAGAGAGAGAGAGAGAGAGAGAGAGAGAGAGAGGGGGAGAGAGAGGGAGAGAGAGAAAAGGACACGGTACGCTTTGTCGGGGCGTATTTATTGATGCACGGCCGTTTCGTTAACGTTGCGCGACGCGTTCTCTCGAGATATAAATTCTCTGACAAGCTCCTAAGATTTATTCCACTCCGTTCGATATCGTTACGTATTATTGCGTGAAATATTGCGGTAATCGCATTTCCGGAGTGCGCCCTCCCACGACGAGGAGGATCTCTCGTTGATTAAATCCGTGCACCACGTGTGCCCGGTTACCGTTTATGCATTAGTCAGAAGATCATCGCCAGATCTGCGACGAAACATCGCGCGCACCCTCTCTCTCTCTCTCTCTCTCTCTCTCTCTCTCTCTCTCTCTCTCTCTCTCTCTCTCTCTTTTACGTCGCCTGCCTCCTTACCATCGAATTCCGCCGGTAATTCGCTGTATCCACGATGGGCGATACGTGACCGGCCGTAAAATAATTCCGCACTGACGCATTATTGATTGCGCGATTTATGTGCAATCTTAACAAGCGTCTGCAGTGACGTTTCGATTCTCTGCGCATATACTCCATTTGTCACACGCATCTGCGACGAGGATTTGCCGCGGAATCGATTTCACGAGCGCCGTTAAAGGACGTGCGCGTCCTTCCCACAATATTGCCCCTCGCTGATATCGCGAAATGCGATCGCCATTGTGCCACGCGCGAGTAGCCGATGCCGAATCATACGTAATCCCGAGGAAATGACGTATTTAGGGAATTCGCTTGCGCGGATGGAGACGCGGGAGTCGAGATCCCTTCGTATATTTGCATATTTCTGATCACATTTGTTTCAAGACGAAACTCTCAAAGGATCCCCAGACAAGAGAAATGTTTTTCGGACTGTTTACGCGATCCTGGATTGTTTACACGAACAATACGAGAACATCTGTTTTGCAATTTCATTTCGAATTCAATGAACATTTAATATGCTGCACTCTGGCCGCCGCAAACAAAACAACATCCTTGAAATTGTAAATAAACCATAATGATTGTTTTGGATATGCACAACAGCGTTTAAACAATCGCTCGAGAAAGAGGTATTCTCGATGTCTTCTCCAAGTCCGTTACAGACGCATCTTTTCGGTTAAGGATATTTTTTCTCTTCAAGTCATTTCTGTCGGGAATACGCGGGACAGAAGGATTCCATTGTTTTGCAAAAGGTAATTTTTATGCGATCGTCTCCTTGATGCATCGAACGGCAATCTTAATTCGCGACCTCTCGCGCAGAATTTTCACGATGTTTTTACGAAAGAGATCGTGGAAAAAAGCGTCTGTAAAAATAAAGCATAATCGCTTTATTACGATGTTTGCACGCGTGTAAAACTACGGTAATGTTTTTGAATATATTTCGAGTATAGACTGCGTTGCTAGTCTGGATTAACGGCTATTGCCGCATACGCTATTTAACTTCGATGCTGCATATTTCCCACAGGGCTCAGCGCGGAACATTCCGCGGCGCGAGAAAATCGATAATGCCATACATAACGTACAAATCTGTCCGGTTGATACATAATCACGAGCTGCCATAAAAGTATAATGTCGCGTGTTGTCACAGCGCGCATACGCTCCCGCGTATATTTTTGCCGTTATCCGCGGTCGTCGACGCGCTTAACGAAACCGGATGGCACCGCTGGATTTAGCGAGCCGCATCGCTTCTTTGCATGGAACTAATTATACAGGAGGCGAAGGAAAAAATGACACTTTGACAAGGCGATCGTAGCCGAATGGAACGACGAGGCGATTTTTCGTGAATAATGGAGCTTTCAGATGCGCTGCCGTTCGCGTTCGAATAACAAGCGCGAGGCGGTGCATTATAAGGAGAGAAAATTAAAAAATTCTATATTAATTATTCGGGAAAGGTGAGATTGCTGCAATTTGACGTAATTGCAGATAAACAAGAGAGAGAGATGGTGGAAAATACTAAGATGTTTTTATCCTTTTTATCCTCTTTAAGGTTTTTCTCTTTCTCTCTCTCTCTCTCTCTCTCTCTCTCTCTCTCTCTCTCTCTCTCTCTCTCTCTCTCTCTCTCTCTCTGTCTCTGTCTCTGTCTCTGTCTCTTTCTCTTTCTCTTTGTCTCTCATAAATTCTTGACGTCATTACCAGGGATCATCTCCGAGATGATCGCTGATCGTAATAATAAAGTATCTCGCGAAATTATTGACTGCGAGATAATGAGAATCACCGAGATAAGTACCTTTTAATATTTTTAATACTTATAACGAGTCGTTCCGATAATAAGCAGCGACTTAATAAGGATATTACACAAGGAAGCTCGATGAATTTAATAAGGCGCGTCTATGCGGCGATATCGATACCTGTCGATAAGGAAACTGAAATTTTATAACACAAACAAAATCTAATCAAAGCTCTTTGACGCGCATTGAAAACAAAAAAAGAGAAAAAGAAAGAAAGCAAAAGAAAGAAACATTCCCAGCCCTCGTGATGGACATACGCAATGAAGACGGAATGCAAAGTTAAAGCGCGGAACGCCACGCGGAGCGGCTATTCGAGGATGACAAGTGATCCTCGAATAAGCGAGCGAGAGGAAAACATTGTTAATTTCCTTTGCAGATTCGAGTGTCTCTCGTGCCCACGTCCCGTCGTCCGTTTTTCGCCTTCCCGAGCCGTCATGCGGAGCTACTCGTTTCAGAGGATGCCGATTGAATTAACGTCTCTGCGTCAGGAAGAGGATGCGATTGCCCGGGCCGAGACAAATCGAATTCGAGCGCCAACGTAATACGTTGTAAAGTGACGCGACTGGCATATCTCGGATTTTCCGAGGAAAAGCGTTGCCGCGCGGAATGATCCGCCGGAAATAAAACTCGCGAGGCGAGAGCGGCGCGGAGGACGGCGTCGAGAACGTAATTATCCGCCGTTCGCGACCGCGCGCGGCTCAGCTCGCGCGACTCGTGTCCTTTATAGAATCATTCGTCCGCGATACATCGCGCCCGCTCGCGCGCATCGCGGCGCGAACGCGCGTAAACGCGCGCGTGCAACGTGCCGCTCGCGCATGGCCGCGTTTGCGAACGGGCGCAACAGCTCCAGCCACTGGACCGGGGCATTAAAGCATTAGGGGCCTCCCCCGATGTGTCTGATGATCATTTTATATTAGCCGAGGGGAATCTGCATGACAATGGCTGGCCCTATTGTGTGATAAGCGCTTCGCACCGCGCGGCCCCATCCATATGTTAATATCCGGCCGTGCTTACAGCCACGGCTAACTCGCGAAAGTGAATTATGCGTACGCGAAAGTGCGTGATGGTAGGCACTTCTCCGTGTCTGCGCCGCCGTGCGTCTGGGCCCCTACCTCTCCCCGCACCTGCCGCCAGACACATTATGTCGGAACCTTCCCTTCGCGGATTCCGCGTGCGTGTCCGTGTCAACCGAGACGATGCATCTTCTTTCCCGTACGACGCGTCATACAATTCGTCGTCGATTCCGAGCGATGCTCGACCGAGCTTGGTTCCTCCGAATCAGAGCGGAATGAGCTCTTTGCTCGCAAGAGGGGATATGCATCGTTAACGAACGATCCTTCTTTTTCCTCGACGTCTTTCCGAGAAACGCAGACGATTCGCACCAGATTCGCTCGGATCTCCGTTTTCTCTCACGCGTTATACACAGCAATGAAATTCCTCTCGGGGGTTCCCCGCGCACATGTCTATCGGCGTCGTCGGGTCGTTAGGAAACCAGATCGTTTACTCGCGCGCAACTCCCGACAACCGTCGAGCATCACAAGACCAGACGAGCGACAAAATGTGTCCCTCTGGCGCGTGCTTCCTCGCCAGTTCTCGAAATGAACGTTTGTCCTTTGACTGGTGGATTGCGGTAATACGACCGCCTTCGCAAACGTCGATTGTACGCCGGCACGATCGAACACGCGACGTAGCGCGATACTGCGGAATACTCTCGCGTGCCTTTGGAATCGCGACACTGAAACGGGACGAGGGTTACCGCCGCCTGTCAAAGGGGTGACGGCAAGTGTCGGGGTGTTATAGGGCGTCGGCGAGCGCGGCCCTTTTATGACGGCATCCGGTTACGTCGAGGAGCACGCGCTCGCGGGGGAGGGGAAAAGGGGAGGGGCCGGCGAGGTGAAATTAAGAGCGTACGCTGCGAGAGAATCTCCGCCGAGGCGTGACGCAATCGTCTGATTGATCTTCGATCATGTACGCTGCGGTCCTTGGTCGCACGCGAGACGCGGCGGACGGCGGCTGATTGCCTCAATTAAACGCGTAAACGCGAAATCGAATGAGCATCCGCTTGTCCTTTGATGTCGGATTACTTCCGCATTTTAATAACGAGCATTTGCAGCAATTTGAGAGTCGCCGGAGAAACGCGAGAGCCGTAAAGTGATCAGAACGAGAATACGAGAGAGAGAGAGAGAGAGAGAGAGAGAGATCGCATCGAGAGCGGTCTTTTTAATTACGGATCTTCCCGTTCATCGAAAAAAAAAAGAAGGTCCAACGCGTACCGAAGCTCAGGCATCAAAGATGATAATTAAAGTATGATTTTAACTTTAACGTAATACACGTGTCATCCTGTCCTTGTTACGCCACAAGCAACCACTTTCTTCCGATAGTTGAAAGATGATAACACATTTCTATTATTCTATTATTACCACTACGTGTCGTTCGCTCTCGCAAAAGAGCGGACGACAAATGCTCAACGCTGTCGTTGTCAATAATGCAATCGATGTTAAATCGCCTGCCGACCTGCGGTTGTCAGTAATATCTTAATATCCCAATGTCGTATCTCATATTTATATCTAGAATTTATATGAAATATCACGGTGATTCGTGTAGCTCTTATCACGGACACTTTGCGGCTTGCGAGTGCAATGTTGTTTCGTAACGCCTTAACGCATGCAATGAAATGGATCCGCCGTGACGTGTGACACGATCGTTTGCAAGAATCATTTGCAAGCATTATGCATCTACGCTGTGCGACAGAATGCAGACGGACTGCGCGGCTGACAAGCAAGATTTGTGGCCAGGTGTATTATACGGCTCGCAGCAACGGCGTTATGACATAATATCCGCATTTCGCGCGAGAATAATGCTCTTACGTAATGCGATATATGTGTACACACACATACACACACACATACATATAGATGTACATGTATAAAAAAAAAAAGGAAAGCACTCGCTTCGATAACCGCGTAACAATCGAGCGTCGCGCGATCTTTGGACAGACGCGTGCGTTTTACGGATGTAAATCCGGCGCGCCTCGTGCCGCGGTAAATAATGCAGTTTGCTGAATAATTATAATTAAATATGGGATTATCGCTGCGCCGGACGCAATCCGATTGATGCCGTTATTTGTTCCGCGTATGTCGCATGGATAATGCGTCCAATATGTATCGCGCGCACAATGCGCATAGAAACGCGCGCGCGCGCGCACACACACACACACACACACACACACACACACACACACACACACACACACACACACACAAGCACATACACTCGCGCGAGTGCGTATCTCCGGCGAGCACCTGTATTGGATCATTTATCGCACGTCACAAAAGACGCCGACAATCGCAAGGCGCTCTCCGGTGTATGTGTGTATGTATAAACGTCGATACAGGGGCCACCATTAGATAATTGAAGCGAAAGGCGCTCATAATCCTTGAGAACTGTCCCTCCCTCCCTCCCACCGTGCTAAAGAGGGTTTCCTCCCGGTCGGAGCGAAGGTCGAACGAAATCCCAGCTAGGGGCAAAAGGCATCGCCCAAACGAAACGACTCGCTTTATATTAATTGGCAATCCAACGATCAACAATCAACCGCTCCATTATGTGCAACCCCCTTAGAAATCTGCTCGATTCATCGAGCAACGAATAACGTAATAACTAAACGCTCCTTTTTTCCCCTAGTCGGCTGATATAATCGTCCGTTTCAGCGGACGTTGCTGCGGAAACGAATTCCACGAGTATTTACACGTCGTGTCCGTGATGTAATAATTCCGAATTTCACGTCGATTACATTGGCGTAATGTGTAACTACGATACTTTAGCGTAAACCGTTCTATGGCAACGACGTTGTTTGACTTTTGCGCAAACTGTAAAACCTCGGCCGCGGCCGAGAACGCCATGAAGAAACGCTCTGCAAATATCCAACGTCGCTAACATAGTACAGCGGAATGTAATATGTACGTAAAGCGAAGTGTACGTACATACGTATAAAATGCATCGCGCACGAAAGCGAAAACGCACACGCGCGATTCCATCGCACGTTTCTCTTACTTACACCATGAGTGGATTCTATTTTGAACCGCAAGCATCGACTTCCCACTCGGACCCCGAATCTCGCGATCGCGCGTTTTTCGCCGATTACGCGCGATTACGCGAGAATCGCAAAACGGCGAGCGCAAATCGCATGCGGCGTAGGGCAAACATATCCATCCGGCACGATGAAATTCGTTGGGCGATTACAGTTTGATAGCGCGTGCTCTCAATGGCGCGCGTCCCATCTCTCTCGTCCCCTCGATCGACCTAAGAGTTTGTGCTCGTTACTCGAAGAACCACGCAACGGGAAAATCTGTTCCCTGCATTCCTGTTTACTCAAAACTAGCGGCACGTGATATCGAAAAGTATAGCAGTATGCGTTATCCTTTTGTTCGCGTCAGAACGAGATGTATCCCGCTGGCGGAGGGCTAAAAGTGAACGCGGAATGTCGCTATTTTATCGACGAATCCCGATGTATCTCGATTGGATCTTGTATCTCGGCCGGAGAGAGAGAGCCCAAGGACGAGAACATCGCAAGGGAAAGAGAAACAGAGGGAAAGGGAGAGGAGATCTCCGTTAGAATTAAAAGAAACTCGCGAAGCAATCGAATGGCTTTCATTCCGTGTCATCTTCGTGAACCCGTTCTTTCCTCTTTAGTTGCCATCGCTCGTCCCTTACTAGCGGACGTTCTTCTTCTTTGCACTTTCGACGAACAAGTCGTAAAACGTTTTCCCATAAAGCGTCCTTCCTGTTGCCGGCGGCACGTCGCCGGGAATCCTTACAAAGAAAGGATGGGTGGAAAAGGAGGTCAAGCAGATGACGAAGAACCAGCGATTATTCATCTATACACCCGCGATCATCCCGATCGATGGCCGGGATCGCGTGCAGATTCCTCAAATATGTCATAGACTTTCCTGTCTGCGGAGGAGCTTCGTCGAAGTCGCGGCGACGCGATCTTAACCGGGCAATAAGCTGAAGACTTTTGTCTTCATTGCTAATCAATCTAAGAGAAAACACATATCCTATCTCCCTCTTTCTGTCGCTCTAAAAAAGCTTGAAATGGCGATAATTCCTAATGTTGCAATCAAGATGGAATTTTCAAGCTGAGCTTTATTCTGCGTTTGATGATCGATCCATCACGTCGGCCATGCTCGATTCATTGCTCGATTGACAGGGACTGATCAGTCCTGAATCACGTTACAGACATGCATATCGCATCAGTGAGAAACTGGCGGATGTTCCGAATAAATTGTCCGGGCGTTCACGTAGCGGTCGAGCCTGAAGAAACGTCCATTGCCTGAAGAATATTCATTCTCAGCGGATTTCTGAACTCTCTCTCTCTCTCTCTCTCTTGCTCGCTCGCTCTCTCTATGCGACGTTGCAGTCCCGCAGCGCATAAGGAATCCGGAATACCAGCTTTCGCATCTGAAAAGGAACCGACAGAACGGCAATAGCAGATAAGTAAACCCGGAAGAATGAAAATGAAGCAAGGGAAGAGGAGCCGCATTGTGGGAAAGAGATGCCTCTACATCGCGCGCCTCCGCGGTAAATAATGAAGCTTTACAGTGGCGGAGGATACATCCGATCCGGTCTCGCGTTTCCTCGCGCTGATATTTCCGATGTGAATAATTTCATAGAAATACCGCGAATCGATCAACCGTCAGTCAATCGTGACTCGAGCATTTCTCGTAACGCAACGCGCTGAAATCCTAGGAGCGGAGGGGTAAAATTCTAAATTAGGTTTATCCGCTGCATTTTTCAATACGTTTCCGCCGAAGAGCTGTCGGATATTACGTTTTGAAACGTAAACGAACGAACGAATGACGAAAGGATTAAATGTTGCACGTGTTTCCATCGCGACTTTCCCAATCCTCTCCCCGTCAAGAATTTCATAAATCTCCGTAACAGTCGTTGCCATTCATCTTCTTCTTCTTGTTCTTCGGGAGACCTTCGGAGATGCGGAGGTGAGCCGATGCGCGTTAACGCGCGAGAGTGTATTCAGCGACGAAATCTGATTGAAATCTGATCGATTGTGCGATACGTACGTCGATACGATCGCTGCGCGAGGTGCGCAGTGCGCAAAATCTTCACCGCACCGGTACGCTCCTCCCCCTCCCCTCCCCTCCCCCCTCCCCCTCTTCCCGGGTGAAACCGAGATGTCACGCGGATAACAGTGTCATACGATGGGGCAGATCGCGGAGGGCGGGAGGGAGTGTAAAAAACTTAGATTACAAAAATGCATCAAGCGAGACGGTGACGAATAGTCGAACTTTTCTCAGGCTGCGAATTACACGTATTTTCATGAGCGCGGAGCGCGAGCGCCCTTCGGATCCGCGGCACTTAAGGAACGAGTCGTCCTTACGGAGGGATTTCCGTCGGGAGGAGCCGAGAGCGCGATAGGATTTCCCGGAACTTTTCCCGACCGCGGCCGTAACTGAATTCGGTTCGCGCCGCTAAATTTCGCATCCCCCGTCAATAACGTCGCGCACAGGATTTTCTCCAAAACCTTCGACCTCGGTCTTTAATGATTCCTCGAGAAATCTCGCACTCGGAAGACGCCGAGGACGTTCCCACAAACTCGAGAAGGCGCATTCGGAGAAGGTGCGAACCGTTCGCGCGGAAGCTGATGATCGCGGCAGGCATCAAGTTGCCGAATGCCCTAAAAGTGACGAGCATCCGGAGACGCGACTCGCGTGCGGAGAAAACGCACGCGAGAGGATGGTCGACCCGGTCGAGCGAGAGGAAACTGCTTGCGGAGCTGAAAGAAAAAAGAAGCCGTTAAGATGCATAGGAGATATGCGCCGGGCGCGGCGCGGTTGTAAATAATGAAACTTTACATCAGCGCGGGTATGCCCGCGGTGTTTTCATTGCGTGAAGTGGAACTGTCTAGACGCATTCAGTGCTTTTCAACACAAGCGAAAGCTCTTTTACGGCATCCCCGCCCGCCCTTCCGTTCTCTCACCGCTACCTCGTAGGCGTCTGCAATTTCCCGCAACGCGTTCTGCTTTTCTTCTTTATCGCGCCTTTCTACTTTCCCGCGCGTCGCGCGGGGGAGACCGGGGCACCTGAGTCGCCAGGCCGAGCCGAGCCGAGCCGAGACGAGAGCGTCTGAATCGCGCGTAGACGAAACGAGCCGCGGCGTTTCCGCTAGAGCGAACTTTGGCGAGTTTCCGATCGGGTGATGGTACGCGCGGAATTCATACCCTCCCCCGCGCATACCGAGTGATTCGAGAAAGCGCTTCGCTTTTATTAAAATAGAATAGAGCGCGAGAGCCCGACGCAACGCGCCACGGCGTGCAATAGCACGGGTCATTTGCCGAAGGGAGTGCGTGACGATTGGGTTGATCGAATTTACAGCTCCTACACAGTCGGCAGCCGGTCTGCGGAATTACCCCTTTCGATGCCGAATATTTCCGGGTCCCTCGTAGCAATTTCGGCAGATCCTGCCGATGGATGCTATTAAGCGCTGATGGTTTCCAACGCCCGCGATTCTCCCTGGCATTGTTTCATCGTGGCTCTCCACTCCTTCTTTCTCAAGTCCGTAATATCCGCGTATCATCAGTTCGGGCGTCAGTTTTATTAGAGCGCGTTAATTCGCGGGGGAAATGGAAGGATGATGCCGAGAACGGAGGAATGAGATGGAAAGTATATTATTCGACCCGTCTCGGGTCTTCTCGCGAAGCGACTATCGAAGGAACACAATTTCGGCATTTTTCCGATTTAACTTTTTCTCGCTTTCAGCCTGTTCACGCTTTTGGGAGATCGTGAGATCTCCCTCGAGACGCGTCTTTTTCTCCCGCTGGTACATGCGCGTTCCGGGCCGCCCGAAGAAGCTGAGCGGCTCCTAACGGTCGTCAACGTTACCGATAATTCGTAATTTACTTGCGAAGAAGAGCTGCTCGCAACACGGCAGTCTTCGGCTGCGTTACGACGGCACATGGGCGCGAAACGAGCGCATTACCAGCGCTGGCTTCGGTCGTTTCTCGTCGCGCGGAGGAGAGAAGGAGAGAGATCTCCCACGTGAGATTGGCATACCCGGCCTCGATCAGCGAATGGGCTTTGGATATTCGCGATCGGATCACGATGTGGCCGCGAGCGTTCTCGCTGGCACGTAAGCAGCAGAACCTCGGCATGCTACCCTCGGAAATTCCTCCCTGAAGATCAAGAAAGAGGAAGCCGCCCTCGAAGCTCGCGGCTCATTATTGCGCGCACTGACGCATTCGGCGGACGTTCGCGCTCGGGTGTCATTAATTTACGGTATGCCGTGAATTATCGCGCGTGCGACGAGCGCGCCGGAAAGCCCGAGGAGCTGCGAGCTCGTTGGAAAACACCGACCGCCCGCTTATGCGGCAGGAGACGGAAGAATTAATTAATTCGCTCCTTTTCCCTTTCGTTTTTCCCTCTTTCTTCCTTTGTTACGCTTGCACGCTACTCGCGCGCAACGTCCGTACGCCGCTTGGTTACGGGGGACTTCGAAGGGCGGCTGATAAAACGAGCGTGCTCTCTTTGCGGATGCGTGCGTGCGCGGCGAGATGGGGAGGGGGGAGGGGCAGCCGTGCGCGTCCACTAATTTAAATTGCCGTTTCGTTCTCTCAAGTATTCCTAGGAGTAATCAAGCCACGGTCATCCCAGGCGGAAAAGGGCATCCATACGCGGTGGTCCACGCGCTCCCCGGGGCAACACTTGTAATTATTTTTCGCAAGGGGGGGGGGGATTATGCTCGGACGCAACGCGCGGCGATATCCCCCGATTCTTGTTTCCCGTTTCCTTCCTTCCTTCTCCCTTGCACTCGCACCTTGCCTCTCCCCCACCGCAGCCGCGCATGTATCCGTGATACGAGCGCGGCTCCGTCTGCTACGGATTTCATTGCTAACATTCGCGGTCGCGCCGCTAATTCGCCGCGCGCCGCTTCCGAATGTAACTTTGCAGCGGCTGCGAGGGTGTCTATATACTCAGCGCGTGGCCCGCGCATGCGTACACTCCGCGTTCACCGATCCACACCGCGCCGCGGAAACTTCCCGCCGAGAGTAACGGAGAGTAGATGCGTGTGCGAGACGCGCACGCGTGTAACACCGTCGTACTTCTTCGGCAAATCTATTTGTGTTGTACCTGTACAGTCTCGTGCAAGTATCTCTGCTCACTTAGCCCGCACTTATGAACGCATTGAACCCTCGCAAGCCAGCGAAACGCCAATTAATTATGCGCCAACATTTCGCTCGGCAGCTCGCATTCGAACGACAGGCGCTTTATAGCGGAGCGCAAACGCGGGATATGCGGGTTTAAATTCTTTCAGAGGTCTCTCGTACGTGTCGAATGGATTTTACGATATTGATAATAGAAACATCGAGGGAAAGTTGAAGGAATAATGGACGATGCGTTGACATCTCTGATCTGATTCCGCTGTCGATGCTGCGCGAGCATCTGTTAGGGTTACTCGTGATTTCAAAAGGACAGAATTTAATGGTAATAAAATTATTTCGATATTTATGTTGCTTTACGCGCGAGAGGAGTGAATCGCCGGAAATGGCGCGCGAGGGGCGGAAAATATGCTTTTCCATTCGAGAAAGCTCCTTCCCCGAGGCGGCGCGATGTCAGGTCACAGAGCACTGTTATCATCCCTCATTGAATGCCCAGCATCCGTATAAAGACTATTCTTTTCTGCTGGCTGCTCCTGACATCTCGAGGATCTATATTTCTGGCGGAACCATCCATCTTTGGACCGTTCGGGTGACTAACGTGGAATATATCGCGCTCCACGTTACATTCGGAAGGCAACGCTCTCACCCCCTTGATACATTGCGCGTCCCCGCCGACACCAGCCGCGCAGCGGTCGCGGAAATTTCGGGATCATACAATTATAATCGCGCGAGATGCTTACCGAGATCCCATGTGTATGTAAAGCTCGCGGCGCGCGCGAGCGACAGCGTGAGACGGCAAACGGATATTGAATTGTAAATACACGCATACAAATAATACGCGCAACAATGCACGGGATATGCGCCGGCCCATGCCGTTCTCTTTTATATCCAATAGCGAAAGATAAAAAATTGTAAAATATTTTACAGAAAATTTAAATTTCATATGGGATGCGCGATAACGGCGCGTCGGACTCGCGCGCGATATATATCCGCTCTAGCGTACTCGCGTGCGCGTGTGCGTGTCCCCAGAAAAAAATTGATGTGTCATAGGTCGCGAATCACCGGCGCTTCCTTCCTGCGTGCCGAATTTTTGGCCAATTCCGGATGGATCATTGCTGGGTGCTCCTCGATTATTTTTCAAATGCGACGTCGAATACGCATCGCGTCTCCAATGAAGAATGCATTAAGCGCGTACTTTCGGCAGACGCGTGTCCGATGACACATAATCCATGTGAAAAGACACATCGATGCGACCGGAACGAGATACTTTTGCGCGTGTTCGAAAAAATAATCGCGCATCGGTGAATTCCAAAAAAATCTCGGGTTTATCGTCGGATTGCGCTCGCGTGAAGGCATCCCCAACGTGATTTGTTATAATTGCGATGCCCGATGGCGGCGCATCATCGCTGTGCACCTAACGATCCTCTGACAATCCAGCCGGCGTATAATCCCAGTCGGCGAATCTCGTTGCAAAGGCAAATGGCTGAAAAGCCTCCGTGAGCGCGGATCAGAGTTGGAACTGCGGCTTCATATCTGCCGGTTGTATGGAAACGGACAAAATTGGAAGTTCGTGTCCGCGCGGTAACCGAATAGGGGAGGGCGAAAGAGGGAGAAAGAGGGAGGAACGAAGAGACGTAGAGATGAAGGAAGAGAATGTCGAAGGGAGAGAGCCAACGAGGGAATGAAAACGGCACGAAGGCGGAACGACGGAACGGAGACGTTTGCGGAGTAACAGCGATGGCAATGGCGGCGAGAACAATGTCACCGTCTGGAGCCTCCCGGGGAAACAAAGCGGATGAGGAAGCGCTGAGTGCGAGCGGAAAGGAGAGAAAGGCGCGTGAAGAAGGCGGTTTAGCTCGCGGATGGATATTGCGCTCTCTGTGTGGCGCGCAAGCCGCGCCGGCAGAAACCGTGCGGTCTGTCGGCCCTCCACCGGTGCGGAATAAACCAGCGTTGCTTTCGCAACATCAGAATTATGCTGCAGTTTGGCTCCCAGTTCTAATCGTGTCCGCCGGATGTTCTTCCGCGTGGAGGTTCCTCGTCATTCCTCGCCTGTCCGCTCCATTGCGCCGGAATTATCGAGCATGCCGCCGGACGTGCCGCGTCACAAGCGATGAAGATAGAGATTAGATTAGGAGATCACGGATTGAAATTGGGATTAAGCGTGGACGTAATGTAACGTAAACAGTAGATTGGAATAACGTCCTTTCGATTTTGTCCCCCGTGAGAGTTACAGGGCGACGTTGCTCAAGATCGGGCTGAATTGCGGATAAAGCTGACGTAAGTATGTCCGAATGAATTATACGTGTGTTCCATTATCATAAAATTTTTCACGCTATTTACAGATCGATGATGATTGACGCGTGATTGAATGTATTTCGGGCGAATTTCATGGAGGGTTGACGCGAGCGCTTTGTCGAGCTGAATCCAACGATGCGTTTATATCGAGAGGTTCGCTTTTGCTGCTAAAAATTCCTCCAATTTTCACGCATCTTCTTCATTAAAGCGGACAAAAACAGCGGAAACGCGCCGGGAATCAAAACATCGACGCGTTTGCGCGAACAGCACCGAACGTGAAAAGGATATCTCGCGCGTACGTTGCTCCGCTCAATTCTTCATCTTCGTCGAGCGTCTGCATCACGATGAGGTAACGCAACGAACATTTCTTCCTTCGTTCTCGGCCCGACGAGATAAACCTCATCAGCCTCGCCGTTCGCGCGCAGGTGTAATCCGCGTCCCCGCGTTTTACAACGTGGAGACAGGCCCATCGCGTTAAGGTAAAAAACGCATGTAAAGTAGGATTCCTTCTCCGAGAAAACGCTCTCACTAAACACGGCTGGTTGGGCGTGCGCGCGCGAACAAAACGATCTCTGTTAGAGACCCGTGTCAGTGATCCTCAAAGCCGGGATGAACGCGTAACCGAGGGAGGAAAGCGAGGGATATCGCGTCGAAATTGTACGGAATGCAAAATGCATGAGGCGTCCAGGAAGGGGGAGGGGGAGGGGCGGGGGTGAAGAGAGCGACGGCGGCGGTGGCGTAAAAAGCGGGACAACGGGCCGGGGCAACGAGTGCGAATTAAACGCGGGGTCGAGGGGAGGCGCGGCAGGTTAAATGGCTTCTAAGCATGCCGACGAGACACACATCTCTCTCTCTCTCTCTCTCTCTCTCTGTCTCTCGTCGCGCGATCTTTTTTCCGAGGCTGACAAACGAACTTCCCGCTCGCGGCATCGAGCTTTGAGATGATCGCTCGGCCCCGCCGTGCGGGCTGAGGGCAGGTGAAGCGGCGAGCGGGTTACGGAGCGGGTTAAGGGATAGAGCGGAAAATTATGGGAGGAAGTAATTTAAGCAGGGGTAGGAGGGCGAGTGCAGTTATCTGCGCGACTCAGCGTCGTCGGTGCTCAGCAGCTCGCGCTCGTCGTCGTGAGGATCGCCGTAAATCGGACTAAAGCCGCGATACCGTGCGCTGTTAAACGCTCCGTGCGTCGCATCGGGAAAGTATAGAGGGCGAAAAAAGAGGGGAGGGGAGGGGAGGGGAGGGGAGGGGAGAGTGGAAAAAGGAAGCGGACAAATGCGCGGCGAACGTGACTTTCGCCGACGAGGCGCAGATAATTTGTACGGCGCTCGTGAGCCTCGTGTATATCGTTAAATACGGCGGGGGCAGGGGCAGCAGGGGAAAGCGAAGTAAGATGTACGTGTTTTATCGAGCTACGGACGCTGTATATCGAGAATGTCGCGTTAAATTATGAAGGAAGCATAATGGCGGATAATCCGCTGAACGATGCGCCTGAGATATCAATGGTGATTTGCACGGCGAGGCGGCGACGATAACGCGAACAGACACGGACGAAAGCATCGGCTCTGCTGGGGATGATCGCGAGAAATGAATAAAGACCGATGCGCGATCGGTCCAAAGCGTTTGTTTCAAATATAAGCGGGACAAAACGCGTATCTCTCTTTGCGATTGAGCAAAGTGTCGCATTCGATGTCAATCGATAAAGTCGTTTCTCTTTAGGGACACGGTCGTCTCCTTTTCGGAAATGCTCGAGCAATCGAGACACGTCTCTGATCGGCCCGAAAAAGACGTCGCGAAGCGAATTAATTAATAGATAGAGGCAATTATGAGATATGACATTATCTCGAGATGAGGTCATCGATCGGGGAATCGAGCGGTTGGAGGAGTGCGAGGCGCCCGTTACGCAAGTGACACGCCGCACTTTCTCGCCTCCTCCGCTCGAGGACCAAAGAGGAGAATGGTTCGTGTCGGCGGAGGATACTGGCGAAACAAAAGAGGAGATGCAAAAATGGCATCGGGAGCATCGCGTCAAGCTGTGACGATGGAACGAGACTCTCTCTTTCCGCGCGTAAGTCACCGGTGACAGGCCGGGAACGACGTCACCGTCCGGAACGTGAGAGATAAAGAGAATGCCGCGTTAAACGAGACACGAGAATGACGAGGAAGGACGAGACGGGGTGCCACGGCAAGAAGCGCGATAAGAAGCCCGGGCCGAAGAAACGGACGGAAAAAGAAGAAGCAGAGGAGCGAAGAGGAACGGTTAAGCCAGCGACTGGATATTGCGCAGTGGCGCAAACAAAAACCACCCCAGTCCCAAACCGCCGTGTGGCACACCACCACCGTGTGCCGTCGCGAGGAGGATCTGCTGGCGCCCTCCTCCGTCATCCCCCTCCCCCCCCCCCCCCCCCCCCCCCCCGCCACATGACGTTCTAAACCCGCCCCGGCAGCCGGGGCTCGATGTCTCTCTGAGCGGGATGAGCGGGCGCTATCTCTCTCCGCGAAACATATAAACTTGGCCAACAGAAGGCAAGAAACTTAATTCACTGGAAAATACACAACAGATAAAGCTGCTTTCAGACGCGCCGCTGAAAGGAGCGAACGTCGTTGCTCGCGACGGCCGGCCGCGATGCTTTCAGCGTCGGCGCGCTAAATGAAGCCGACCGCCAAAGGACCGTCCGCTGCCTGCTTCCCGTCCACTCTGCGCTCTCGTCCTGGACCCACTCGCTTTTAATGTTCCGGGAAATAATCGTAAATATTTCCCGCGACGCGAGCTCCGACTCTCCCTCGTCCTCCGTTTTTCAACCTCATGCGGCGTCCGTGCGTTGTTCAATGAGCGCCAGCGGGTTCATCCTGAAAAATTTATCGAAATTACGGACGACGCGGCCATATATCAATGCTTGCTAATCCGCCGCAACGACACTGTCATTGGTGCAACGACGTGCATATCGGTACACGTGACTCCTGTCGATGGATATACCTTGTAACGGAGCTAACTCTTTCGTGCGGCTGGTCGCAGGCACGAAAGGACCCGAAGAAAGTCGCGATCGATGCCACTCGGGGCGAACAAAGGACTGATCTTACTGTCGACGCATAACTCTTCGCAATTATGTGTCAGGAAGCATAAAAAGAGTCATAAAAAGGATCATATACGGGGCTTGCGAAAGGAATCATATGTACATGAAATCGTAAACGTGGAAGAGTAAATGTGGAGTGAAGAATCTCGAGGATCGACGAGCAGAAGAATTTAAGGGTCAGCGGAGAAAGCAGCGGTCGGCTGGTGGTAGTCAATCTTTTTGCGTTTCCAAAGACCTACCATGTCGCGGATATGGTACCTGGACGAAGCGTGAAATGCCAGCGTGCCAGCCAAGTGAAGCCTAAGGGACAACGTCAAAGCTGCGGTCAATCGTATCTGGGGCGGAAAAATGCCGGTCCAAATATCGATACTTTGCATGACAAGGAAGGATGACAGCCGAAACCGGCGATTCGTTAGCGCGTCTACCGTAACGCGATGACCATGACGAGATTATGAACGGTTGCGTCGGACTGTTCAGGGAAACGGTCTGTCAACGGTCCGGCAACGGAACAACGAATGGCTCGTGTTTCCACTTTCAAACTCTCTCTGCTATCTGTGTATTGGTGCTCACCGATGTCGAGGTAGCGTATAAAGATCTCGGCTCAGAGGACTTCAGTCGCAGGCCATACGTTGCCAGCGCTTAAATATCGTTCTACTTGAGAGTTCGGAAAAGCGTTAAATTCGCCATTATTGTCGTCCGGGCCATTGCCGGCCTGATAAATCTGCCGGGCGCAGCGCGGCTGCGAGATCCGCGTCCCAGCTCGAGGTCCAGCGCGAAGCTAACGTCCGCGCTGATGCAATCTAGCGCACCGTCGCCGTTCGATATTCCCGATGAGATCGATCGCGCCCGCCGAGGGTGGCCTCTTCGCGCGTACACGAGCGGCTCCTTCTCGCTCGCCGATGAATTCCATTTACGGTCTGATTCGCTCTTATTCCGTCTTATTGGCGCGAAGCGTTCCCCCCGGCGCGCCGGAAAAGGGAGACAGACCCGGAGAGACGACGGGGAGTTTAAGGAAAATATGAACAGCTCCATTCGTCCTGGTCGCCGACGCGTTCTGCGCGCACCCTTCCGACTCGCTTATAACGTTTAAACCCGACGCGCGGTTAAACTCACGCGAAATTACGTCCGGAATTCATGCGCGAGCCGCGGCCGCGGAACTACGAGCAACCGGAGCTCCTTGCTGCACCGCAGATATTGTTACTCATGTGAATACACTAAATAAATTACGGCGCTTCACGAACAGCGGCGCGGTCCGTGATAAGTTAATCACTCCGTTGCGAGCTTATAGCGCTCGCCGACTAATGTAATTAAATGATAGAGATTGCCTTCCTCTCCCTCCCTCTCCCCCTCTCCCGCCCCCTCCCCCTGCCCGCCCATCTTCGCCCTCGGCTGCTGTTCCTTTCGTCTTTTCTCGCCTAAGGACCGGCTGGTCGAGACGCGGCAGGACGTTCGCGGTGGCTCAGCACGCTGGAGAGACGCGATGGCGATCGCGGAAAACGCGGAATCGTGCGATGCGGGCGCTCGTGTAATTGCGAATCGGTGGGAACGACAGGAGCGCGAAAAGGTACAACAATTTCGCCGGGCCGGTCAATAAGGGAATATCATCGTGAAACAGATACCGATCACTCCAATATCTCCGACCCTTCCGCCGAACTTCAAAGCTTTCGCGTTTTACGTTACGCACCGCACCACATCGTATTACATCTCGCATTACGGCGCGTTCACACCGATCATCGTCGAGAAGACGGAATGAAAGATAAAGGAACGTCGGAACGATAAAGCGCATCACCAGCTTGTGCAGTTCGCGGCGTTCTTACGGCGAGCCGATTCTTATATCGATTTCGATTACTCGATCGATTACTTGACTTCGAGTATCAATCTTGCTTGAACGATTCGGTATTCGTTTGCCGATCTAAGAAACTTCGCGAGCGAATTGAACGCGTACGTTCGTTCGTGAAATTCTCGCAGAGGGAAATTGTGATAATCGCGCGCTGAGAAGCCCACGCACGAAAGCGGACGAGCGTAATCGTCGTACCGGGAAACCTACCGACGCGATGTGGACGCACCATCAGGATTTCCCGGCGACGACGAAACGCGCTTTCCTCCTACACAAGCGTACACGTTTATTCGTACAAAGGACGTGGCCGGGATATACACAGGCGCGCCCGCGAGATCAAAGTCGAGACAGAATTTTGCTTCGGGGGTCTTTAACTCGACGTTATGCGGAGATCGAAGAGTCCGCATTGTATATGCAAAACGTGCGCAGACACGTGTATGATAAAACGCGGACGATAGTTGGAAAAGTAAAATCTACGCGCTGCCTTTGTACAGTCATCGTCTATTTGTCACGATTATACATACAGATTCTCTTTATTCGCCTGCTATCCCTTTGCGCGCAAAAATATATAGAAATATTAATAATGCATGTGTCTGCCAGCTAATTGCTGACGATAATACACATCGCGCATTATTATACGCGCTCGCGCCGTTTAATCCATTCCTCATTCGCGGAGGAGAAGCAGTATCGGACAGATAACTGTGTTAAAAGCGAGAGCGATACTTTCATCAGGAAATTCGGAGATGCGCGTGTCGCAAGAAAAAGAATTTACCGTGGAAAGCTATTGCCTCATGAAAGACTCGCGGCTTCCCCCCCCCCCTCTGCCGCCTCTCCTCCTTTGGTGATTAAGGAAATAATAACCATCCTTTTTCAGAGCGCGCGTACGAGAAAGGAACGCCTTTCCGTTTAAAAATCATCAAACGGTGAAAACGAGCCGATTACTCCCGTTGAAGTTAAAATGCGGTTTGTTGGCGCTTGCGCTTAAAATTTGCATTCGCGAAACGGAATGAGATGAAAAAGAAAAGCAGAATTCAAAAAGAGATCCCCCTTCCGAGAATCAGGATCGTTCCGCGTGATAGCGCGGCAAGTTTTTCGCGGGAAATAAATGGCGATAAAGTTATTCCGCTTGCGTTTCCGCCCGTTAACATTAACGCGACGTTTACGACGCATCGTCAAAAACTTGGGCTTCCGTTGGCGCTTACGAAACTAAAGTTCGCCCTCGCACGAAGGATTCGTACCGACGACGTTTTTATCGTCGATATTGTCGCCGATAATGAGCTCCCGTGCGAACCTGGGATTGCTCGGTACGTCCGAACGCGATAAAACGCCGAAGCCCATCGATCGCAGTACCAATCGAACAGCCGCCTCGTGCCTGAGCGCGGAGCATTCGCCCGGTCTCTTTTGCGCTGAGAAAATCGGCGAGAATGAAAACAGTTTTGTAATAATGCAGCGTGACGTGTTCGCGTTCCCTTACGTCGGCATCATCGCGAACTTGCCTGTGTATATAATACCATTAAAAAGTTTCTTCCGATCGCGTTGCGCTCGCGGTCCGAAAACTTCTCTTTTATCAAGAGCCATTAGTGTGATAAAACAGCTTTAATCATCGACAGCCGTGTCGACGGTAGCCAAAGTAGCTGACTTAATCCCCCGTAAGGGAAAGTGTCGCGTAATTTCGAGGATAATAATTAGATGCGAATTACACGATCGGGTGTGTCTGAGCGTACAGATGCGTTTCTTGCTGCTATGATTGTAGTAAATACATTCGTGGCCAAGGAAATTTAATTAAAAAGATATGTTCCCCCGGTGTTCTCCATCCGCTTGCAGTTTCTAAAGAGTCGTTTTGAGATCCCGCTGCGCGCGAGCATTAGCGGAACCAAAAAGGAGCGTGACGGAAAAAGGAGCGTCTACTGTCCACGATTATTTCGAGATACAACGGCAAAAACCCAAGGAAGAATGAACACGCCGCTCCCACGTCGGTTAATTAAAGAAAAGGTTTATCGCGGACAAAAATACACCGGTCCGGTCCCTCTGCATTACTAATTATGCGGATGCACGTTCTGAGAAGTTCAGCGGTGCTCGATTCAAGGAAAATGGGATCTTACTTTCCTTCCCGCGGCGCGTCACGGGGATTCGCGAACAACAGTTTTTAATTAAAGGGGAATGTATCTCGAAAAACAAAAAGAAAAAACAAGAAAAAAAGACGAAAAAAAGAGAAAAAATTTATCTCGAACAACGCAAACAACGCGATCCCGTGCATTTCAGCCTCCACGGGGAAAAAGCTACGGATAGATTTGACAGAATTCACACGCGCGCGCGCGCACGCGCTCCTGTGTATCGCACATGAAGGCCACTCCTATCGCCGCGTATCGCAACGGGCACTCGTTGGGTCTGTGCTTGTTGCAATTACTATTTTTACAAAGCGTAGAACCCACGTCGAAAGTCAAGCCGTTCTAATGGCGTATTTCGGCGGGATACTCGGAAATGCGAAGAGATAGCTGCAGGAAAAACAAGATCGAGCGAAAATGGGGAGGGGAGGTTTAAAAAAGTGTCTCTCACGATATGCGGGTCAGGCTTCTTAAGAAACTACACTGTGCAGGACTTTTCGTTGC
The DNA here is from genome assembly GCA_020341155.1 of Eciton burchellii. Lineage (NCBI taxonomy): Eukaryota > Metazoa > Arthropoda > Insecta > Hymenoptera > Formicidae > Eciton > Eciton burchellii. Next base: position 2,974,867 of record JAHMML010000005.1, read on the forward strand.
AAAACATTTCGATGACGTGAGGCCTCACAATCGTCAAGCGTTATACGCGTTGATAAGCTTGCAAATAATTTTCCATATCGACCCGTTTTCTATCACGCGTGCCTATCCGCTCGCAATTATAATTTACGATTAATCGATATCATTTTGACAGTTTCGCGTAATGCGTTATATGTAATACGGCCGGTTGGAACTCGGACTAATAGCAGTAATTAATTTCGCCCTAATCGATACATCGACTTAGTCGCTAACGCCATTAGGGCCGTTGGCTATAACTATAGTCGTTACGCAGTATTATTGTACATTCGTCATTTTGCGAGTGTCCTTCTCCCGTTCCTCGGGCGTTTGAATAACAACATCATTGGTTTACATCGCGCAAGTGGCATAATCGCAAGATGTGTAGAACGAGAACGGAACAGCGGCCGAGCTGAAAAACATTTGCAATTTTTATGCAATGTATTCTAGATTCGCTGTAGAATAATTACTGAGAGATGTTTGCCCTTCCGGCGATGAGGTAGAGTAACATAATTATATTTATTTAAAAGTGAAGTGTTGACGCAACCGGGTTTTAATTATTGCACAGTCATACATTAGCGCGGCTTTTTACGTTACTTTTACCTCGCTCCGTATTAATTTTAGAAAATACATCATTACGCGAAACGTCAGCGCGGACTCTTTTTCTATGTTTAAACATTTCTGTATTCTTCATGATCCTATGGTTTAAGGGATGAATGCTCGATGAAAAAGAAGGCTCATACCTTGTCGTTACCCGCGCACGATTCGCAGCGGTATTCTTTAAACAGTTCACATCGCGAACGTACCGAGCGAACGTGCGCGAAAGTGCACGTCAATTATCTCTTCCTGCAAATCCGCCCGAGGTTGTTTGAAAATTCTGCTCCGGTGCAAGGGCCTCCGCATACCGAGCCCTTCGGAAAGACGGCCCTGCGTGTGGGCGATGCGTGTACACGTCGCCACTATACGACGCCCGAGGCAGGCCATTAGACGGCGACAATGCGCACCCTTTTCCCGACTTTTATACGTATTTCCGCCATTACTGCGCATTCTATGTCGCAATAAATTCTTTCTCCGTCGCATTAAAATTCTTGAAAGGCATTCTGAATACTTGGCGCGCGCGCGGCGATATTGATGTCCCTGGCCGTGAACAAAACGACTGGCGGCAGCATGCAGCGACCTTTCTCTCTCGTTCCCTCTCTCTCTCTCTCTCTCTCTCTCTCTCCCTTTTTCCCGTGCTCTCGTAGCGAAAAGCCGAAAAGGGCAGGATATCCGAAGGAGCTGCCCGCGCGGAGACCGAGTGGCGCCATTAGCAGGCGTTAAGCCCTTCCGCGCTATTTATGGACATCTCCATTAAAACTGGTTTTTCAAATCATCGTATCGGGCGGGACACGGACAAGGATTGCTATTTCTGTTGTTACTGCTAATGCGATAACGATATAATCCATTATTACGTTTAACCTTTTAACGCGCCGAGACCAGCTGCAGGGCTGTAGGGATGGAAGTATAGATGGGACCGCGATAGATGGACGTTTATTGACGAAGTTATCAATAACACGGATAACAGAAGGGGAATTGAAAAATGCACGTGAAACAGGAAGAGACGAATACCTCGAGGAGTTTTATTGCGAGCAGAGAAAAAGAGATCCCTCCTCATCCTCCTCCTCCTTCCCCCCTCCTCTCCTGCATTTAAAAAGCGATGATATGTGCACGCGTGACACGGAACGTCTTTATGAGAACGCGCAAAAATGCGCTTCGCTTGAAATTCCATTCTAAATGTATGAAATGTGTTCAATAGTTGAAGCGTATGTTTTACGTTCATTAGGCATGTCGATGTCTACGTGATTCAACTTTGTGGTAAGTAACGATGACAAACAAAGAGATAGCTTATCTATTTACGCCAAATGAAAATGAGCCTTTCAATAGAAGAAAGCAGGAGTGGAATATTTCTTTCCGTATTTTTCAGAACGAACGAGATTATCGATTATCAAGATTATCAGGCGAACTTTGATCGTCGCTACTCCGAGCAACAATCGACAAGGGAACCGCCGAGGAGATTTCGCAAAAAGGAATGCTCCCCTTGATTAAGCAAGGCGCTTTTTCTTCGCGTCAGCTCTAATTAACTGTGTAGATCTCCGCCTCCGGGAAATAAATGAAAAAGGATTATGCCTCACCGTTCTGGCGTCATTTCTACCTTAAATGAGCATTAAAGCTACAATCGCTGTATACCGTCACGATGAAATGTATATATTTAATCATATTATGTAGCCCTTCCTATTCGACACGCATGCTCGCGTCATAGATGTTTGTGATCTATTTTGCTACAAAATTCCGCCATAATATTGCCGAGGAACGAGGGGGATGTTTGCCGGCGAATGGCTGAAAGGCCGGCGAAATTAATTGATCGGAGGTAAGCTCACAACATTTTCGTGTGATGAGTAATTGGACGGGAGAAGACGACGAGAAGTAGAGCCCTTTAGGGTCCCTATCGGCGAAGAGGTTATTCTGGGACGGATTGGGGGACGCTTTCATCTCATAATTACTGGTTCGCTTGTAAACTTCTGACCCGAAATGTGAACGATCTAACGCGAGAAGATACGCCTTACACTTTGCATTATTCTCATAATTGTTGCATCGATCGCTCCTCCCGTATAACGAAGCGTCACCGAGCCCTTTCCCCCCCCTCCCTCTCCCCGCCCGCCCGTTTGTTATGACTTATGCAGATCGATTGCTTATTTGATCTGACAACGAAAATTAATTAATTTTCAACTAACAAATACCGATGAGGCAGGGAATGACAATAGGTTTACACGGACGCTTTCAACATTTAATTAATTCAGACCCGAAACATTATATCGTGAATGATATCGTATACTCCGCCCGCGGAATTATAATATCCCGGAAGGATTTTGGAATATAAAACAAAAATATAAATTATGATCCCTGCCTGTATTTATATCTGTTATAATTTAATTTCGGACGTTGATGTACGTTTTTCGAATCCGCTTTCGACGATAAATCGCGTTTCCACCGCAAACATCAAGAAAGCAAAAGAAATAATTAGAGGCACAATAATGCACGTGGAACTATAATTAGAGAATGATATGCACGAATAATATTATTAAAATGCGATCACCTCTGCAGAGACACCGATAGGGGCAAGAAATCGATTTGTGATTTATGGATTGCTCGATTAATGGACAGATAAATGAAGCCTGCGATGGCGCACGCTGATATGATTCGCGTCGATGTAGCATCATAGCGGAAAAGTTTCGCTGTTCGCTCGCTGTCAAAAGTTTCGACGTTTAGTGTCAAATATCCGCAATTATCTACGGGCAATTTCGCGCGAAATAGAGATCGTAATTAATGACGGCTATTCGGCGGGGGCGCGCGATCGGCGATATTTCATAAAATGTTTAAACAACTACTCCACCTCGCGTTCGCGGCTACATTTCGAGCTGCGCGTACTTCAGCCGGACAGTTTTATAAATCAAAACGCGAATGTCTTGTCGCACGGCGCGCGGTTAATAACGAGTCATAAAACGTGCTTCGACAAACCGCATATATCTCCCCCTAATCGATAGATTTATGTGCACGAACGCCCGACAAATCGTATGGACTAATGTGAACGAACGTTCAACGCGGATTTTCGGCACGAGCTTCGCGCTCGCAAACCGAGCTATTTTTCCGATATGGACGACACGTCGCGCCGATGCTCGCTTCCGCACGCGGGATTTCATCTGGTCGCGATCACGCATCTCACATATTGGGTTAATTTGCACCGTGAGTTCGTTAATCGGCGAGAACGAGAGGGAGGAAGAGAGAGAGAGAGAGAGAGAGAGAGAGAGAGAGAGAGAGAAAGCGAGGGCTATGATCCGCCGCGAGATAAAGCGAGAGGGTAATCTTCGCCCGAGAGGGAGGAAGGGGGCGGCTTAGCCAATGCCGGTCGTTCGTTGACTTGGAAAATCAACTGTGTACAAATTGCTACGATACGCACGCCTATTTAAACGATACAACGTGCGTATGATAACGCGCGCGAAAGTAGACGGCGGCAATGGTAACGCGATCGTTTGCATATTAATCCCGACCGCGCGGCCCGAAAACAATCAGAAATACGAGGTGGAGGTAAATATAAAATTACACCGACAAACGTAATGAACACGGATGCACCGGAAATTACGCCACATTTTAATGTTTAATTGGCGAACGGACCGCGCGGAATGAAAAACGACCGGTCCGCGTGAAAAATCCCTCCGGTCGAGTAAATAGTACGGCTATTTTGCATTGACATATTGACGAATCGTTATCGTAATACAATAGTTTAATCTCGCTTAGGGAATCTCGCGATAAATGATGGATCGCGCGGATTGAGGCGGACGAGATAGAAAACGATCGCTCAACGATAGATGCGAACACAAAAATGACGCGTGTAGAAAAATCATGCTAGGAAAAGATTGAGACACGTTTTGTCTCATTTCACTGACACTTGATCTATTTTTTTTTCTTCTTCTTTAATTATGATGCGTAACCGCTATGTGTTCGACTGTATCATTCGTAGTTGAGATTGTTTCATATATACGATGCAAAAGCGATATAAAAAATTTACATTTTTTTACAATTGTACAATGTAGAATAACGAGTAAACTTACGAATAATGCTAATGCTTTTTTAAACATAAAAGTTATTCTAGTGTGATAACAAAATAATATCCCGCCTTCATTTACTACATTTACCGACTTTGAAAGCACTTTTTTCGCTGAATCATCAATCGCCACCGCAATGTGACGCAACAGCTTAATTTCGCGTGATCAAATGAGACAAAGGATGAATCGCGCGTGGCTTGATCAAACTAAATGCAACGAATCGGGAAGGCTGTTGAATCGATCGATCCACCGAGCGCAAAATTTCTTTTTAATTTGTTGCAACGAATCGGTTTCAGCAAACTCGAAACATATTCATCGTTCCATTATGTGCATATTCTATTCCTTTCGAAGATTACGAAAAGAGAAATTAATTATGTATGTACCACGTAACCTGTATACTTATCTGACTCATTTTCGCGTTACTTTTAAGTTACATTGGACGGTTACTTGGTCAGTCGATCGCTTCGGGCACCGAGTATTCGGGCATTGTTCTAGACACATTGCAGGTATGAGGAAATTATTATAATTATTATAGCCCAATATTTCTGACACTTTACGACATACTTTTAGGAGCTCTATCAAAGCTACGCGTATCCGCGCGCAATCAATATCTTCGTGAGTTTATTCTGAGCGATAAGATGAATTTTGTCATATTTTCATTTCTGAAAACTACGAGATTAGAATTATTTTTACGCTTTATCGCATTTTACATCCTTTAACAATCGTGATGTCGTTTTCGCTCGAAAATTGCATTCGTGGTATAATTCCCCGCTGCGATTTCCGAAAATTTATTATCTAGAAATCGCGCAGGTGTACGGAACAAGTCCGCCTGATAGAGCCGGCTAGGATACGAAATTTCGTTATAGCCTCGGATTTGGATTTACCAAAAACAACCTCAAGTTTCTGTAATAATTGTATAATTAGGCGCTCTTAATCTAAACATTCGTTAATAACGCCGGTTGTGGCGCAATTTGCAGCATGATGGAACGCCGAGCGTGTCGTTAATATAACATCTTCAATTATCTTATTCTTCGTCTCGTATGTGTCACGAACGAGTAAATTCGAAAAAAAAAACACGAGATTGTGCAGTGAGAGAAAGATATGTCGAGTGAAGAAAATAGCCGACAGCCGTCCGAGTAGATTTTACTTTATTGAACAAAATTGCGTATACAAAATTACGTGGATGTCACAAACACATCCTTCTCGAGATGCTTTTTATCTCATTGTCTGTTTTATCGTTCGCGTTGGTGAAATAAAATTAAATTACTCGGGTAAAAGTCGTGTTCAACGTGATGTCAAGAGATGTCGATTTGTCGGTTTGTTGTGTTCATTTCTGTTCGCGTTAGCTGCAAAGCGAATGTCAATATATTGATGTAACAAAGACTCAATCTTCTTTTGATTGCAGGTTTCGCCGAAAAATGAAGTCGTATTGGATTTTCCTGTTTGGTTTCGTAGCGTCCGTCGCGGTAGCCGAGAATATAGTAAGTGGGACATGAATTATGCAAATCATAATATTATAATGGATCATAATTTCTCTCGCGGGAAGAAATGCACGAACATGATAGGAAAAGGCGAGATTAACTCTGTATATACTTGCAAAGTATTCGGAGGCGCGAGGAGGATATAACGCTGTTTCTAAATTTACGAGGCAATTCGTGTAAAATTCACATTGCGCTCGCTTATTATTTATCTCACCTTGTAAAGCTCAATTACAAGCCTACCATATTCTATTTTCCAAATGTTTCCAAATGTTTTCCGGCATGTTAATTCATGCAAGATAAAACAAGCAACTAATTCTCAGTACTTATGATATCCCGAGCCTTGAGACTTTAAAAACGAATTTTACATACACTCTCCATACATAAATGTAATTCGCATTTTCCTAATCTAAATAGATACGTATTGGCGCGTTTCGTCATCTGTATTGAATATTCGAAAACGAGGTTTCTTTCCATCCGTAATGAGAGACGGAGCTCATTGCCATTGACCTTCGCATCTTATTTTCATCCTATTCATTTCCTATTCTCTCTAAAAATTAATGCCGCATTTAAATCGCGTCTTGGGGCATGGTGGGGTGAGAGAAGCGAATGGGATTGAGGAGAATGAGAATATATGCCCCTATAAAGTTTTTTCGGTGCCACACATCGCCGTTTCTGGCGTCAGTCTTTCTTGCCGAGGATATAAAAGCTCATAGTCGTGGAGTCGATCGACGCATTACAACTGATATAAAACGGCTGCTTCGCCTTCCGTCTATCACTCTTCCTTTATTCCGCGATATTAATGTTTCTCTCCCAAACGAGGCTGCAGCGATTAGTTTCCTTGCGTGGCGGAAGCGTCGAAGAAGAACAACAGCGTTTACACGGATCATAATTCAAATAATTCGCGAGATACTTAGCCGATAATAATTACTAACGAATAATTCCTCTTCATCGTAAAGCTCTAGTAATCTTGGTCTTTCAGACTGCAACGACCTTGGAGGCTTGCAGTCCTGGCAGTTGGGTGTTGACGAATACGACGGTCATCTTGTTAAACGATACCAAGGAAATCACATCAAATATTATCATTAGCGAGGTACGTAAAGTCATTAGCGTCGTTTCGAAGGTTATATGCACAATCGCGAGATGTTCCCGCGTGTGAGCTCGATCGATCGCACGCGCGACAAAGCGGAGACTGCGACGTTTATCGATTATTCCAGTGAGATGTGAACGTGAATCCATTAATTAAGAAAGTGCTTTGTTCCAGTGCGAGAATTGCCCGTTATACACGATACACATCCTGATAAACGGCTGCCAAAATAACAGCAACTGTACGGGAGATCCGCTGGTGTGGGTCAACCAAGTCCAATGCGACAATGGCGAGAATATCACGGATCTAGATCTCGACGCTTGCAAGGTTGCTCAGGTAATCGCGCTTCTCCGTGATCGATGGATCGATCGACATCGTAAGAGGCGGAAGTGGTCTAGCGTGGAGTCGCCGAATTTTTCCCTTCAACCCCAAAACCGTCGTTTCATCTTCAGTCGCGGAACCGCGAGCGGAAGAAGCAGCCGTCGTGTCACGCGCGCGCGCGCGCGTTTTTCGATTCCGCCGAGCATCACCGGGCATCCGGTGACCCCTGACACGCTTGGTGACGTTACAACGCAGGAGCGGCCTGCGACTGACTGTCAACGGCGCATTTACATCTCTACCACCGTCCTCATTGCGCGTCGCACACGCCACGTGTGTTAACACGCGGACAATCGGGCGTATACGCGAATTTACGCGCGTGCGCTTAATGCGCAACCGAGCGGGAGGAAACCAGCGTGAAAAGCCGTTGGTTGAGCCCCATTGTCGCAGACACACGGAACCGCACGCGTATTAAATATTACGCGCGCACACAACGCGCGCGCGCTAATCGGAAGCGTACAAATGGACCGACCGCTTGCATTCTCCAGACGCGGACTGCGACGCGATGTACTTTTCATGCTTGCGAGTATACTTGATCACGCGCAGGAGATACGCGTAATAAGATTATGCTTTCATGAATCTCAGTTGAGCATTTGAAAATTTTTCTTCAACGAGAATCGAACTCTTGAATGTCACGGATTATTCCCGGACTCTGATTTTCAGGGATATGAAGCTAGTGGAGGATAAAATGTCGTTTAATTTTGTGTAAGATTTAGTCAGATTTTAATACGATATCGATATGAGGCGAGAGTCGCTTAGAAGAACGGCAAGAAACAAGATTTCCTTTCCTCACAACGTATGATTTCAGTTTGTATAAAATGTAATATCTTTTGTATTTTATAGGAAATAGGAAAGGCGGAAAAGATAAAGGACTGGTTCAATCGATATGGACCGTTATATGGACCGTGGCTCTATGAATCTAAGTTTTGTGCTGATCTAATTTATGTCGATTATAGTGGATCATTCGAATTGGATGTATCGGATGAATCGGATGAATCGGATGACGAATCGAATTCATCGAATCTATCGGATTTACCGGATAAATCGGGTAAACCGCATCGACCGCAAAAATCGAAAGAATCGAAAGAATCGAAAGAATCAAAAGGACCGAAAGGACCGAAAGGACCGAATGGACCGAAAGGACCGAAAGGATCGAAAGAATCGAAAGAATCAAAAAATCCGAAAGGATCAAAAGAATTAAATTCGAGGGGAGCAAGAAAACCAAGAAGATCAAGAGAAAGACATTAAGATTCGAAGAGATTCGAAAAAAGAGAGAGATAATATCCGGTGAAGATAAATTTAGATAAACTAGGCGAGGAAAGTTAATTTAACAATCTCGCAAAGGCTGATAGTGAGTTATATGCGCGCGTGTTAGAAGAAGTTGCATACAGGCATGTATATTTAATCACATTAATATTCAAAATCCCGATAATGCACATCTCTTATATAGCACTTTGATGTATATCAAAGATTGAAATAAATTGCACGATTAAACCTCACAGAGAACAGAGATTTTGTGTTTCCTGGTGTAGGAGATTCAATCTAAAAAAAGAAAAAGTCCACTCCAAGAGTCGATCGATCGTTATAATCGGACAATTATGAGACAGTGCTTCTCGGAGTTCGAGTACTTCGAGTACATCGCGCTAACCGCGAGTACGCGAGAGGTACTTTGCAGAGAAGACCCTTTCGCGGAGATCTTGTTGATAACGCAGGAAACGTCATTCGTAGCATACTTGCTCCGATTAATTGCTGTCAATCGCTAGAACGAGGTGATCGTTTCCTACTCCGAATTTGTCACGACCATTTGTTTTGACCAGAAGAATTCGCTCGCGGGAGAGTCTCGCGGGAAAATGCCAGCTAGCGTTGTGCGGGATATTTGCTCGCACTCGTCGTCGACGTTTGCGATGCAGATGACTCGTCGGTTCGCGGTACCGCAACGCGACCGTAAGGCTAATTCACGGTTAACAACCGCCCTGCAACGTTGCTCGATGTGTTCGACTCGAACACGATACGGCGGGTAGCTAGTGGCGTCATTAATTAATTGCGAGCGTATCGAAATATCCTGAACCGCCGTCGGATGTAGTTTGCGCGCCTCGAGCCACCTGCCGTGACGAGACAGCGTCTGTCAACAGTAGGGAACTTCAAGGGTTTCGGCAAGTTGATGGCTGCTAGACGAGGTGGAAAGGGGTCGGGAGATGGGCGGCGGTGAATGCTGGTTACGGAGTACGAGCGTGCGCTTAAATATTAACAGTGTACTCAGCGGATACATTAGTAACGCCGCAGCGACTTGTACACCGGCTAGGAAATCTCTTGGTTTTAACCCCACCGTCAAATTGGGCGCTTGCGAATCGGTCGTGCTGCCGGCACGCAAGGCGAATGCCAAAGAGATGCCGATTAACGTCGTTAATGAGCGCGAAAACCGCTCGACGTAACGCTAAAACGAAGCGAATAATTGTGCCCTCTCGATCGATCGGCCCTTCTGTGTAATTAGCTGCCTGGATTTAGCTTCGGAATTTAGTCTGAATAATTGCATGTCCATCTCTCGCGATGCCGAGTGAATTGCGATGCCGAGCGTCATCTTACACGCGCGCGCACACACACGTTCTATTTGTTTAGGTACAAATGCGACTCCAAGTTTCCCGCAGCCTTGAGTAATTTCAAGGAATAAACGGCTGTTTCTGTCTCGGCCCTTTCGTCGGGCGAGTGATGTTCTCCCGATGAAAAATCGCGCTCCTCCCGATTGCATTGCGATCGTCGAGCGTGTATCTCGCATGTTGCATTAATAATAACGTCGAGGCAGCCATCAAAGGACACTTTGCGCGAGCGAATACATATAGGCTGGAATTAACTTAACGCCGTTACACGTTAATACAAAATGTATTCGGCGGGAGCGTTACGTGTCGCGCTGTGTCTCCCTTTTCAAAGACAGCCGCGGCGATATATTTGCGCGCGCTTTTCACAGAGCACGCAACGGTCATAACGTATCATTGAAGGGTATTCCCGGTTAAAAGGCGGCTCTCGAAAAAGCGAGTCGCGGCGTGTTTCACGATCGCATTCCCCGCAATGAGCTCGCGTCGGATGAGATTAAAGCCGTCCGTGGACCGCTGTGTGGAACTCTGCTAGACGCGTCGTCCTTGCCAATAGCATTCACGTTGCCGCGCTCCGTCACGAGAGCCGGGAGCGGAAATAGGATAAAAGTGGAAAGATTAAAAGGGGCGGCGGGCTTAATGAGACAGCCGCTTGTTTCGAGCACGCGGCCACGAATACTCTCTCTCTCTCTCCCCCTCTCTCTCTCTCTCTCTCTCTCTCTCTCTCTCTCTCTCTCTCTCTCTCTCTCTCTCTCTCTCTCTCCGTCTGTCTCCTTTCCTTCCCCTCGTGGTTCAAGTATTAATGAAATCGATACCGATGCCGGATAATGATCAGCTAACGATTTCAACGGCGGCGCCTGAAAAATGCCCGTCTGTCCCGGCGCTTTTGTTATAAACGCGAATAAAAGCGCGAGCGCGTTAATTGCTCGATGACGAGGCGATGTGGCCGCGTCGCCTGATCGGTGAACGAGCCCGAGGATTTTGTTGCGAATTTATAGCTCCTGGCCTCCGCGACTATGAACGAACAAAGTGCAAGGAACAGAAAGGACTAAGTATGCCGCGGATCGTCACGGGATTGGAAGCTTCCGTAGAACGAGAATGGACGAGAATGAATCGCGCAGAGGACGGATACATATTCAACCGTACGGAGAAGCTAATTACGTTTGTATCGTAATTTGTAGTTAGCGACTTATCTTGTAACGAATCGTGACCTGCGACTTCTTGGCGAGCTAGCACTCTCTTAGATCTCTGCCGTTCCATCGCTCGATAGCGATCACTTCCCGATGGCTTCCACCTCTCTCGCTCTCCTCGCCTTCCATACTCTTTACATCGCGTTCTTCATTCCCGGCCTTTATCATGGGAGTCCGCATCAGCGCGAGCTAGATGTATCCGGGCTATCAGCGGTGATTTAATGACGCCGGTGTTTGTCGTTTGCTTTCGATCAACGCTGAAAGGATCACGCGGACACCGATTTGCGTATGATGCATGCGGTCGCAAATGCCGAATTAGATCTGGAAATGAGGTCGTTGCCGATGCAACTGACGTCCCCGTTATGTGTGACGCCGACCAGCAACATTACGTCGCGCGTAATCGGATTTACAATACTTTGTATAATATGCGGATTAGTCCAAACATTTGCAGTGCCGCAGGGAACTCGCAGCGCCCTGGACGCCGCAAATTACATGATATTCCATTACTATGTGCATAACATTGATCTAGAAAACTACCCCGTTCCTCTCTCCCTCTCTCTCTCTCTCTCTCTCTCTCGCGCGCGCGCGCGCGCATGCTTATCTCGATGCCAATAACACATACGCATACACACGCACAGTGCGCCGAGTGCGTCGCACTCGTTCGATCAAAATGAAAACGTACGAGCGATTGCCGTTTTTCGCGACGAGCGAGTGTCGCATGCAGCTCCGCCGCTGTTCGCTAGCGGAGTGGCGCGATAATCTTTCGCGTCGTCGGGCTCGCAATTTACAATCGAAATCTATTATACCGGCAACGCGCTCGTCGCGGAACCGTTATTCGCGGTAAAAAAAGGAGGAAAAGGAAAAAAAGCACTTCCCCTCGCGCGCGCATCCGCCGGAGGAAAAAATTCAGATAAAACGCGCACGGTCGGGATACCTATCGGTGCTCCGCGGACAATTATTGACTTGGAACGGAAGGGAAGAAAGATAAAGCCAATACACCGTCGATACAGTCGAGTGGAGGGTCACGCGGTCCAGTGAACACCCGACGATCTGTAACTCTTGCGGCTGGAAAAACCAACAGTTTAAACGGCGCCGACGGATGCCGAACGGCGCTTGCGCAACTGGCGCGAGCCAAATTATTCGAAAGATAACAATTGTAAAAACCAACAACCAAACGAAAATAAACGAGCGCGTCTCTCCTAACAATGTTCCCTCCCGTCTCTCGTCGTCTCGCGGAAGGATCGCGATCGCGATCGCTTCCGATCGCGAATCGCGCGGTTGGAATTTCGAGTTGTCGAGACGAGGAACGGTAAATCACGATTTATTATCATCGCCGGCAACGTAAACCGCTGCCGATCGTCCGACGAAGCATCCGGATGACCTCGACGACCCCAACGACTTTCTTTTCGCGTTTGGTCTCTGCGGCCGAATTCGAATTCTGAGATACTTAGCCAGCGCGATGGACAGAAGCGGAAGACGGAGGAAATGTCGAATAACGTAGTCCTCGGATGCTGCAAGCAGGATCGCGGAGCGTTCGCGGATTCGTCCAGGCAATGGAAAACATTCGCGAGCGAGCGTGTGTGTGAGGTGCATTGCGCTCGCAGCACACGGCTTTGCAATTGATGAAAGTCGCTCGGGCTTTCGAGAGTCTGACTACTATCTCTACGTCGGATCTCTATGGGTGTGTGCGTGTGCGTGTGCATGCGTGCGTTGGGCAGCACGCCCGCATGAGTGTGCGCCTCATGCTCGCACAGGCACGTGAATGCGTATGTCGCCACTCTAACGCAGTGTGCTTGCGAAGGCTGCACGTATGGGCGATGAGAAGGGATGAGAGGGAAGGGGACGCAAATATTAATGATCGGTCCCCAATGAACTAGGAATACATAATGCCTATTTGCACGACACCCCCCTCTCTCTCTCTCTCTCTCTGCCCTGCCCTCTCTCCCCTGCCCTCTCTCCGAGCGCGCCGCCGCGCCGAGCTTAGTTAATCATTCGCACGCTCTGATGTTTGTCGAATTCGCATTGCGCGCACACGCCCGTCCACAAATCACTCGATGGACGATGGCTAATAAATCGATAATTGCTTAACGATTTATGGAATAGTCAAGGAAAATTACCGCAGCCGATAAGATCTGATTAGCCGATATGGGGAGCCGTTCTCTGCTGTTTTTTCTTTTTTTTTCCCCCTTATCGCGGTACGGCATATTTATCTAATAATAAATATTCGAAATGTTCGAACAATGGCATACAGGTATTCGTAATAATAATTTCAAGAGACTTTTGTTATCGAGCGATTTTTATCTATGCGATAAAGGTCTTCGTTATTTTTGCAAAAGCCGGAGAGGCCGCAGAATAATTCACAAGTGGACATGTACAATTTTGTTTAGGCATTTAATCGCGCGCAAAAGTGACGATGAAAATATTTCGATAAAGTAGTCGCTTGAATATTTGAGTATCTCGAGTATTTAAAGTACTGAATATTTTATTACGAAATGTGTGCCAAAAAAAAGAGAAAAAAAAGAAAAAAGAGAGAGAAAGAAAAAAAAGCGAAGATAAAGACTGACGGCCATTGGCGCGCGCGCGCGCGCGCGGCGCGATGGGCCCTGCATTTAAAAATCCGCGGAAATGCACGGGAGCAAAGTGCATCCATAAAAAGTTGTCGGCGCATTTCATGGCGCTTTACATAACAATTATTTCATAATTCAAAAGTGGCGTTTTGAATTCCCCGTTAAATGCTTTATTTACATGCCGCCGCTCGAAGACTCGATGGCGGACGTGCGCGCGTTGTGCGCATACGTGTAGAATTTTAATTGGTCCGCCGGATTCCAATTAATTCTGTTTCAATATTTCCGCTCCGGAGCGCAACATTGCGTAACATCGGGCGTAATTATCGGGCAACTTCTCGGCATGATCGGAGCATGTATTCCTACGAATCGTGTTTTAATAGACGCGACAGATACACGCCGGAAAAAGAGGAAATATGACATGTTGGATTAGAGAGATTTTGCAGTTTAATTTTGCAGTTTAAACATTAAACATATATCCCTTCGTGTTGTGGAATACACTTTCGGTCGTTCATTAATATTAGCGCGAATACCAACATCGCTTTGCCCAGCGAGAGAAGAAGCTTTATATTTTTACATTCTCTGCCTCGCGCGGTGCTGCAAAAGTAATGTGAATTTAAATAAATAAGAAGCACAGTCAAAACCCTTTTCTCCAGCTCACAATTGCAGGAGAAAATCCTTACGGGATCCAGCCATGGGAAACGAGCGGTGTTTTCTGAAAAAGCCAAACGAAAGGACACCGAAAGGAGCTCGTCGTCGTCGTTGTCCTCGTCGCTCTCATATCTGAAGGATCCCGCGAACGGCTGTCAAGCAGCACGTGACTTTCCTCCACGTGCAGAAAACGACGATCCACCTTGACAATTTTGCACGTTGGTCGGCCGTAACGGCGGGAAAAGGTGGGTACACCGAGACACGAAGATTACCACGGTAAAAAGTTGCGTAAAACGAGCTTCGGTAATGGCCGACATGGCCGCTAAAGCTCGAGTGCGCGCTTTTGATGTGGTCGTCTCAATGGGACTCCATACACGTCGTTCGTAGTCTCCGTAGTCACGGAGGGGATGAGAGAGAGGGGGGGGAGGTTCTCTTAAAAGAGAACGAGATAGAACGGAGGTAGAGCGAGAGAGCGCGAGAACGCGAGAGAGGGAACGAGAGTGATAGGAAAGGAAGCGCATCCCATCCGCGAGGGGGGAAGAGAGAGCTTACCTCCTCTGAGTACTTTGATGTTATCCGGAAGGGTTTGTTAGGACGAGCCACTCGTTTGATGTGGCTAACCATATTTGCCATGAGATTGAGCATGCGAGGTGAGAAGAACGCGCGGCGCTACCACACCCCCGTGGCGCCTTCGGCTAAACGAGTGGACAGGGGAGGATATGCGGCGGATTAACGTTAGGCTCGTCTCGCCGGAATTACCGCGGATAACGGCGGTAACCGTAAAAAGCCGCCTCACGACACGCATTTTCCGGTGAAGCTGCGCGATCGAGAAACCCAAACAGTAATGGGTGAATGCCAGCGTCGGATCGAGGGTTGAGGGTTGAGAGTGAGAACGCGAGGATACCGAACGATGTATAATACATGGCGGAAAGATAAATCGCGATAAACGCATAGAGCGTCATCGCGCGGCGTTCGTGTTTTCTTCCATATCATCGATATCGCGACGTACGTACGTACACGCTGACGTAATTACGGAATAGTAATAGTATCTCTCTCTCTCTCTCTCTCTCTCTCTCTCTCTCTCTCTCTCTCTTGCTCTATTGCTCGTTGCGCGCTATCCAATGCGATAAATTTCCGCGATAAAAGCGTGGAAAATACCGTCGAGCCGAACTGCGCGCGCCGATGTCGGAGTAGTTTCTGTCGCGTGCACACCCGCCAGATGGTACGATCGTAGAAAGAAAAAGAAATGGTGGTCGTAGAATGAATTTAAAAAGTACTTGCCAACTGCTGCTGCATTCTTCGCGCGCACGCTACGGCGCCGAAAATTTTATTCAAATATCTATGTCAGCATATATATGTTTATCTCTCTGTCTCTCTCTTTCTCGCCCAACATCGTATTCTTCGGATCGCGATTTTTGTTCCTACTCGTTACTACGCTTCAGAAGATAGAGCCGAGCGTGTAGGGCAAATATTCCTTTTCCTCTTCTTTTCTTGTCTCTTCTTTCTTTATCATATTCCTGTCCGCGTACGGGGAAATATTCTTTTTTAATAGCATTTAGTTCTACGAGAGAGCGGAAATAACGCGATATTTTAATAAATCGGCAATTAATAATTTAATAACATTCTGACGCTGTTAAAAATATATGCGGTTTAATGCTGTTATCGTTTTTGATTAAATCGATAAGCGCGGTTGTTATTAATTTAAGCGAATGCAACGTAAAAGGATTTATAACGACGTAATTATATCCTTTGTGCATGCCTCCTCGATAAGCCTTTTCCAATCTCGCGATTTATGTAATTCGCGCGGTAAAATGCGCGTCAAAATATTAGCCTTGGCTCGAAAGGAAGAAAGCATCCCCGATTCGCAACCCTCAATGGCGCAATGCGCCAGGATGTTGTACGTTAGATGCGGACGTACGTGCATACGTGGCAGATCCGTGGCGCGAAGACGGCAACGCAGGGGTAGCGCGCGGGGGTGGAAATGCCGGAGAAAATACGACGCGGAAATAAGGCGGAAAACGTTGAATGCGCGGGAGAAATCGGAAGACAGGGAGGAGGGGAGAAGGGGAAAAGGGAGGAGAGGGTTTCCTGCTCCGCGGCGCGCGCGTCTCGTAACTGGTTCCGGATTATTAGCCACCGGGACCGGGAACGCGCGCCTATATAATAAAAAGCCATAAAGCACGGTGATGCCGACCCCGGCGCGGGGTCGAAAGTCAACCTGTCACGAGGGGGGAGCCCGCGTGCGTGTACAATGGTTCATAAGCGCGATTCCCGACCCCTGCCGGCAAAACGGCGCGCAAAACGATGCAGGTATAACAATCCGCTTGGTTACTTTCCCCTCCTCACCTCTTCCCCCGACTACCCCTTGGCACTTCGGTCGGCTAAGTGGCCACAGATGGTTAAACGTTGCATCCTATACATCGTTTGCAGGCCAAATGATTCACACTTTCGACGGGACCGGCGAACTTAATTAAGCGGAACCACACCGTTGCGTCCGATATCGCCACAGGGACCGACACGTGATCAGCATGAGAGCGACTATTAAAAGGTAAACTATCTCTTTTTCTTGTTTCGTCACTTGTTTCTACCTCGCGAGAGAGAGAGAGAGAGAGAGAGAGAGAGAGAGAGGGACCTTCCTGCTAAGAGCGAGATATATTCGCGGAGATAATTATTATTGCATCGATGAAACGGCCATAATAATATTCTCTTCGCCGCGAATTTCGTGGTATTAGCACATTTGCGCGTGTATTATGCATTCCATTTTAATTGTATAATCCCCTTTTGGCATTAAATACCGGAGCGATAGCTCATATTTTTGGACGAGTTGCATCGTTATGCCTTCGTGTGTAATTGAACTATGAATTATGCGTATAAGGTCTGAGCAAGTGAACGTATAAATCGATCGGACGACGTTTGAATATTTAAATCGTAATCATATTATAGCGAGGCCCACTTTGCGCGATGGCGAATTTAATAATCGGAAATTAGCACGTTTCGATGATGAGACCATTGATTCCGTCGCGAATTAGATTTGAGTTTGAATAATAAGTGCAACAGTGCAAGCTATTGTTACACGAGATACATCGTGTTAATAAAAATATATTAATAATAACGGTATTATCTATTTATTCATAATTTACTAATTTACTTGTTTATTCATAATTTGACATGATTCACATATTCGGATGTGCTCGAGTAGATACGTCTGTATTTATTTCGTAAAAAGTATTTTCACGTTATGAAAAATATAAAGAATGCATAAAATGTTATAAGAAATGTTTTATATAATTTAATAATACTTACTTTAACTAATACTTTTCTTTGTAAGCCTCTGTAAATAATGTTTAAACAATTACGGCTTTAAGATAGATCGAATGATCAAAGTATGGTCTAATATTGGCAACTATTACACTCCAAGGTGCGCACACAGACGCATTATCCCTTACTTGTGCTCACCGCGTTATATGTTTTGCTATTTTCCATTATTTTTGCTTAATTCTATTGTTATTATTACTGCCCGCTTCTATTACGTTCCAACTCGCGCAGTCGATGTAGTAATTCCGTTTCCGCTGTATTCATATAGCAAGAATCCGCTGTATTCATACAGTAGATATTTCATATTCTGCATGCGGGATAATGTGATATATATATATATATATATATATATATATATATATATTTATATATCATCTATACGCGTAATGCATATACAAGAATGGCAAGTTTCTTTCGAGAAGCGTTCAAAAACAAAAGAAATCGCAATGCTATTTTCATTTCATAATACACGCCAGCCTCTGAATAATTTCTGAGCGATCGCCGCAAACCGGCAGAATCTTTCGACTAATCGAAGCGAAACTTATCGACTGTAATGAAATCTCTACGAGCGTTCTTGTTTTATTCCGTTTTGAGACCGATTACATTCACAAAATATGCATCGAGAATTCCTCGTCTGTTTCTCCCCGAAGCGGCAGAAGGAGGGAAGGAGGATAATTCTCGAAAATTATTCTCGTCGACCATACGATCCAATTGTCAACCCTTAACTCTCGTCCCTTTTGCGACCCTCTCGTTTTTTACCGAGTTGCAGTCGTCGCTTCAATCGTCGCTTCAATCGTCGCTTCAATAATTCAAAATTCCGTTAGAGCGACATCAAATGGGCGCGCGGGACATAATTCCGCGAACGTACGCGAAACGAAAAGGACCATTCGGTTCCCCCGACCTCACTCCTCTTTTCCACATTCCCGAACGGGATTTAGCGTGCGCGCATGCCTAATTAGCCTTCATCAGCTTCTTTTCTGTCGGAATTGCTGCCCTTGCGCCGGCGAATTATCGCGATACGCGCTTATGCGCGTGCGTTTTTTATGTGTCGTGTTTTCTTTCCTCCTCCTCCTTTCCCCCCTCACCGGGCACGCCGTGGGCGCGAAATTTTGCATTATTATTATAATCGAGGAACCGGAGGAGAGCCGGAACGTTTAACCGCGTGCGCCCGTAATGAATTATGCCACGGGCATTACGCAGAAATCATTCCCGCTGCCGATTTCATTTCGCGAGTCCATGAAGCAGCCGGCTCGCGTATTTACTCTAGCCTGAGTAAATCTAGACACGTTACGGTATTATGCCAAGTGCAGTGGCCTTAACCGGCCCGTAAGCACAATACTATAAATCCTTTGTTAACGGCGCACCGTGATGCGGATTGTACGTCGCCTCAAACGCCGTGTGAGCATCCGCGATATATAAACGCGGGCTAACCAGCGCATCCGCTAAATAGCGCGAGCAGCAGCGAGCGGATGCCGCTATCGTCGCGCGCGTGCGCGGAAGCCGTTTTTCCGCGCGCGAGTTTCCACGTGTCGAGCGTTCGGCACGCGCACGCTTCGTCACATTACTATCATATCACAGAACGGGCGGAACCAACGAATCCGGAGGGAGGGGGGAAGGTAACCGGCCGACAAAAGGATGCACCCTTAACCGCTGCGCTGGCTAACTTTTATCGATGTCCCTACGAGTGTCCTCTCCCTATTCCGGCGTCACTGATTCGCATCACTAAACTGCGGTGATTCGCTACGCACATGTGTCCAGATTTAACGGCCACCCCGCCGTAGAGGGCTGCTTAATATCGTGATCGATATCCCCTCGATCCCCGTTAAGGGTAGACGCAGCGGCGCGCGGGTTTAACGCGCGATGACACGCGGCAGAGGAATTAATGACGCGAGGCGGATAGATCTGAGAGCCAGATGAGATTTGGGAGATTTCCGTAGTTTGCCGATAAACGATGATATCGTCGTAATTTTCGTGACATTTTTTCGATCAGGACGCGTTGCGCTCCGCACTCGCGCAGATGCGGAGCGACACGGGAACGAATTAAATGGCCAAACGTCAGTCGATTGCAGTTATGTAGATGATTCCGGCGATCTCATCGCTCCGTTCGCGATTCGCATTAAATCTTCGCTTTTCTCATTTTCATCCGTGTATCATTTAGCGCACATAATTATATAAATGTGCCGCGTGAAGTATTCAGATTACCGGATATCGTCGTAGCAAGTACTCCAATTTATCACAATTTGGAATTCCTCCGGTCTAGTTACTCCGCATCGATACATAAGCGTAATGAAAAATGTATGACGCACGTGGAATGTACTTACTTTGAAGTAACCAGCGCTGTAGCTGGAAATAATTCATGTCCCGCGGGCCACCTTTGCTAAAATTACCGCGCTAGCCAAAGTATTAAAGTTGTTAAGATATTTAGGGCTCTACGGAGATTCGTCGTGACTTATGATAGTGGCGCGGCCACGAACGCGAGCGGAACTTTCGGCTATCACACCGAATGATATGAATGATATATTGATATGAATTTTTACGCTACAGCGCTAATTTATCGCGACCTCGCGTGCCTGACGTTTCATTTTATGCACAACGGACACGGGATCCCATGCATGATGGAACAATTTCGCGAAAATAATTACCGCGGCGATTCACGTTCGATCACTTCCATCTCCGATAAATTGCATCTTTAATCCGCCGCTTCGAATTAATAAACACGCCAGAAGGACCGCCAGAATTCGCTGCGATTAATTTGCGTTCCCATCCGCTCCTTTCATATTAATTTTGACGCTAGACTCGTAACGCGCCGCCGAATTATCTGCCTGAGTACTATCAAGGATTAACGTCCCGCATAACGCCGGAATAACACGCGTTCGCGTTAAAACGCTCAATGGACGAAAGGGGAGACGACAGGGTGGCGCGGAAAACGCGGGAACGTTCATGCGGTGCGCTCGCGCGCGTTTTAACGGTCGCACCCCTTTAAGGAATGCCGCGGGAGATGCATCGTGCAGGCGCGCGATGTGCGCCGGCATTCGGCGAGCCAGAAATATTTTTCAGATGCGTTCCATAGGCACCGTTACCACCTTGTCGGCTGCATATATGCGCATATGTATGCAACTGACGAATTCGCCGACATGCTGGCCGTATTCGCGCGCGCTCGCTGAACCGCGCGCACGCACCGTGCTTTAAACAATTCGTTCGCTCGCAACAACGTATCCGCGAACTTAAATCTCGTTCGGCGATGAAAAAACATGCGCCAAGTGCCAGCAGCAGGTATTCGACTGATAGCGGCATTTCCCGTATGAATCGGGACGCACTTACGGGAGCGCGAAATATCGGATCCGCGCGTCGGTCGCCGGCTTGCATCGCTTTCATGGCGCGAGACAAAAAATGATAGTTGCGCGAAATGATAGTTTGGGCCTTCAGCGAGGAAATTGTTAAACATGATAACGTCAAGGATAACGTGATAATGATATGTTAATATGCGGAATGTAGTTGCTCGAGGATTCCCATGAAATTTTTTTAATTGGTTAAAATTTGCAATTTGTATCGATTTGTATTAATTTGTTTGGTATACAAATTAATTTCTTGCTAAGAAAGCAAGCTTCTAAGAAAGCAAGAAATTAGTTTATATTGATTTATTAGCCGTACAAATTAATTTCTTGCTACTTCTAAGAAATACACTCGATATATCCGGCGTTGAATTCAAATTGCTAATGGCTCGCTCGATCTATGCGTTATTTTTGCGAGATTCAACGATTCTCGGTATGCACGGGACATTCAGGTTTAAAGCAAACTTATGCAGCAAGGAATTAGCAATCTTGAGGTAGACATTGACACAATCTGAATCAACATTTGCACTTGATTCGCTTGAAAATTACAACTAGGTTTCGGCACTGGAGCGCACCGTCAGCGTACCGCCATTCAAGGCGATCCGTCGAGATTCACGTTTCTTACGCGGAGATTTATTGGGCCAACCGTGCGACGACAAATGCAGCAAACAGAGAAAGTCGGTTAAGCTGCCAAAATATTATTCCGCGGTATCTCCGACAGCGGTAGCCGTCGTTTACGACGTCTATGTCTGAGTGGTTTCACTTATCTGTGATAGCCGTGAACGGCCTGGTGCATGAGGACGGTGGGAGCTTTTACCGTCCGCGTTCATTTTTACGATTGTGTCCATAACCTAAGATTTATCCAGCCACGCGTCTCGCGTGTATCGACAGCAAGCGTGTTTCGCAAGGAAGTCGTGCGTCGTGGGAGAATCTCGTTTCATTTTTCTCAATCGATCAGCCGACATTCATTGTAATGCGCTAAATCACTTTGCCGCCATAACTGATGATGAAATATCGTGACAGAGAATTACATTTCCGGGCTGAATAGCGGAGCACTCCCGGTAATCCCGGTTCTTCCGGTTCTTACAAAAATAAGATTAATTGTAACATTTGACACATTGAGGAATTGCGTGAGTCGAACATTCGAAGCGTCAGCCTCGAGCACGCAAAAGAAGCAATCCATCAAGCAGCCATGGTCGACTTTGACGGTGCAAGAATCAAGCGCTCCCCCCAGCTAGTCTAAGTCTTAAGACTGTCGACTAATTCCGACCGCTGTTACATTCTTCAGCATGTCTGTTCTGCTGGAATAAACTCGATTGATCAATGTAATCATATACCAGATCTTCAAGTTTGCCTAATCGCTTTTCGCGATGAAGTCCGATCTCTTCGTAAACGCAACGTTCCTTAATGACGAAAATTGGAGGAGATCAGTGACATCATAGAGCTCGAACATGGACATCGGAATTATCAACGACAACTTTCGGCGATCTCTTAAACGGATCCACAAACTTCTCCACTGAGTGAGTGATTAAGAAGAAAAAGAGTCAAGGGAATTGCACGCGTGTGCAGTCCGCGATTTAATCCGATGTTATCAGTGAAGCTTATTCCTCGGAATTTTTCTTAACACGCTCTTAAGCAATGCGCTAGTTAGGCGGTACAGTTGCACGTATGGTACCACGGTTGCGGATAATATATCCGCGGGTTGATTTTGCACGGGGATTACAGGATACGACTACATCCCTCCATAAGGATAGTCGTTCGGCAAACTCCGAGGCGGGTTAAAGCGCCGGATCAAAGCGGGCCTCTCGCCCCGGCAGCTCTTCGTGATCCAGCATCCCTGGAAACAGGATGGACCCAGCGGAAGAACGAGTGGCCGAAGGGAGAAGGCGGTTCGGATGGCGCGTAGGTTAATCAATTCCAGTCGCGACGCTGTTTCCGCAGACTTAATTCGCGTCCCGGGTGCAACGGCGCGGTGCTTTCTCTTTCTCTCTCTCTCTCTCTCTCTCTCTCTCTCTCTCTCTCTCTCTCTCTCTCTCTCTCTCTCTCTCTTTCTCTCTAGGCTGACTTTCCCATTATTATCCGGCATACGGAGGGTAGACGCGTACCACAGGGGAGTCTGGCGCCGCGAGGAATCTTCCAAGGATGAAGACGGCAGCTACCCCCGGTCCTATCCCATTCTCTTTCCCCGCTTCCGCGTCCTCGCGTTCCCGCCCTTCCGCCACGCGGTCCTTCGTTGTGGCAACTTTGTTCTCCGGAGAAATTCCCCGAAGCGCTATCTACATATTTGATGTCGCTTCGTCCACTCCGCTAATGCTTCTCGTTAGAAACTTACCGCTTACCTGCGTCCCGCGCTGCTCATTCACCCTACTACTCCCCGATCCTTCTCTCCCATCGCGTTCCTCTTTCCTTCTGCTGTTGCATCATTCGGCGACTCCTTCGCGTTTAGCAACCAAGCTGCGTGTCTGGAAGGCACGGCGACTGAGAGCCGTCAAAATATCGCGACGTCGAGATTGTTAGTCCTGATGCGGTTGCAGATAGACGCGAGGATACCGGAAGCATTGGAAGAACCGGGATGCACGCATCGCTGCGCCTTGGTCGCTTCTGTAAAAGGAAAAGCATCTTTCGGAATCTACTTCTGTCTCTCCGGATGATGCATTAAACAGAAACGCGCACAATTTCGTCGATTCTATAAGAACGCGTCCTTTTTAACGAATTCTCTGAATTCATCCAGCGAGGAAGTTAATTTCTGGGAAACGACGCGACACGGGAGAGGAAGAAGAGATGCGATTATAGAGATATGCGATTATAAGATGATACGATGTTAAATCATTCAACAATGTTGTTAAATAAAAATGATTATTACAAGAGCGTCGAGTAGATTCGACACGGATGTTTCTTCACATTGTTGCATTTAAGATGCTCGTTAGCCCGTTGTTTGTCATTAATTGGAGAGAGTTCCCAGCTCAGTCGCGAGAGCTGCTCGCTGGTTAGCAGACGTAGATTACCGATACATTCCATCACCCTTTACGATGAGCCTCGAACTGCCGGTGCATCGCATTACGCGGCATTACTAACTGGGGAATGGTCTAATTCGAACTTCCTAGCGGATGGTGAAATTAATTAATATGTAGAACAGCTGCAACCGCGTACATATATATATATATATATATATATATATATATATATATATATACACGTATATATACAAATGTATATATATATATATATGTACAAGTCCTAGGAATTCTCTGTCGTTGACATCTACGTTCGCATCTTATACCTGAAACTTTCCCGGGCACTCTCTCGTGCGCGTACTCTAATATAACTCTTGCATACTTACGCATCTATTAAAGAATAAGAAATACAAACTCTCCGACAAGAGAGAGAGAAAGAGAGAAAGAGAGAGGGGGAACGGAGATTGCGTTTTGATCCTTTCAAGGATAGAGGCTTCGTCTTTATTATGATAGATATACTTTTCTCTCTCGCTCTATTCAAGTATCGCGGCATATCGCTCGTATTGTTATCAAATACGGAAACGCGAAGTACACAATATCCACGATTCTCGCGATATCTTCTAATCCATCCCAGATTTTTTAATATATATATATATATACATCTATCGTGATGTATAGCGTTTAAGTGCCGGCGCATCGTTTATTTCCGCAGCGAAATCCGCAATCATCGCAAACAGTTCCTGTGCACGATGTTAGCAGCGATCGAAATGGGGAAATCGATGTTCCGGAATATCGAAAGACGTCACGCAAAGGAGGAAGTCATCGTTCCGCCGACGAGCGGCGCAGCTCGAGCCCGTCCGTTGAAAATCAGTCGATCGATGAAAGTAGGCCACACGCCGAATGCCATCCATAACGCGCAGGTCGAAATTAGCACAAATTCGCACAAGCGAACGCGAAAAGTGTCCTTAGCCAAAGCGCACGGCGAAAAGAGAACAGGAGGCTGAACGAGGAGGGAACGTCGAGGTTGGGGGATGACGAGAGAGCGCGGGGCGTTCCGTTGCCTGGCTGGTACCACGTGCTGAATCAAACTAAGCGTAACACATTGGGGCGAGCACGAGGGGGCGAAGTGTAACGAGAGTAAAGACTCTGGGGAAGCAGGAGGGGCGGCACGAAACGGCGGGTAAGGCGAAAGGGGCGAAAAGGGATAGAATGGCAGAGGGAATAGCGGGGAGGGGGGAGGGAAGGGCGGACGGTCGGAATCGGTGAAGTATGGGAGCCAGAAAAGGGATGCTCCTCTCAGCAGCTTCCCTCGTAAGACAGAGCGAAGCTTAGGGAGCGAAGGATAGAAAGGGGTGACCAAATGAGATAGCAAGAGATAGCAAGAGAAAGAGAGAGAGAGAGAGAGAAGACAAAAGGCAATGGGAGAGACGTAGCCGGATCGTCGTCGTTGTGCGGGAGACGGAGAATTTTGGTACACCTCACCACGTCGTCGGCTCCTCCCCGCCGAATGGAACGGCGTCTCGGAACGAGCGAGTGAAACTCGACACGTCAGTCGCGTCGCCACTTAACGGAATGGAATTTGTCAACGCTTTCCTAACCGTCAAATAAAATTCAAATAAGACGAGGGTCAGCATGGCGCGCTCGTCCATCGCGCGTCGCTCTCGTTCGATCAATTCGAGCGCGCAGCGTTTGCAGCCCGTTCACATATCACAATTGGCGGAAAAAGATGAGAGAGAAAGAGAGAAACAAAGAAATACGCGGCTGGATGAACATCGTATCATCAGCCGAGACAATGTCGGTCGGTCTTTCAGTCAGCCGCGCGTGATAAAATATCCTTTGTCGCTGCCGCGCGCCGTTCGACATTGAGAGAAATCAGTACAGTCATCGCGGCGACGCGACATTCGCCAAACGATCTGAATATGTGCCAAGTCGATACAGCGCTTTCTGTGAGCTCCCAGCTGGAGAATTGCGCGCGTTATTTCGCGCAATTAGACCATGCATCGTGCAGTTCACGGTGAACTGTTCGGATCAATTGTTCGTCATCAGAAGATAATCACTTTGTGGCGCAACGCTCGCTGTTATCTATCAACGGCTTCCCCGGCAAGCGCTCCCGCTCTCGCTAGAGCAGAAATTTTAATTAGCAAGTAGACGTCTTTACATCGAAGCCAACGAACGGGCTATTAATTTCCTTGCCGTTGTCTATGGATGTTTAACGTTCGCTGCTCGACAAACAGCCGACGTTTTCCTAAGGATTTTCGTCGTCCTATTCCGCCGCGCCGCCTAAACGCGCCGTTCGATGAACTTAAATGAAAATGACCGCTCGACTATAAATCAGTCGCTTCACAACGTGCCGGAATTAAAGCAACGTGATTACGCTGCGCGGCAGTTTACCTACGGAGCAATCAGGAGGACGCGAATTACATGAGCTTTTAAGAGCAGGGATAAAGTAAAAGAGATATTAATAGCGCGTGCTGTGTGCATTTATTACTCTCAATTTGTATGTTAAAGCGAGGTCCCCGTCTCGTATCCGCATCCTTTATGTAATTACGCCGAAGAAATTTCGTTACTTCATTTCGCTCGGAATATGAAAGCCCTATTTTTAAACGAGAGGCACGGTTGTCCCGAGTGCGTTTACGTTTAATATTCGGCGATTTCGTCCACTCTAGAGGAAATTTCATCTCTGCCTACGGGGAAGATTAAAATGGAGATAAAAGGCGAACGGCCGTCCTTTATATCGTAAAAAATTCCACGCCGTTACGGGGATACCGTAATCATTAAGTTAAATATTCTCGGCACACACTGTTAATAAAGAAACCAATATGCCCGGCGAGATTCATTAAAAATCCATCGGGAGGAATTAAGAAACTTGGAAACGGTGGCTGGCTAAGGGGCACAGGAAAGATGACGGAGTAATACTTTTCAAAGCGTCTTCGCGTTCTTTGTATACGCGTTTTCTCGAGGAAAGGAGCCACCAGAGCGCAATATTCCGCGGTATCGCACGCTCATGGCGAACGCTCTTCCGCTCATGGCGCCGTCCGGAGAAAGTCAACAGCTAGCGCGAGGAAGGAAGCGGCAGTATTCAAATCGCGGGGCATTTCGACCGACCAGTCCGAGAAAGTTTCTTTTCTCAATACCATCCGCGGTCTTCCGGAGTGTATTCAGAGTCTTCATTAAAACGACTACGTTCGGACGTCATTCATTCCGGTACGATGATGACCCTTCGTACCGGCGAGCGGCGATTTCAAAAGTCCAGAGATAAAGTATGCAATTTCCACGGAGTTCTCGAGCGCTGCTCGAGACCCTCGCCTGCTTCAATTGGTAATTTATTCCGGGAATTCTCCCATCGCGTCGATTGGCCGTGACCCATTTCGCGTAAATCGAAAGACGTAAGTCAAGCTGAGCCTATAACGCCAGTACGGTCTAATAAAAAAACTCGGTTATAGCCAGACTTCGGAGATTCTGCGATACAATGAATATTAAACTGAAAAGTACAGGCATTCCTCGGAGAGAATAAAACAGCCTTGACCTTGCCGATCCTCGCCACTGAGGGGATATGCAAAACAAGTGAGACGGAAGAAGCGAGGGAGAAATGATAAAAAGTCACGATCGCGCGCGATCATTCTCAAATACGTGTAATATTTTCTGCTTGCTCTCGCGGAACGACACATCGAGAGAAAATCGAAGAGGCAGGAAAATCGATCAGGTCCATCGCGCTTTCCTGGGATCGATCACGAATATCGATCATATCGATTCGGGCTTTGCGTTATCGTACCGTTCATTCTATCCACAAGATTCGTTAATTCGCAGCTTAACGTTTTAACGTACAGATCTTAGCCGCGTATGCGCGACTGTACGCCGATAATAAAGACAAATAGAGGCAGCCGAGGCCGTTAACCTCCTCATTTGCACCGCTTTGATCTGTCCCTACTTTCCAAGCTGGCACAGCGGCAGCAACAGCCGACGGTTGCTCCCCTCGGCGTCGGCTCATCATCTCCCGACGATCCAATCGATCCCAAAACACCCCTCCATTCGATGCTAACTAATGTCGCCCCCTGCCCCGCCGCGCTTCGCGACGCGATACAAAACGGATCCCGACGATAACTGGATTGGTTTGCATAAATAATTGCGCGCGCATTACCAAGGATATACGCGCGCTAATCAGTACGTACAAGGCGTGAACGCACACAATACACACACAGCTCGATAATTACATGATGACTATAGGAAAGCTTGCGAGTGAGATTTAAATTCCCACGACGGGTCTGTCGGCTCGTGTGTTCACGTCTAGCGTCTAGCTTTGTGGATTCTGCGAGTGCGTTCGTAGGTTGCGAGCTTTCAACGATGACTTCGGTCATTCGATCCAAACTCGACTATTCCCGCAATTATGTTATACCGTATATAGTATTTTTCTTAGAACGAAATAGAGAAGTCTCGCGCCGTTCACCGGGCATCGCGCTTGCCCCGAGAATTTTAATTTAAAACATAATTATCGCGACATTTTAATGTTGAATATTAAAAAAGCTCATGGTAGGAAAAATGTATAAGGAAAGAAAGGAGAGAATGCTGCCCCGAGCGAAATTGATTGCAAATTAAAATCGAGGTTTCGCATAAGACTAGAAGGCACAGAAGGAGAATATCCCGATAGAAACAGCTGTTAAACGTTTGCATTAAAAATTTCGACCCGCGCGCGTATATTATCGCGCACATCTTTCCAATATTTATACGCGGAGATAAAAAATTAACGCGCGCCCGCGTGCTGCAGCGTACGAGGCAACCGCCGCGCGGCCGCGGGCAGTCAACATTAATGGGGAAATAACTGCTTAAAAAGTACACGGCGAAGTAACGCGCTCGTGAATGGCAAGCGCCATTATTTTCCTGCGAGGCATTCCGTTGGCATGCGCCAAGTCGGCAACGCGAACAAATAAATGATCGTCCGAATTTCTATTTCGACAATTACGTGGCGTGCTTAAATGAGAGGGCTTAATAAGAGGGCGAATAAACTTATCGAGGGATCCCCGATTCGCTCAGGAACCGTGTCTGATATTTATCCTCGCAGACCACTCTCGTCCGCGATCAACGTGGTGTCAAAGGTCGCGCGATGGGCGAACCAGCAGAGTTCGCGAAACGGAGAAAACGCGAGGGCGAGGAGAAAAAGAAAACCCCCGAAGGAAGACTCATTTGTCCCTTGACTATCCGGGTGCGTGGATGGACCGAAGCTGCGCTTCGGTAACGGCGGTTCTCTTTCTCTCTCTCTCCCTCTCGCGCGCGAATCGTCCGGGCGAAATTACCGCGCGGGCCCGCGCGACGATTCGTTTTAACGATCGTTAACGCGAGGAGCGGAGAGCGCGATGTTACACTTGGCGATCGTTAAAACTTAACGAAATCTCGCCGCCCTTTCCGAGAGAGCGCGCGCAGGGAGCTCCACCGGGGCCCGGGGAGAGAGAGGAAGAGGGTGGCGAGCGATGGGGGTGAGTGCACCGAGGGGGGAAACGGCCGTCGAGTTACACGCCGGCGGAGCTTCCCCCGCGCGTGTAACGCACACGCGTCGCCCGCGAGATCCCCGCGCTTCAGGATCCTGTTGGGTCTCCGCAGTTAGGCAGAGCGAGGGAGAGAGACGACGCGGTCCGGTAATTGCGTTCCCACTTAACGCAACTGCCGCACAGCTGGACGAATCGTGGGCCCCTCCTCCCTGTTTTCCAATTTTCGCGCGAGCTATAACGGCAGCAGGCTCGACTGGTCGTGTCAATCACTGGGAAGATCGCCGAGCGCGCCCAGGGGGTGAGACACCCCCCGCGAGAACGCATTTCGCATTCATACGGAAATTCTGATGTCGTGTCACATTCGGCGTATCGGACAGGGTGAAAGGGAACGGGAGAGTGACGAGGGCGATCGTTTGACTCTGGAAAAGTGACGGCGAAATCGCAACAGCCAAATGTACCGATCGCGAAAATGCGACGAAAATAACGAGGAGATTACCTCGATGTTGTCCGAAAACCGCCGCTTTTCATCGCACGGCTTGGCTTGTCCAACCAAGTTACCGAGCTTTGAGCTGGTGAAATGCGCCGCACTGCATCGGAAAAAGTAACATCAGCATCACTGATACTTTGAATTGAATATTTAGTTAAACTGGTATCGTACGTATAACTAGGGCATAACCGAAGCCGTATTTTCCGTTGGATCTAATGAAGATTTAACGGTACCGTCTTTTCTGAACTTGACTTTTCTGCACTTGATGGCAGATTTCGGCTTAACTCAAACATTTGCTCCACCAAGCTGTTATCATAATGAAATTCGGCTCGATGGAGATTTCGCAAAGATATCACCCGGAGTGCAATTGACACCGGCGACTATGCGGAACTACATTTTGAATTTAGTCTAACTTCAGTTATGAAATTATTTCCACGAGCCAATTATCTCTCTGCCAAAAGTTCGGCCTATCCTGTCCTGATTTTATCGAATTTCCGCGCGAAGGTATTTTAATCGTAACGTTCGCAATTCGGAAGCTGCAGCCGGAATGTAGAATTTGTTCGCTATTTTCCCGTAGCAAGAAACGACCGTTAAATTGCGGCTTTAAAGTTACACGAATCGTGCCGAGTGCCGTGACGCGCAGGCTGAATTTTACCGAGCGCATTTGTGCGTGCGGGACATATAATTTTTGCAATTTCTACGTGACATTTGCGCGACTAGCTAGTACACGTAAGCCGCATTCGTTCGCGATGGAAGAGAAATTCGGAGATACAAAATGTCCGACGATGTTTCGGGAGGGAAAACATTTCTAGGCGGGGAAAACTTCGACGCGGGGCATGTGTTAAGTTACTAATGATTCTCGAATTCCGGATAATTAAAAATTCGGGCGAAAAAATTCTCGCGGATTAAACTTTAATTCCAAAATAATTCCCAAAAGATAAGAAAGTTAGAACAATGACGTGGATTACAGATCAACGTTCCTGCCATCGGCATTTCTAACATAAAAAATCGCAAAGCGATAGAGGAGGGGACGTTAGAATAAATTTCTCTTAGAAAAGCATTTATCTGAATCATCGTGCGAGCGTTTCAGCCATGCGGAACGCTCGAGCGAGTTTGCCCCAAATACTCCAAATGCGAAAGGAGCATATAAGAGGCATCTTTCGTTTGCCGAAATATTTGTAATGTATCTTCGACTGCCTCGCGCGCGGAAAATTCGTGTGCTCGCGATACGTGTCTCAAGGAAGCGTGGCATTGCCGTGGCAAAATCTGCTTATCGTAAATTGACGAGGCACATTTGGAGAGCAATCGAATCGATATCCAGCGGAGCGGGAATTAATATATTCCTCGTCGCAGCGCGTACAGCAACGACGCTAACGAGCGTGGGCGGCCATACAATGGGCTCTCGGTTAGTCCATCGTTAATTAGCTCGCCTAAAGTGCCATGCATAATTAAGCGATGTGCACAAATGGGCTAGAGCGCCGCGACCCGGCAAATTAGACGGACGTGTAACAAAGTCACGCGGTGAATCATATCGCGAGATTCGCATCTTGACGTCCGCGATCGAGCCGCAGGCGCCACGAATTCGCGCGCCTGCGAGCGAAGCGTATCGCCGATGCGCGGCGCGCTATTTCAGCTTCGGCCGCAAATTTCATCGGGAAAACTCGAACGCTTGGCGGTCTTGCGGCGTCTACAGAAGGCGTCCCGAACTTGCCAAATTGTCAATGTTTCATATTTCAGAAATAAAAAGAAGCGCGCGCGCGCGCGCGCGCACGTTTTCGTTCTCGAAATCCTCGAAATAAAAGTTCAACGCGGAGTTAGGATTCTGGACTCGCCGCGTGAAACATGCAAATCGAGCCCCGCCGATGATTTACGTTCCTTGTGCATCCCCCTTCCCCCCCCCCTCCTCCGAGGGGAAAGTGCCCGATGGCTTGGGGGCCGGTGACCTAAATCTAAAGGCGGGCGCGAGGTCAATCGTGGTAATTGTGACCCGGGGGTGAAAGTGTCACGGGAATATTTTCCAATGATGGAGCCAATAATAGTTATCGGGCCATTAAAAGCGATAATCGCGTACTTGATACGCGTACGCGACAACCGGAGGCTGTCACGACGATCAATCGGCATCGCTTTGCGCAGGGCAACGTCGCGCGTCCCAGGCTTCCCTGCCGGGCATTAAAATTATCCCGATAGAGTCCGGAATAAAACTAATCAAATTCCAGACCACCAACTGCCAAGCAAGGAACCCCGCGGGATAATTTCGTACGGACATAACTATCAATCTTTTGAAATTATATAAAAGGGGGCAGCGTTCCCCTTGCAACGTATCCTTACTTAATCATGGGGTTCAAGTCCTGCCGCTCGAGTTTACGAAATTATTAAATATTGGCGCGGCTGCTGGCCGCGCAAGTAAATCATCCGTCATTGATTCGGACGAACGTTTCAGATCTTGCCTTTCGCAAATCAAGTTTTCACAAACCAAAAATATCAGCAACGCGCTATTTACAACTCACAGACGCTGCATCCGATCGTGCATCGTGCAACCGCGTTACAGACGCGACAATTACGCTTTATTCGCGCGTGCACGGCTAAATAATAAGATCGCGCCGTGAAATTGCTGCAACGAGGGTCGCAGACCCTCCTTCCCCCTCCCTCTCCCTCCTCTTTCCTCCCTCTCTCTCCCCAGGTCCGCAACGCTGCAACGGAGAAGCTCGGGGCGGCATCATTTCCGCGTAACGAGCACGGGGTCGCGGCTCGGGACGGGGGAGGTTATCCGACGCCTCCCAGTGCGAGTGTCCATCCCTCGAGTGGACCAGAGATGCAAGCGCGGGGATTCAAGGTGAAACGACGCTCTTTTTTCCGCGCGACGGCGTTTCGCAACGCGCGCGAGATTAATAATAGGCGCGGGCAAAGAAAAAAAGGGAAAGGGAGAAAGGAAGGGGCCAACGACGGGGTTAGGATCGGGAATAGGCGCGAGCGAGCCCCCGGCGAGACTCTCGGCCGGCGTAGCCACCCTTCCACTTTCCCCGCCCCCCCTCCCTCCCTTCCACCCTCCTCTCCTCTCCTCTCCTCTCCTTTCGTCGGCGAACCGTCTATGCGCTGCATATTTACACTCTATTTACGGGCGGGAGTGAGCGGAGTCCCGCGATGCGCCTGTGGAGATTCATTCCATTTGAAGGCCCGTTACCGAGCGAGAGGAGATACGCGGGGACTCGTGATAAATCCCGTAATCCAGCGTGTCGCGTTAGGAATACGAATCTCTCTCGTGGCGGCGGCGCCCGTGCGCCACGATGCGCGAGAACGGCACGCGTAATGTTTTCAGCGCGGGAGAAAAAGGGAGAGAGAAGAGAGAAAGAGAGAGATTGCATCTTTTTTATTAGGGCGCAGAGCCAGGGGGGAACGGATGGTACGAGGGGTGGAGCGGGGGTGGGTAAGGATCTCTCCGACGCGGAGAGAGCCTCGATCTTCCACGCAACGTAACGCGGACAAATTACACATCCTACGAACTGCCACGAGAGCGCGCGTACAAACTCCCACGCACGTGCATGTGTGTGTGTGTGTGTGTACGCGCGTTGCACGCGTCCAGAGATCATATCCGCGCACGGGTGTGCGTGTATACGTAGCACGCGCAACGACGACGCACACCGCGACGATTGCGACCGTTTTTCCTCCCCTTCTTGCGCGCGTAAAGGCTCTCTTCCACTACGTGTAATACACTTTTATGTCGCGGGAGGGGAGCGCGACCTCCCTATCTCGCCGTCTCTTCAACCCCTCGGCATCCCGAACGCTCCTTCATCCCGCCGGACGATTCCGCCGATTTGATACGCCTTCGACCTTCGAAATCGTCGAATCGCTCCTTCCAGCGGGATGTCTCCCCCTGCTCTCCTCTATTCGCTCCACTCTCGACCCGCACGATCGACGGATTCCTCTTCACGGTTAGCTTTGCTGCAAAATCCAACGCGACGAGGAATTTACGGCTGATTCGGGGATGCGACGACCCTCGGCGCGCGACTCGACCGGGCGAATAAATCGCCAAAGCTCTTTTAAATACGAATCGATCCTTTCTTTTCCCGAAGCCGCTCTTTCTCGCAACTTCCGACTGTAATCTCGCTGCGACAGCGCGGGATGCGAAGGACAAATACGTTCAAGACATCTTCTTTCGAAGGTCGGAAGAGATGATCGCTCGTTCGATCGAAATTTTATTCAACGCTGTCTCCTTTCTTTCGAAAGCGCGACTTTATCGAATTTAGAAATTAGTTGTGTGACGTCCGTCACACTCCACGAACTCTCGATACTTTGACTGTCGTTGTCTTATTCCTCTATGTTATGATCCTCTGTGTCCTGCAAGGGCACAGGACGGATTAACTGAAGAATGTTTGCGGAATGGGGATAAACAAAAGATGACACATGAATCGTTGCGACTCGCGGCAGAGTTTTCATCGACACTTATCATTTTGTTAGCAGCCGTGCTAAAGTAGCTCTCTCGATCTCGATTAGCTTATTTCAATCACAATTCAATTTGTATTTTCTTTTAGCTCTTATGAGTCTGTGTTTTTAAGTTGTGTATTAGTAACGTTACATTGTTTTAAAGATTACTTTAATTGTATAAATATAATAGAACATATTTCATTGTTTATATAATTCTCAACGATCTTGCAATCCTCGATAGATCCAAGTTCGTATCTATCGACTATTCCAGGAACGACCGACACGGTGAATTGTATTGCTGGCTTGATAAGGTTATTTCTATATATATTTCCATCGCGAAATATCCTTGATCGCGAGGGAAGAATCGTACGATTCGTTAATATCTGAAATTAGCGATCAAATCTCATGTTCATGCATAATTTAAGAGTTAGCAGTCGTGAACCGGGACGTAACAGTTGATGAAATGAAGATAGAATTGGAGGAAAATTTGTTTGGAAATCATCGAAGTGAAGCGTCGTCTAAATTATGCATTATTCTTCTCTGAAATCTAATAAGTTTGCGAATTATTCTCCTTCTCTAGTCGGCAACGGTCGGTCAGAAATCTGAAGGATATTGTACATAAAGAATTATCAAAAAGTTTTTACACGCAAACGGGAATATCGACGCCTCCTATTTGCGACGCTTCAGCAAAACGCTCGATAACAGGATGCGCTCCCCTCGCGCGTTAAACGCACGCAAATTTTGTATTCGTACTCGATCCTCGCGCGATCAAATGGGCTCTCCGACGATAGAAAATCAGAGATACCGCTGTTCATTTATGCAAACCGCTCATTATTCGATTAACGAAATTATCATAGCCGATGCAATATGGACAATGATGGAGGTAGGAAAAACAGAATAACATGATGCGATTTATGAGCGCTTATTTGATATGTGGCACCGGCGAACATCGATCTGCGGCATTTTATTTCGCTATTTATCAAATTCTCCCCCGCAGAATTGCGTGTGAAAATCGAGAATTACGCCGCGCCACGTAAAATAGCGCATCAAGCAAGCTGATGAGTATCGTGCCAGAGGAAGAATCAGAAAAAGAAGGCGAGAGGTCAAAGTCGCCGATTAGGAATCGCATATCGTGTTTACGTTCTAGAAAAATATCGAACGTGCATCGAGCCAGCTTCACGATCGCTCGAATTACGGTAACCCGGATATATCAATCTCGTGATATATACCATATATTTTACGTTTCGTGAACTCCCCCGATGCAACTAGCTGCGTAATTAGCCGCGAGCCACAAGTCAGAGCGAACGACGAGCGTTCGAACCGCCGCGAAATATCGGAATCCGTAAACGGGATTGCTTCTCGGCGATCTACTTAGCGAGGCACTCGCGACTTGGACGCGCCGCGAGGCTTGATCCGAACGATGACCCAATTACTGCACTCGTAAAGTGTAACAGCGCGAGACGCGAACCATATGAAAGCCGCGAGCGGAAACTCGGAAACTTTGCGCCCTCGTCATCTTTCGGCGCGTTGAGGAGGCTACGAGCGAGAGAGAGGGAGCGGGCGAGAGGCTCGCGAACTCCATCCCGGCTACGGTAATTACTTGAGCTCTTCTAATGCTTCGATACCTGAAATATCTATTAACGAAATAATCGAATTAAAGCAGATGCACGTCGTACGCGCCGCTTTACCGCGCGTCGTCAAGACCGGGCGTAACGAGCCGCGACTTCCGGTAGTACGTGCCCGGCGAAGCGATGGGCCTTCTTCAGCGTGTTATTAGTCACGCCGTCGATGACGCAATTTCAATCGTTATCAAAGCACCTTGCCGCGCTAGCGAGGCAAATGCGTCCATTACGCTCCCGGAGGCGTCCCGACATCCTCGATGCACTAAAGAAGAATACGATTGCGTCACATAAGACGAACGTACGTTCGTCCGATGAACGGTTTCTGATGCAACGCATCAGCTACTAATCCATCAGTCCAGCGTGTCTCGCAATACGAGAGTATCAAGAGTTCTGCTAACGTTAACGAATCTAACATCGATGAGACCGCGAAGAAAGACTTTCGAATTCACGATGATACGAAAATGTGAGCCTACAAAACAGGTGGATTCGTCCGCTGGGATCTATACTCGGTAAACGAGATGATGATAGCTGCGGAGCGACATTTCCGGTCGACGCTTTCGACACTTTCACTATTAATTAGGTAGCAAGTACGCCCGCACTCCCCCAGCATCTGCAAACTTGGCAAAAGTGGAATTGCAATTGAATTAGTAATATCGATATCGCGTTGAATAATGCATTTGGGAGGGCAGAAGTGGAAGAGAGATAGAGAGAGAGAGAGAGAGAGAGAGAGAGAGAGAGAGAGAGAGAAAGAGTGATATTCGCTGCTATGGAGGCGACGCGCGCGTCGTATCGTCATATATGACTTTAGTGGAGCGCCGACCGACGTCAGTTTTAAATAAAACACGTCCCTTTTTATGTTCCTTGTCCCGCATCCTCCCTGTATCGCACTGAGCAACCCCGTGCGACCCTCCGGCTCTCTCTCTCTCTCTCTCTCTCTCTCTCTCTCTTTCTCCCTTTCTCTCTCTTTCTCTGTAGTTTCTATAATCAAATTCGAGTCGACATATCCGGCGCGGATACGACGCGCTCTCTACGAGTCTCTGTGCGTCGGGGCGGATTACTTTCGAGAATTTATGTCCTTCGTCTAATGTGGGCGGTCGGTCGGTGGTGACGATAAACGCAAGCACCCTTCCGAAGGTCGGTGCGCGCCGACTGTAGAACCGCAGAGCGCAGGCAGACTTTGTAAACAGGCTTACCGTTCCCGAGCTTTTTATTGCGTTCGTTCGTTCATTCGTTTGTTCGTACGAACACCCCTTGAACGCAGCTAACCGCTAAGCTTGATAAACGACACCCCGGGACTACCGTGTTATTAGGTTCCGCGCGCCGACCCGTTCCGTCACCCCTCCGGGGTAGTTTTCTTAATATTAACATAGTTCCAGCGGGATCGCCGTGTTATCGTTTCGCAGTCGAAACAAATTAGCGCGGTAACTCGGACGCGGATTGCACCGCGCGCGGAGGATTCATCAATCCTCCGTATTCGCCTTTCTCGCGCTCTACCGAATTACACGCTAAGAGGAGAACTCTTTATCACATCGGATAGCCGCTACGCTGAGGAATACCTCGACGTATCCCGCGGTCTTTGTTATCCTCGCAATAGTCTCTTAAATATTTAAAGCAGCTTGCCTCTAATGAGTCCGGGATTCGGAGCGCATCAAAGCGTCGTCGAAAATTGCGAAATACATTTTTTTCCGCCAGCACTTGCATCCTTGTGCCACGACTCTTCGTTTATTAGAAACGAGATAACGCCAAGCTGTCGAGGGAGGTGACGTGCGCGTTGCGTAACGAAAAATTACGGCGCTTCCTTTCCCCGGCACGCAGTCACGTAATTAGACGTCACCGTCGTTGGCCCATCCAATTTATCGATCCGTTGATGCGGCAGGGCTCGCAGCCGATGTCTGCGCTAATTGCAACAGAACGGGCCGCTAAATTATTTAGCTTACACGTGCTGCAACGCGAGCGTCTAATAGCGGGCGGGTCCGGGATTTGCACGGGCACGTGGCAAAAATAGATACTGATTGCACGCGAGAAGTCCGCAATGTAATCGCGCAACCTTGTCAGCCGCGAGCGCGCGCGATAAACTATTTACGGTGTCCGGCCGCGCGGCCAAGCAGAGACGGAGATGTAATCCGGAAACGTAGTGCGGATAGAGAGAGAGAGAGAGAGAGAGAGAGAGAGAGAGAGAGCGGGAGAGAAAAGGGAAGAAAAAAAAGCGCGAATCGCGAGCACGAAGTCCGCTTAATACTTTCATCGCTGTCCCCGTTTGCAAAAAGTCGCGCGTCGCAAAAAGTTAATTCGAAAAAATTGCTGCAATCATCTCGCTTATCGCGGTATTCGCTGTTAACGCGCGCGGCAACTGGCGACTGGCGGATTGCATCGCGGAACAACAACCGTGCATTTTTCACGCGCGTTTTTGGCGCGGGCGGGGCAAGCGGATTATTCCCTATTCGTGCGTGAAAATCGCGCGAGAAATGCGCAGAGAATCGATAAGAAGTCGGACACAATTCGCAGAGGATTGCCGCGCGACACGGCGCGATGAACGCGTTAAACGCGTGTGATAAACGCGTTAGGAAATAACGTACGCCAAGTACCGACTGCAGAGTAATCGCCACTTTATCGCGTGGCTTGCCTCCTTTCTTTCCTTTTCGCCCGCTTCTGCAACGCATTACGCCGGAGCTGGCCCGCGGGCGAGAAGACGATCAGCGAAGCGGATAACAACGGGCCCTCGTACGCGAGCAATAAAGTGGCTCGTTTATGTAAATGAATTATTAACATGCTCGCGCGCCGCGTGTTGATATTCGTGTTATCGAGCTCATTTTACGCACTTGCGCCGGTTACACGGCACGCCATTATCTTGGCAGCGACTGCGCTCTTGCGCGCGCTCGCGCGCGTCTGAGAATCAACAGCAGCGTCCTACTGCACATGATCGTGTGCAGGTAATTTCTATTCCGTTGCGATATAGATTAATGCGCTAATTATATCAAATAAAACGCGGATATAACGAGGCAGGGAAAGGCGAGCAGAAATGTGCTCTCCCACGTGTCGCGATTCTCGCGTATCAGAGAATCCGCCTCTCGAGAATTAATCGAGCGCGCGTGCCGATCGAGAGGAACTCGGCAAGGCTCCGGCGAGTGCATCCGTGTTTCTTCAACTCGTGACTCGAGATTAGTTTATTTCAGCTGGACGCTTCTCCCGCGTCCGGACGAAGCGTGAGCGGAACCGCACAGCCGCGTTCTGACGCGACAGTGTACGCGCTCCTCGGTCGTCGAGGACGACGGAAACAAGAGGAGAAACGCGGAATCCTAATGAGAACTGAGAACACCTTAAGTGTTCTCTTTGATTAATTTACTTGTTGGTCCGTTTCGCACGCCGCAGGCGGAACGGCGGGAGGAACGGAGAGCAGCGGTGTGCGTCCTGATCCGGGCGGACGTCGCGGCGACACGCTCGCACGCTCGCCGGGAAACCGTAATTTCAGACGCGACCTCGCCAAGCACAGCCACCCCCGTCGAGACCGTTTACCCCAGAGGTCACGGAAAAATCGATGATCCATTACGCGCGGTTACGATTGGTCCCCCGCGGGCCGGTACGCCAATCATTTCGCTCCGTGCTCCGGCACCGTCATATCCATCCCACGTCCGTCCTGACAGTACCTGATTTACTCGGGCGTACTCCGGAGAACGACCGGCGAGAACGGCTGGGTCCCTTAGCGACGTGCGCGCGCCCTCGAATTCTTCCCCCCCTCTCTCTCTCTCTCTCTCTCTCTCTCTCTCTCTCTCTCTGTGCGCGAACTGCACCACGATATAATCGCGTAACCGCCGGCCGTCGTAGATCCGCCGGGAGATCATTCTCCGGCAACGTGATCGGCCGCCGATGATAAACCACGACTGCTGGAATAATTATCGCTTTGGGTCTCTCTCTCTCTCTCTCTCTCTTTATCGCGGCACGTGCGCGCTTACGTTAGAAATGGGCGAATCGCGAACGCCTGGAGCGAAGTGGCGCGAAGTGTCCGCGATATTCTCTCCTCTCCTCTTTTTTCCTCGCTTTTTATCTTATATCATCCGCGACGATCCGACCGGTTTTCTCAAAATCTGTCGGATAAATAGGAAAATATTCGAAATTAGACCTTCCTGGCTCCCGAAGGCCGAGCGTATCGAGCTCCCGCGTTTTTGCGCGCGAGCCGCCCGATTAAGCCTTTTGATGCGTTGCGGCTTTTTTTATTACTCGGAGATTTTTATGCTCGCGCCTCCGGCGTTACGGAGAGATACGGTGGAGCGTGTTAACGGCATTACGTAAGAGCAAACGCGACGGGTTATTGATATATTAGCCTTTTTATAGATTCCAGCATCGGTTGCGTAATGGGAAAAGAGATTGATCGCGCTGCTTGCGCCATTTCATTCGGTGGCACGATAATCAATATGCATACAGCGACGGGATTACCGTCGATTTTGAATAAAAATGCATCGATAGCTTTGTACGGTATGTGCGCAGTGACAGCTTCGATTTCAACCCGACAGTTCTAATCCAGTGCGGAAGCCCCGGCGATTCGGTCGATATCTGCCACGTAGGTGCATTCGCTCGATCGAAATTCTTTTACAGCCCGGCTCGTGCATTTCGCTATCTATTCCGGGCGAGGCGTCGGCGTCGAGCAAGGCTTTTCTATCAAAGTGTCCTCCGGATAGCACGCTCGCTGTCATCTGCGTACATTTAATTGGCTGGCTCCGGCAGAGACTACAGCATTGTGCATTTTATTACGCGGGCGTATCCGATATGCCGCGTATCTTCCTGTTTGTACGCGTAACTCTCAACATCTCCCAGTGGCTAACAATCGGGATAAAGACGATGAGATGAGCTATTATAATTATCAATTATCCTCTCTTTATACCGATATACCGATACCGCGGAGTTTAAATGAATCAAATCGCGGTTTAATTCCGCATAGATTTCAAAGAGGAGAGATTATTTGCGCAAGCCACGGCCGCGGATGTGTAAATTCAGAGATCCAAGGCTTAAAAAAAATATGGCAGTATGAGAGCGGGGGGAGGAGGGCGAATAAAATTCAGCACGTGTGCATATCCGCGGACGCGGATATGGAATCACCGAAAGTTTAGGCGCGCGCGCGCGTAACGGTATGCGCGTTACGGCGGTTTCTTTTTGTTAATACGGTATGACCCTTACGTAATATCGGTCCAATTGTTCGCACTCGCTAGCGCGTGGCATGTGTTTGACAGGTGACGGTGCAATTGTTTGTCGTTAAAGGCCCGCTCGGGGAGGGGGAAACAAAAAAAACAGGAGGAAAAAAGAGCTCCCCTCCCCCACCCCCGCCCCTCCAAAAAAAAAAAAAAAAAAAACCCCACCCCCCTTCCAATAAAACCCCCCCCAAACCCCCCCCCCCCCCCCCCCCCCCCCCCAAAAAAAAAAAAAAAAAAAACTCGACGCCGTTTCCATTAAACGCGGCTACCCGCCGAACAAAAATTGCGCTTTTCCGCCAACTGGTCGCCTGATATTAACAACGTAACAATGCGCGCTCGCGAAACTCACCCTTGACGCCCCCCCTCATCGGGGTGGGGGAGGGTGGGGAAGTGGAGACGAAAAAAAGTGGGCTGCGATGGACGCAACGCGAGCTACAAAATCGTTTCCATTTTGCGCGCCCGTCCGCTCCCCGCGCGGGATGATCGTCCGCGGGATGATTTCAACCCCGGTGACCTTCCCGCCCCATCGCGGCGGAATTATGGTAACGACGAGGCGGTGGAATCTGAGACAGAGCCGACAGCGCGTCGTGACAACGCGTGTTCTCGAGAACCCTAAATCCTCGTCGCCGGCTTGAAAACGCGGCCACCGATCGCGCTTGTACACACGCGTCTCATTCGTAAATTACGAGCGGCGCGATTATCTCGGTCAGATGCAAATGCAGGACGATGAAAATGCATGAAGATGCAAAGAACGCCGAGCTACGCTAATAACGTCATCAGCCCGGGGAGAATTCCGTTCTCACCTGCTCTCCCGCTCCGGCCGATCCTTCCTCCGCGAGAATGAGCTATTGCTCGCCGCGAACGTGCGATTATCGATATTTCCCGGGGGCGAGTATCGTCGGTTTTATCTTGACCGCGCGATGTCGCGCCTTCTTCACGCGTGGCAGCGAACGCCGCTTTCGCGTTCGATAAAATACACAGACCGGGGAGTAGCAGGGCGGCGGATCGAAACGCCCGTGAGCCGTGAGCAGTGTAGTTAATCCGGGATGAAGGCTGTACATAAGTGCACATGCATGATACGCGGCGCTAAAGATCCGCTCGATACATAGACGCGTATCCCCTGGATTTATAGAGCGCCGGCTGAATCGTGCCACCCCGGAG
The DNA here is from genome assembly GCA_020341155.1 of Eciton burchellii. Lineage (NCBI taxonomy): Eukaryota > Metazoa > Arthropoda > Insecta > Hymenoptera > Formicidae > Eciton > Eciton burchellii. The sequence goes on from JAHMML010000005.1 coordinate 3,017,411, forward strand.
ACGCGTCGTGCTGGATCGATGGATCGTAAACATGGCCGATTTCTCGAGCCAGGGAAACGCAAAGCGAATCGACCGGATCCCGCTTGATCCCGCTAATTGTGTCAGCGAGCTGACGCAGCCGCTGACGTATCTCGTTACCGGAACGGATCGGAACGCGGATTGCAATTTGCCGGCGAATTATGATGTCGAGCGTTTTTCTACATTCTGTTATTTGTGTCTGCTCGATGCAAGAGTCATCGAAAGCTGAGCTTCGGATCGGTGACTGCTGGAAAGCTCCGCGTGACGATCTCGTGCAGAAGCGTTCCTCTCGCTATCGATTTCGGATCGATTTCGTAAAACTTCTTCGTGAAACATGCACAGACAAGGTAAGCTTTTCCAGAATGTTGCGTATTATCCGCTTGCCCTTTTACGGATTTCTCAGGGGCGATTTTTACCCCTCGGAAAAATCATCCGTCGATGCAGAATGTTTCATTCGTCCTGAATGTTTCACGGAATGCGAACGTAACCGCTTGGCGCCGTTCGCCGGTATTATCGAGAAGACGGAGGAGTTCTTCTCGGTGCTTCGCAGGATTTGTGGCTCTCACGACGAAATTTATTACGGCGCGGGACGTTATCCGTGTACATAAAATAACAACGCGTATCGCGTGCGCCCTGTTGCATCGCCCTGACGCGAGCGCGTTTCAATTCAGCTAGCGGGTCCGCGGCGCGGCGAAAGTACGCTCCATCGAAAATACGCGCGCCGCGTTAAAAATTGAGAAAGGGAGGCATCGCGCGCGCATCGCCGCCCTCGCCCGATGATACCTACCGCCCTCCCCTTGCCGGGGAGTGGGAGAAAAAAAGGGGAGAATTATGTGCCGTACGTGCGGCCGCTGTTTGCGCGTTCGCGCGCGCGGCGACGCGCCGACGAAAGCATGCAGATTGCATTTTCATCCGCTCGCTTCTGCGCGATAATCTAAAACTGCCTCTCAGGTGCGCATTCCAAATATATTCGACAGTGAAAGATGTAATGAAACGCGGGGGCGTAATGAAAGGCACGTATTCTGTATTCTGTGTAAAGCGCAATCCATCCGTCGTCTGTCGACGACGCGCGCTGCACATACATCGTCTCGCAGAAAGTATACTTTTCTGTCGGCATCTAACTTCGGAGTACGTAATACTTATCGATACTTAATACTTGGCGACGCAGTAGCGCATGGAGAAATCTTAGCCCGCTCGCGCGGAGCTTCTCGAATGCTGTTTTTGAATGAGAAACAAATACTCATGGAAAAATGCAGAAACCTCGTTCGGTAACTGATATGCGAGCGCGCGCTCGCTTCTCTCATCTCTATAATACTTTACGCTCTGCTTAGATGCATCATTGTTTCGCGTAATCGCTCCGTGCACACGATGCACACACGCACGCGCGCATTCAGCATCCGTCAGAATGGCTAAAACTAGACTCTAAACTAAACTCTAATTCCGTTAATAACGATCGAGTTATATCGTGCTGTCGAGTCAGCGGATAAGCGTCAGGAGAATTGAAACTACTAGGAAACCACCCGCGCGATTCGCGCGCGTATCATACACCGAGATGCATACACTCTCTACAATATGCACATCCGGCGCATCCGGCGTATCCGGCGGGGATGTATTTTTTCGGAGTGACAGGTGCGCGGTCCACGCGCCGAGCAAATCGCCCTCCGCGCCAAACAAGCCCGCCGACGAGCGTACACGAGCGTGACATTTGCATTCTCTCCCTCTCTCTCTCTCTCTCTCTCTCTCTCTCTCTCTCTCTCTCTCTCTCTCTCTCTCTCTCTC
>JAHMML010000005.1:3019317-3100174 GCA_020341155.1 Eciton burchellii
CTCTCTCTCTCTCTCTCTCTCTCTCTCTCTCTCTCTCTCTCTCTCTCTCTCTCTCTCTCTCTCTCTCTCTCTCTCCGGTCATCTTTATCGCATTCGTACTTTCGCGATTCGTTCCAACGAACATCTCCGCGCGAGATGATTGGCCGGAGTCATGTGTGGCGCAAATCTCCGTTCGTGCTTTAAGAGTACACGCCGATACGGAGATCATCCAGAGGACACACCAGGCGCGAACGCACGTTTGTGAGACGAGGGATAACGGGTTTCAGCATGCGAGACGAGATGCTGCGCGACCCGCAATGGAAATAATCAGCGCGACGGAATCCGCTGCCGGAATTGCCAACGTTAACGTTATCCCGATCGTGGATCGCGTTGCTGAGATCTCGTGCAGGTAGCGCAACACGCGGGTTCCTTCCATCAGCAGGTATCACGGTTCTCTTCTGAGGAGATGATTCTCTCCTGTCGCAATGCGCGGAGCGCGGGGAGCAGCGACGATGATGAAGCGTAGCTGCTGCCTTCCCTCGCATATTGCAGCATCCATAAGCGAACGTCGCGGAACACACGTGCGCGAGATCGAGGCTGCCCCTTCGTATCAATTATGCCGAGCATTTCGAACGTCGAGTCCCACGGGAGGACAGCCGTTATCTCCATATCCGGCGATGCCCGGAATCGCGCCTCGGGATCCGCGCCGTCAGTAAAACTTTTAAAGGCCATCGCTCGCTGCTCGCCCCCCTCGCCGCGCTGGCACCCTCGATGCGTTCCTCTTCACCTCTTTTCTCCTTCGCCCAGTTGACGTCTTAGGAATCTTGCTGGTCCCGTTTCATTTGCGCTTTACCGATGTTTTCCGCCTCCCACACGGTGTCCGGGAGTTTCGTCCCCAAAGTTTCCGGGAAGATCAGAGACAGGACACCCGCGATCATGCCCATGGAGCCGAACAGGATGAGCGGCAGGGACGGCATTATATGCGCCTGTGGTGCAAACGAGGCGTTACGATATGATTAAAGGTACGGGCTAGCGATGGGTTGACGCGAGGCGCAACTCGCTTTGTTGCCCGAACGCTATTCTTGTATGAATGTGTCTCCAAAAAATCGCTCCTCGCTCATAGTATCCTCTACTTGTCAGCGTCATGCGTGTATTCAAGGAGGAGGAAATAATCTTTAGAGTGAAATCTTGATACTACACGATACGGTGTTAAGCATCTACGTGTAGCATTGATCGATACGAGTTTCGATAAGAGCTCCGCAGCGCGCAGGTGCATCTTGCGAGAGCGCTCCGTCCGTTCGTCGTGACTCACCAGAAGAGGCGTCTGCGGCGACAAGATTGACCCGACGCGACCGGTCATACTGCAGATTCCGAGGAGAGAATGCCTGAGTGTCGTCGGGAACAGCTCCGCCGTGAAGATGTAAACGGTGGCGAATGCCATGGTGATGCACAGTTTTCCGGCCATGTATAGAAATAAGGGCCCGTAGGTCCAGGAGTCTGAAACAAGCCGACGATAAATCAGCGGCCGGATCCCGCCGTACAGTGCGGGATTATTATAACCGGCATAATTGCGGCGTGCGCTGGCCGCGATTAAGCCGGCACGCCACGTCGTTTTAAACATAGGCCCTTTGCACCCGGGCCCGGATTATGCGCGCGGCACGCCACGACGCATGACACGTTTTAAAGCTTATCCCTTCCCTTCCCGTGCGCGATTACGGCTCGTATCGTTCCGCGGATGTGATTAAATTCCGCGATTGTAACGAGCGCAAAGCGCCAAACGGGCGAAAGTGCTTGCGCCAAACGCGGCGACGGATTAAACTTCCTCGTGCTCTACGTACAATGGATCGCATTTATCTGCGAGGACGATGGAAAGCGGTGTTCTTGTGTCAGCACGGATGAAAGGGCATTGCCTCGACAAAGTGTGATTCTTCTTATTTTCTCCAAAACGCAGATTTCGAAGTATCGATTTCAAATAAAACCTGAGCTTTCCATCTCTTCCCTTATCCTTTCAAGCATCAAGCAGTAGAAGGTGGTTAGTTGAATGATGAAAAAGATACAAGCTACGTGGAAAGCCATATGGGCGTTAATGATTCAAAAACTTTTAGCAGCATCGCGAGATTTTCCGAGGAGGAACGCGAGCAACTCCCCGATCGCTCTCTTCGATTCGATTGCGTCTCACGGAGCGACCTGACGACCAAGTGATCCGCCCATCTTTCAAGGGAACTCTTTTCTCTTTTTTCCCTTTTTTTTTTACCTGCTGGTACGAACTGGATGGCGAGGCAGAATGCACCGCTCAGCAGGAACGCGCCGGAGAGTGTTGGTTTACGACCGATGTGGTCGGTCAGCAGCCATGTGAGGCAGTATGCCGGTATCTCAACCACGGCAACGAGCATGAAATTGACGTACTTATCCCCGGCGAACGCCACAGAATTCAAGGACAATCCGTAATAAACGAACGTGTTCGTGAGCCAGCAGAACGAACAGACCAGTAGCCGGATGAGTATTACCGAGCTGTGCAGGACCTGCACGATCGGCTTTCTCTCATCTGCCATGACCAATTCGCTTTTCTGAAAGAGATTATTGATTTTCGTCAATCACGAGAGGATCAAACGCGAGGATCAATCGATCGATCTCTTCTTGTTTCTTGCGCGCGAGCTGATGAAAACAATTGGACAATTCTACGACGTTCTCATGACGCGATAATGTATTCTTATCAAATCACTACCGATAAATTTATGAGCGAGATAACGCTTTAATAGCTCCGGACATAAGTGATACGTTCGCGTTGTGCCGCGGGAGGAGAAGTAGCATGCAAGTTTACCGTTTCCGGTTTGGCGATGTTTAACTCCTTGAACGCCTTGATTGCCTCATCTGTCATCTGCAGGCCGTTCATACGCGCCATTTTCCGATATATCTTCTCTACCTTCTCGGTTTTGTCGTTTGACAGTAGCCACCTTAGAAGAGCAACATTGCGCATGTAACATCCTTTTCTCGCGCGATTAAAGGGATCTACTGATAGCGCACACCAAGTCCCGAGAAATTCCGTTAAGCTGATCACGAGAAAATGAAAAGCAACCGCAAACGCACCCGCAGCCAATCTCTTGATCATTTAATTAACCGATCACGCTGATCAGCTTCGAAACGCGAGCGTTCGCGAGAGCCGACGCGCGCTTCAATTCAGATGACGAATAACGTTAATTGAATCTCGCTAATCGGTCGACAATTACACGCGCGAATATTCATCAAGATTATGAAGCAGTCACCTGACTGATTCCGGGATGAGCAGAGGCAGGAAAATAGCCAAGAGTCCGGGTCCGTACACTACCCTGAGAAGCATTCGCCACGATCGCAGCCAACTCGCGATCAGCCCCAACAGGATCTCGCCCACGGCGAACATGCAACACGTGATGGTGCTGCCGAAAACCCGGTTCCTTACTCCCGCCATCTCCATCCCTGCAAATGCGGGTAAATGCGCTTGAATTAGCGTCGGAGGAGCGCGATGTGACGCGGGAATTACGTCCGAAAGAGAAACAAGCGCGGTTGCCGATAAAGATACCGATCAAGGTGCTTTGAGTTTCCCGCCCCCTCTCCCCGGTAAATACCGCGTAAATTATCGAAGATTAGCAGAATACCGTAACGCGAAGGGGCGCATATCGGTGCGAATAATGTAACAGGTATAATATCGATGATACATGTGGTTCGCCATTTCGTAACGCGACATCGTTTACGTATCGGTGTGCTCTCTTGAGACAATTACTAATTAAATAAATCCAATTTTTTGATAACATTAATCCAGGCTTATCACGCAGATCGGATTTATTTGATAACGACGATCAACGATCAATTATCGGTTCGAGGAAAGCACGTTCCGTTAAATCATCGAGTTTGTTTCGCGTTTACGCGATATGCTTTCCTCCTCTTCACATCTGCTGTAAATATTGCTTCAAAATTTTTAGCGAGAGCTTATTATTTCAGCGTAATTCGCCGGCTATTATTTCAGCATAATTCAACAGCTTTATCTTTCCCCGGGGGAGTACCCTTTGTCGCACGCTGTTTTCCCGAGGAGCTTGTCACGCATGTTAATGCAGGTCGCATTTGCGAAGTAAGCCGAATAACCGAATAACGTTTCAACGCGCCGATAAATCTGAAAAGGAATAAATAATCCTAAAATATCTATACTCGTATGTTTTTCAAGTGCGAGTAAAGAGACTGCCGAGAGAGAACTCAGTCCGTCACGCGCGCGTGTAAACGTGACAGAGGGAGGGCGTAACGCTTGCAGGTGCCGCATATTTTTTCCCCAGAGTTATCGCCCGTTATTAGCGCACCTAGAATAAATCCCGCGCTGTAAATTCCAGCGGCGACGGTCGCGTCGAGGAACTCGAATGCGAGAAACATCCAATAATTCACGGAGAAGGAATGTATCAAGCCGCTGACCCCCGCCAGAGATGTTGCCAGTGTCAAAATGGTTCGTCTGCCATATCTGGAAACAGACTAAAGGAATGTACAAGCGAATGACAGGCCTCGTCATCCTCGCGATGCGAATCAAAGTGAATTTTTGCCGTGCCGCAGCGCGGAAATTCCGCGCGACGCGATGTCACTTTTCCTGTCGAAGACGCGAGATCGACAAGAAAACATCGTACTGTCCCTTATCGCTTTGCGTTTTAAGTTAGGTCTAAGTAGATTAAAACGTAGATTAGATTCTTAACTAGGGATTTCCCCTAAGGACGTCCAATTAAGAATGATGACCACTCGTGATTTATTGCCGGCTGCTTGACGGATTGCGGAAACACGGCACACACGAGAGAAACATCACTGGCATCTAGATTGTTCGATTGTTCGTTCGAGCGAATTCGACGAACTCGAGAAATGATGAAATAACGATAATAAAATTCGCGACGAAGATCCTCGAGTTATTATTAGCGGGAGTTTACGGAACTCGCGGATTTATCAAAGCGCGATCAAATTGCCAGCACGGCGAAACGCTCGCTAATCAGTTGTGTGAATCAGACCGCGGTCTGCAGTCTGCTTTTTGAAATTTCTTCGAAATTATTCTCCGTCATTACAGTCTTCTAGCCGCGCGAGATTAAGATGCAACATTTCCACGTGTCCGCGCTCGCGGGATATTTATTTCGGCATTAATAAATCGAAATTCCATCCTTCGCAAAGGAATGAATCCGCATCTCACCTGTCGGATATGTATCCGGCGAATATCAGGCCGACGAACTGGCCGATGTTCTGCACCGTGCCCACTAAGGTGAGTTTCCATCGATTGGCCTCGCAGGTGAAGTCCCACTGCATCAGGACAAGCAATGGAAAATGTGACTCTACCGGCAATTTTCACTGCATCGTAGGAGCTGATTAAGAGATCCACTTTACCTCGTTGAGTATCGTATGCTCGTCCGGCTCGTAAACCCAAGCGTTGCAATCGTGGGTCACGTTGGTGAACGACATTTTCGTGCACGTGCCGTTATGATCTCTCCGCACCTCGTAACGCTTGCAATCGTGCTGTTCCGGCGCGGAAGCGTTCACCCAAGGCGGTTCGAATGTGGTATTGTTCGCTTGCTCGCATTCCGGCACCAGACATCTGCATTCAAGCAATCTTTTCTCAGTATCTTTTCATCATCCCCCGCCGTTCCCTTGTTCTCCTCGTACGTCCATAATGAAAACGCGATGCGCGGATAGGAGAGTCATAGCGAAAATTTCGGATTGGACCCTTGCTTCGTTTTCGAATTTACAATACTGTATGAAAGTCCAGATAATTAGCGAAAGCATTCACCTGTATTTAACTTCACCTGCGGTAAATACATAGGAAAGCGTAAACCCTGCCGTTAACATCAACGGTAGACTGATAATGGCGAACATGACTACCTGATAAAAGCCAAACCTCTCGATATCCCTTTCGATCGATGAACCCTTCGTAATTCCTGGCGAAAGAAAAATAGCTTTTCAGTTAAGGCGCTACTCGCGGATATGAAATAAGTGCGGTTTATCTGTCACGTAAGCAGACAGATAAACGACATCTGTCGTTGCAGGAAGACTCTATCAATGCGTACAATTGATTTATATCTTCCGTGTAATACGAGCAATTATACGGCATCCTCGAGCGCGGAAAATGATTAAACCGGGAAACAGTGACTTTATATAATATCGAATAATCAGATACGTAACGTCTGCAATTACATCGCGATGCCCGGCATCCATTTTAACAAGCTGGTGTTCATCGTGCGCGTACGCGCTTGATGATTTAACACAATTGAATACGTTGAGCAAAACGATACTTGAGCAATGCCAAGTGTAAGAATAATCCGATTGGAAGTTCAAGCCCACCTGAAGCCTCTCTTTAAACGACTGACTGTGCGCGCGAGACGATTCATACGATTTGCCGGTATTACGTAATAACGGAGCTAGATAATCTTTCTTACGCGGGATTGCTCGGAAATTTCCAGGATTCATTAAGCGAGCGAACAGCACTGTCGCATCTGTTATCCCGAAGCTGCATTACACTCTCAACGTTGCTCTCATTTCTTTCGCTTTCGGGAATAACCACTTTTGACGCGGAGATCGTTCCGTGATCTCACTTCCGCTTTCACGATCGCAGATCTCACCCGTACCATTTTCGGCTCTCGACTGTAGCGGGTCGGCCTCGTCCTTCTTCGAGCAGCACAGCCTCATACTGTCGTTCTTTACGTCTCGTATGCTGCAATCACACGCGTAAATTTATATTTCCCACCGCGAAATTTCGCGGCCGATCGGAGCTTCGACCTGTGCGCTTTTATGCTTCAAGTTTCCCACCTGCAGCGTGTCGCGAATGGGAAATGACGGCCGGAGTCGCGCGTTGAACTTGGACGCGCGCCGACATTACGTATAAGCAAGCGGGATCAGTTCGCTGCGAAAGCGCGGCTACAGAAAGCTTTTCCCCATAAAAAGCCCCGTGGGGTGTCAGAGGAAAAGAGAAAGCGAGAGAAAGAGAGAGAGAGGAGCTACTCTCCGGAAACGACTTCGCCGCGCGGCTAGCGCGCGACGCGACGCGAGCAGCATCGCGCGCATGCAGCAGCAGCGATGCGGATGCATCCGAAGAGCGCGAAGCGTGATGGAAGGGCAGGGGGTTGAATAGCACAAGGAATGACGGCGCATTAGAAATAAGGTTATCAGAGCGTGATAATTTATCGGGAATCAAAAAAGGAGAAACGCAAGGAGAAAGAAACGCGCGACGCGCTCGCGGCTCAACGTCGTTCATATGCCGCGCGTATGCATGTGTAAGTGGTGCGATTCGGATAAGACGCGGATTGACCTTCGAACTGCCGCGCGAATTACAAAGAGAGCCTCGGCAGGTCATGCGCGCGGTCTCATACGAAGCGAGCCTCCAAGAATGAAACAAGACTCGATGCACGTGTGTAGAGACATCGAGATATCGTTATCGTTCTGAACGCGCGAGATGATCGCTCGGAAATCGATAGTCGGGAACGAAGCGCTCTCAGAGGAGAGTAAGGGATCCCCGAGCGTGTATTTTATTTAAAAAGAAAAAGAAATAGATACATTCGTGCAGCAGTAACTGCAATGCTGTAAACGTGGAAGTTACCGCCTCGAGTTTTTACACACTCAGATCGAAAAGGGAAAGACGAAAAGGAAGAGCAAACTAAGAATTTTTAGTGAATCGGATGGGAAAGGAAAGCCGTTTGATCCAGAATCGCGCCAAATTACGGCTCTGAATTACAATGTATCGCAACTTTGTATTAAAGAATCATTTTCTAAGTAAAACTCTTTATATCGCCGCATCGTCTTTGTAATCATTTATTAATCCTGTTATCTGCCGACCCTTCCTCCAGATATCAGCTTTGATTGTTCGTGATTAAGCAATACAGTTACATCGCCATATCTTATACGAGCGACTATTGAGAAGTCGTCGGCCAAATTCGGCCGACGCGGCAGTCGAGATGCTAAATGGTTTGCGTATTGCTTTAGCGCTTAGCGCATTCTCAGCTTTTCGGTGCTCGAGGAAAGCGCGGAATCATTGTGTACCATATAAGTTGTCTCGACTCGAGACACGTGCGTTATCGGGCAGACGCTGATCACGTGAAGCGTGTTGCTCGCAAGATGCCCCGTTATCAAATGATCAAAATATTATTATACGTTCCAATTGCAGAATTTCTGTGAAACGATGAACATTAGTCTCCGTTCTCTTTCTACTTTTTTCTTCAGCGTTTTATTTATTATTATCTTTATGCTATTATGCTATTATGCTCTAGATATATTCCCGCGCGGAAGATAGCCGAAGATATTTGTGTTAACGATTAATGATGAGGTATTTGTAAAATTTTAAAGGGAATTCCGCAACGTGCTGACCTCTCACAAGCGTTCGGTTAACTTTCACGTGGCCACCTGCGGTTATTGATTTGCCAATAGCGGTCGGGAAGCCAGGAAAACACAAAGAGATCGAGGTTTCCCAGGATTCGAAAGAAAGAAAATCGATGAGAATCGGGAAGAAAATCGATCGAGCAATTTTCCAATTACACCAAATCGCGGCTCGAAGTAATTGCACAGTTTATTCCATCGCGTGACGAAATGCTGTTTTAAGTGCGTTCAGCAATAAAATGCATAAAGAATCGCTGACTGTACCATTTATTGTTTACCCGTCTGATGTTCCGCGTTAACGCGCGCCATTCGTCTCAAAAAGCGTTCCCGCGTATTCACGCGCGACCAGCATTGTTCCCGCGAAAGTGTGCCTCGGCGGAAACTGAATAATGTTAATAAATTAATGGAGCGTGGCTTAATATTCCGATCATTATCCCGGCGAGGTGACTCGAGAAAGTTTCCACGAGCGGAATGGCCTAAGTTGATCTCGAGGACGCCGTCGGTTCACGGTTCACTTTGTAAAGGTAAACCTTCGGAGCTGTACGAGCGAGGCAGAAGCGGATTATTAATTCCGCTCGCGGTTTCTCCTCGTGCTTCTTTCGTTCGCGCCAAGGGAACTTCTCGCGCGGCAATCGAATACCATGCGATCTCCCGACATGTTAACGATTTGCAAATACCTTCCAAATGAGAATAATCTCCGTAAAAAGCGATGACGATTCTTTGCTCGCACGAAAATATCGTGATAAATAAGACATCGACCATGATTTTCTACTATACGGAACGATCGCAATAATCGCCCACCGATAATGGATACAAGTGCACGAGCGATACTCGTGCGTGGTTCGGATGAGGAAAACGAGTATTATCGCGCCTTCATTTCGTTTCGTTACATGCTTATGCATTAAAAGCCACCGTTACCTCGTTATCTACGAGTGGATAACAATAATCGGAAACGTCCATTAGACATGCTACTTGAGTTTGGCGCAACTATTTTTAGTGTGGCTAATGTAGCGACACGAGAATTTCATACATAGGAGATACTGATATTTTCTGCTAGAAATAATTAATTATCTGGTGCTCGCGGTGCGCTCGTTTCCACATCGCTGTCGCGCTTTCGGCAAACACGTTCGCGCGACAGACGCGATATAGAACGTAGACTTCGGATGCAACGGTTTTACGACCTCACTTTCATCGCGTCGAGCCGCGAGGAGGTTTTCGCGCGTTTTCCTCGTTGAACGGAACCGCGTATCAAGTTTAAAACCGCGCGCACGGACGCGCGAGGCATAGACTTCGTCGCGAGCGCGAAATGCGGCGGTCTTTCGTGTTCCGCGCGTAATACCGATCACGTGTAATACCTTTTGCTGGCTTATCCTCCACACCGATCGATCCGACGATCAGCGATAAGCGGAAACCTCAAGCACGATTCGCGACTTGACGCTCGCTGGGCATCGCGCGCACCTGCTTCACCTGAGTCTCACCTGAGTGTCGATACGAGCACCCAGTCTTTGAAGGTAAATATATTCCGCAATAGTGACCACAGTGTTTAGGCAAGTGGGGGACGGCAAAACAAACGGAGGGGGAAAAAGTGTATGCGCGATCCGGCTTGGAGTCCCGCGAGATAAATGAGCGGCGCAACTGCCGCTTCGGATGCACCTTCTCTTCTCTTCTGGTGAAAACGCGAGGAGGCATCCTTGAGACTCGAAAGCCAATTGATCTGACGGATCTGAAGCTGGAGCAGTCCGGAGTACCGCGACTGCAACCGATTGATACCGTTAATATCGTAAATATTCGCGAGCTGGAGAGAAAAGCGTTCCCCGCGAGAAGTGAGTTTTTATGGACCGCATGCCACATGAGAACTAGCTCTAATCGAGAGCGAGATGGAAAGGATGGTCGAATCGTTGATGTGCGACATTCGAAGACAGGTTGCTGCTCGATTCGCTGCATCGCGCGATGGAAAATATAAACGCGTGCTGTTTAAATTATCTGCCACACGTGCATCAGAAATTATGCGCTATCAACGTATTTCATGAATATCAAAAGCAAGCATTATGTGATACGCAGCCGCGACTATTATCGCGCGTTTAATCGGCACTTTTGCTGCTCGAGACATGATGGCAGTTTAATATCCATCGTGCTTCTCCATCGTATTCTTGATAATTAATTGAAATAATTTACGCGGCGACTGATCTCCGAATGACAGCAGGTTCTATTTGATGTAAGTGGTCTTCGTAATCTGATATTGACCTTCCAAATGAAATATATGGAATATCATGAAATCAGAAGATATATATATATATATATATATCTTCCGATTTTGCATACGTTCACTTTCATATAATAATACAACAATAGAAGATATATAGATCGGAAGATATATATCTTCCGATTTCATGATATTCCATGTATTTCATTTGGGAGGTCAATATCAGATTATATATATATATAGACACACAGACGATATTACGATATTACTCAGTATATAGAAAGGATCTAAGAAAATATCGCACCGTATAACTGGTTTCAACCAGCCAATTCCGGCTGCGCGGTCGCGCCGCCGTTCTGGCAGCTGTACCCGATAGCAGGCATATTGTTGTATTATTATATGAAAGTGAACGTATGCAAAATCGGAAATTGCAAACAAATGTAATCCGTGCGGTCGCATATCCGCATATTCACTGACGCTGTTTTAATAATTGAACAATATTGCATACGCAAAATTAATACGAATTTTAACTCCCGCGAATAAAATCGGATTTATTTATAGAGAACGATAAAAAGAAAGAATGCATTGCGGATGGAGGACAGAAATGAAGAATGATTTAACGCGCGTTAACAGTGTTCCATATCCTATTTAGATAATGTGTTACTTTTATCACAATGTACACTCGATAATCATTCGTAGCTGGTGATCTGATAGTGCGTGAATTTTTCTTGTTCGATATCTCTGATAGATTCCTGTGAAGAATCTCGTGCACATAAATAATAAGGTACTTTATGCGGTGCCAAAACAACAAGCGGTCGTCGTATCTAGAAAAGAATTTTTTCCTCGAATCACTCGTCTTCATTACGATTGGATACGTTGGAGAAATGATGGTATTCAATGTGATAACTTAATTTCAAGATAATTATATCAAGCGGAACAGTTGACCAATAATGATCGATGAATAATGTGTACTATCTCAAACTATCAATATAGACGATTTTATCTTAGAGAAAGAAGAATGGAAGTCTCTTAAAGTTTAATTTAATTTAATTTAATTTAAAGTTAATACAATTGAATGTAATAATGTAATATAATATAATATAACATATAGTTTAGTATATATTTTCATATAGTTATATAATTATATGGCTAATATAATTAAATAAAATAAATAAAGTTATATATTTTGCGTCTATTTCTATTTATTTATTTAACATAGTTATATAATTTAATATAATATGAAATATAATGCATCTACACATATTATATTATATCGTATGCATGCCAGCAAATCACGTTTGAGAATCATCTTGCATGTCTCAAAAACGATTTAATAACTGATACGCTTGAACACGACACATTAGAACTTGATGTCGTGCTTTAATAACGAGAAATTAACGCATAAAACTTGATAACGGTGAAAACAAATTTCACCTTAATTTGAGCTAATTGGACAAATAACATTTTTTTAAATCTTATTCACATCCATTGTTCTGCAAATTGCAGAACTCGACTGAATGCATATGACGAATGATATTTACGGGAGCATTTACGAGGAAAAATAAGAAAGAAGAAGAAAGAAAAAAAAAAGATTTTATTGCATTGCAAACGCGCAGACAAACGGCAAATACAAATGTTGTAATGACACATTATGAGCGTAAAATCTTTTTTTGTTCTACGTAAAATATTTTCCATTTTCTGGTACGTTCCTTCTTCGTTTCTTCTTTCTTGAAGACGATAAGATTAGTCTTATCGAAGACGTGCACGAAACAGCTAGCAACTTAATTACATATCAAACAATAATAACAATATGATTAATGGAATCTATTAGCGTGATTAATTTTTGCCAGTTTCAGATGTGAATTGCATTTTGGACCAATAGCGCGAAAAAAATCGAGCTGATCGTTGAACGGATTGCGCCATCGTTTTCCATACTCTTCGCTTTCGCGAAGGAGGATCGTAGGAGGAAATTACTAGGAATTCAGGCGACCATGAAGTTCTTTCGAGAACATGGAGGAGTAATTGCCATGTGCGGGTCGATATACATATCTTCGTATGAAACTTCAGTAATTTCGGCAGTCAAACAGAAGCGACGTTTCAGACTCGGTAGAACTCGCGCCGGTTACCGAATCTTGATAGCCGACATGATGGCTGAATGGCGTGTACGAAATATATGTGAGGGATTTAATGAAAAGGCGAAACAAAGTACGAATGCTAAGAAGCAAGATCCACCGAGATCATTCGGTTGCGCGCGAGTGCAGCTGCGTTGAATGATTCACGTTCGTCATACTATAAGCTCGAGTCTTGTGACGGCGATCGGCAAAAATTGAGAGAGATCACCGCGTTTGTCGTAACTCCTCGTCAGTCACGGGATACGAAACGTCAGTTCTCGAAATAGTAACCTGTCGAAGCGAAATCCACTCGAGATAAATTTTTATTGTCTGCCGTTCGTCATTAGATGACGAGACGCCACTCGTGCTTGATCGCTCAGCTGCGTGTAATCGTGCGTGTATATGTATTCTGCATGCGTGTACGTTACATGTATCTATATGTATGTCATTAGATACGTTTCTATCAGTGCAGAGCTACTTTCTTTCAGCTTTAACTGAAAAATTTTATCAATGAAGTTTTATTGCGGCGATGTGCGCTTATGTCAATGCACATCACACGAGTAAATGTTGATCTAGACATTATGTTAACGATACAAAGCTGAATTCCGAATGTAATCGCTGCTCTGATCGTTTAATATACATCTTATGCCACGGAAGCTGATGATTATATGCGTATAATGAACGTTTATTGACAGATGCAGCTGTAACGAGTTTAGAAGGTCAAAGTTAAACGACAATTGATTGTTTTCCGATTGTGCGCAAGAGTGGATTCTAGATTTATCGATTATCATTCCTTCATCGCATAATAACGCGACATTGTCAGCTGATCGTGGACGGAAGAGTAATTGTACATTTTGAGAAACAACGTCCGATAATGCGCGTGATACTGGTCAGTGCGTAACAATGAGTTTATTCATTTCGGGAAGCGCGATGGCTTTCTTTGATATATTTTTGCACAGCAGTGCGCCGTTCTGCATCCGCGCCGCGGAAAAAGTCGCGATCGCCCGTCTTAAATACGTTAAATTTAGAAATAGGCCCAAGTCTGTCTCCCCGCAGCCACTGGCGTTATTCCACGCAGACGTTATGTTCGAATTTTAATACGATTTTCGCAAATACCACGTGCGGGTGGAATTTTCATACAAGTAATTTTTTCAAATAAGCCTAATCAACGTCGTTTAGAAAAACTACGAAATATCGTCCGTCCAGCATAGGCTCTCATCTTCAGAGCGTACTGATATTATTTAATCGAAAAACTACTTCCTTTTTAACAGCATTCGATTTATTTCTTCAAAACAGTATTCACAAAGGACCAAATTTCACGGAACTTACCTTCCGAAACCCATGATCGCACTGTACCGGCGCATTAATCCGTCGATCGACCGCTCGCGCGCACGCGAGAAAATCGGAAAAGCTCGCGAGTGCGCTCTTCAGGGGCAAGAGCCGCGTCGGGTCACCGCAGTGCACTGCGCGCCTTGTTCCACGCGACAAGAGCTGAAGCTCTCTGGTGAACTTGAACGGGCTTAATCACGCGGCGGAACAGACGAATCCGCAAGAATGAGTCGAGCGGTAGGAGGCGGCAGAGGACCGATAGCTACCGATCAGTGGACAACGATGGAAGTCGCGACCGCCGAAAACCATCGTCGAACAACGATCAGTCATTACGTGTAGGACGTTCCTCCTACTGTCCCCGTTATCATCCAACTCGCTGAAAAAGCTGGTTCAACAAACCGCGCGCACGGGACACGAACGTGCGCGCGCTATGCGCGGAGATTAATCAGTCGAACGGCGATACGCGTATCTCGCATTGGCGCGCACTAATTGTACAATTGTGCGTATACGCATGCACGCTTGTGCAGAACCATTGAAATTCGCAATCCTCGCATGAGACGCGCGCATGACGGATTAATTATCAGAGAGCGGCTCTTGAAACGTTACCGATCCGCGCAGCGGCTAATACTCGTCGGGGAACAAAGATCTGAGTCGCGAATGACATTCGCGATCTTTCGGCCGATCTGAGCGCAAATGGTTTAAGATCCCGGCATAATGCGCGACTCACAAAGAAATTATTGGCACTTCTACTGGATTTGGTTGAATCGATTTTCCAAATGCTACCTCTGAAGACGTGGAGATACTCGTGCGAAAGATATTGTATCGTAAAGCGTTTCTCGTTTGCGTGTGTTTTATGTTACAGCTTTGTGGGAATTAAGTGGATTGATGAGATCTTGCGGCTTCGAGATAAACGCCCGTCGTGGCCGCTCAACCGCAACATCATTTGCAATTCATTAATCGTCACGCTAGGTCTGGTGAAAAGCCAATCTCGCGATCCGATGGTGGATGCATGAAAAATGATGACGGTTTTTTTTTCTTCTCCATCGAAATCGAGCAGTTCAGTAACATTTTTCATTTACATTTACATGCACCTGGTACACGGTATTTGCCATTTCCAATTACAGCACGGCATTGACTATATTTATTTTTATTACAATACGGATGACTATACAACGAAAAATATATAAATGATGAAAATAGGAATTCTAATCAGTTTCCCGCATTGCGTTTTCGAGAATGCAAATTATCATTGTAACGGAAAATTATACACATTCGTTTCTTCCTACTTTCACAAATTTATGAAGTATGTGAAAACAATAGCGTCGTCGAATTTAATATTATTCATTATGATATTTAATTTACTTTTTAATTATACTATATTTATACTATATTTAATCATTTTATTCATATTGAAGTATACTTCTTAATATTTCGATATACTTTTATGCAAATTATCCGCGTTCAAGTTGTTAACCTCAATTCACTCAGCCATTCTATTCTAATGACTCTATTTGTCGTTATTGATGTTAACGTACTATAAATGTCTATTGGATAGATAAAAATGAAATATACAAATACTTGTTTGGTTCAAAATTCATTTATAAAGCGATAATATTTAATTTAGGTATCCAAATTTATTTTTATCGTTTGTCAAATATTATTTATGATAACTATACTAACGTTCAACAATTAACAAGATGAATTAAAGAAGAAATGTATTATCATCTTTACGAAAAATGCAAAATAATTACAAAATTAAAAATAATTAATTATTAAAGAAAGATCCAAACAGCTATACTTGCCATATAATCCCAATAAACTTTCAACTTTGTTGTTAACAACATTCAGCTATCTCAACTGCTAGAAGAAATCGCGATGAAGTGATCCTAGTGAATATGAAATCAAAATTATAAATAATGAGCAAGTTAAAATCCAGCTCAAAAGCTCCATTGCCTATGTCAACGTAGAAAAAGTTGCAAAAGCAAGGATACAGAATTTACATATATTACATATATGTTTATATGTGTAGGGAATATAGTGGGATTATATATTCCTTACGTGATGTTGAATATTAAATGAATGGGTTTTCGACGCCAGGTTGATGGAACAAGAAGTAACAAAATTCTTTATTCTATTTCACACTGGTACAACTCTTATCGACAGGCCAATTGATTCCTGTAGCTTCGCTGGTCTCTTCTGTTGTTCGTCGTTCGTCTTTCGTCCTTTATATACTAAAAAGCGGCGTCTCACTTCAGGGTTATCGGCCAATCGTCACATATGATTATTCGATCCGGACGAATCACGTCAACGCGGGTGTAAACTGTTTTCTTCGCGGTTGTCCTTTGTTCTCATCCGAATACGCACACATGCGTGTCGGCTTCTCCGATTACAGAAGCTTCTGATACATGCCGCTATCGATAGTCGGTTCTTTTCCGTTTATACTACATATGTAATACATCATTATGTAATGCATACATACATACATTATGATTACATATATAAACCGAAGCAAAAAAGGAGCTTCAAAGTCCTTAAATACATGCATTTTCATCGAATATGAATGACATCAGAGAAAAAATTGAAAAGTATGGACATATAGTAACATATGGAAGATCAAGTAGCAAAACATTAGTAATAACTTTTGCTATGTTTTCTTCGAGTTAAAAATCTCGAGTTTAAAATAAAAAATCGAGTTAAAGAATTGGAAATCCCTCAATGCATTAATTGCTTATATGAGAAGCTTTGCTTCCGTAAAGCGAAATGCATCAAGTGCGCAGAAGATCACCCCCAACTATCCGCGAAAATCTAAGGACATTAAATACGTGCTCTGTGAAGGCAACCATCCAGCGAACTACAAAGATTATATAAAAATCTACAAAAAAGATTTTTTTCCGAATTACGGAGGCTTACGGAGAAAAGTAATAACACTCAGATAACCAACTACATACCAAAATAATCAGGCTACAAAAATAAATAATATCTCGAAATTCAGGACAACTTGTTTATATAAATTTTTATATAACAAATGTTATATAAAAATTACAACATACGATGAAAGAGTCCATGAAAGAGTCCATGGGCGTAATATTAGACACTCTGACAATTCTCGTCACCGAAATGACATAATGAACTTAAAATAGCAACTTGGAATGCCAATGAGTTGGTTAAACATTCGCAAGAAATCAAAACTTTTATTTTCAGCCAAAATATAGACATTTTACTTGTTTCTGAAACACATTTTACTAACAAAAGCTATTTCCTTATATATCTGGATATACATTGTATGATACAATGTATATCCTGATGGTAAAACCCATGGAGAAACTATCTTATCATAAGAAGCAGCATTAGACATTATGATTAACAAATTGATATGATTAACAAAGAAAATTCTTACAGGCTATTAGTGTTGTGGGTTGAAGACTGGAATGGTCGCGTTACCATTTCTGCCGTATACTTCAGTAAACTAGCAGAAAAAAAACTACGCTGTGGCAAATTAAGCACTGAATTAAGCTTAGCACTGAAAATCAAATCGAATTATCAAAGCGCTTAAAAACTTGCTGGCCTTGGAAAGAAAATAGAGCATACAAAAATATCTAAACTCTATTGCTGCAATTACTTACGAGTTAGCGTGGAAAGAGATTGAATTTATTGTTCATTTTCATCATTTTCTCTAATGAATTCGAATTCTAATGCCTTTAAATTAATCAATGTTTTCTTGCTATATTATACTCCATATATCATATATCATATTCCATCATTTAAATTTCTTTTATATCTGATTTTTCGTAGCACGAATTTTTTTCCGATATTTTTGCGTCGGTATATTTATTTTTCTGCCCTTTTCTCCCCTTTGGAATTACTAAACTAGAGAAAATGGTCGCATGAAAATGGGAGATACATATATGGTCATACATGAAACATACAAACTATACAAATATATGCGAACATAAACTACACGATACATGTGAAAATAAACAATACATAAAAACAAAGATACATAATACGTAGTACACCAAAATTAGCCAATCAATTAGTTCCGATTTCGATAAAAATTCCAAGTTTGAGAAAATTATTATAGAGGGAGTTACAATATCTACTTACAATATACAGTAATAAGAGAATTTGAAGAAGCTAGATCGTTAGATCTGATTGTTAGCAGAGGATCGTGAGGATATCTAAATGTAAGAAAAATTTTGACAAGATGTACAAGGTGATATTGAAATGTAAAGCAAATATGGTAAGTTCATATATTTCTTTTCATTTTCATATCAGGATATGATTTTCAATACTCGCTGTAAATATTAAAAATTTATTATAAGTTACTGTGGATTTTCAATACCTGCGACAAATATCAAAACACAGTCTAAATTATCATTTTGATACTTATTACTTCGGAATTGATTTTGAATCATTTTATAGTGTTGCATGTGTGTTAATCATTTTGCGAGCGCGCACAAGATATAATCGTACGCGATTAAATCGTATGTCCCGCGAGACCATGTACGTAGTAGAATCCGTCATCAGAATCTATTGTTTGCCACTAGTAGATATATTGCATAATTCTCACGTAGCGTTCAGTGATACGCATAATTAATTCGAAATTTTTATAGAAAATGCTGACATTCTATTTATCTGTCATCGTCGTTGCGATTTAAAAAGTGTTGCATTGATACTGTTGGTACTATCAGTCTAGTTCACGAATAGCAGTGGAATCTATTTGGTTAGGTTGGGTCAGGTGATTGTCAATCCAGTATAGCGAAAAGCAATGGAGTTATTATGTTTTGTTAGGTTAGATATGTTAGATTAGGTTAGTTTAAGTTAGTTTAGTTTTGTTTGTGTTGATATTATAAACTGCGTCAGATTCACTGATCTGAATAAACGGTAATGATATCTTGTTATGGTTTAATAATGAGCATTAATATGCATTATTTCGTGAGATGAAATAATTAATTGAATTGATATAATTAATTACAATTGAACTACAATTTAATGATTATGTACGCTAATTCTATAAAATTCAAAAAATTCAATAAATATATATATTTCTTCATTCCATGATTTCCGCGGCGTTTCCTTTTTCCTGATAGTGTCCGTTCAAACAACTTATGGAGGAACTTCTTCTGCTCCACTCTCATTAGGTCAAAGCATTTCAATTCTCTTATTTCAATTCTTTGCAGTATTGTTTGTTGTGCACTGGCTTTCTCTCTCTAATCATATCATTTCTAATGCTATCCTGTCTGGATATTCCCTTCGATCGTCCATCTTTCAAGTCTTCTTTTAATTTCCATATTTATAGTCCATACCTCAAATAGCATAATAATACAACACTGCCTTAACACATAGATTCCATCATGGATCTTCCTATGTGCCTTTTAACCTGGATATGCCTCTGTCCTATCATATCTAATTCAGGTACTCGATAGCTTTTCAACTCTGCAGTTCTTTATCTCACGCGTTCCAATTGCTTTATTCTTAGTAACCATACGCCCAATAAATGGATAAATTATAATAAATCTTAAAAGCAATAGAGAAAATCGTAATTTAATATACAAATATGTCAAGATGATCTTTATTTATTTTTTTTTTTTAATTGACATGATATCATCTCAATTCCATCCATATGCATGATTATAATGTTTATTGGAATTTGTTACAGAATCTTAAAAATGAGAATGATTGCAACAAAAGTGAGCAATGGGAAGAACCAAATGTTCACAATACATTTGGTAATAAGCAATTACCAAAATCTGTATGTACTTTTGTTTAATGTTAAATATTTATTTTACAATTCTAATAATTAGATAATTAAATAATTATTTCATAATTTAAATAAAATAATTATGATCGGATCATGAATCACATTTGCAATAAATTGTTTCAGGTATGTGCCATTGGAATATACAGAAATGGTGCTGAAAGCAAAGATATCCAAAAAGGTATATTTATTTTAAGATTTCTCTATGATATAACTACAATTTCAATGATTTCATTGATTTAACAAGATTTTACTACAGCAGGATCGTCTGGAGCAGGAGCATCAGAATCGATTAAAGCAGAGATAGAAGATTCTAGTGTGCAAACGGACATTGATTCTCATACAGAAGTCTACAGAAAATTGCAAATTGGAAAAGAAAATATATACACTCATGTCAAGCCAAAATATAGAAAGTTTCTAAGAGTAAAACGATCTGCATGCAATGTAGCAAATACATCGCATATTGTATCACAGTATGTATACATTATTGATTTCAATTTGACACAATTTATAGATATATACATATAAATTTAATTTGCAAACTTTCCAAACACATTTTTTTAATTCAAATGCACAATAGATTTGCATATTACATGCAAATATCATCGGCATGTAATACTATTGAGCAATTGTCACAAAATGGCCCTTGCACAAGATCACTATAGTTTTTAGATTTAGAAAATCTTGTTTTAGAAAGAAATATAAGATCATTTTTGTGATATATATTTAGTATTTATATAATATAAATGTATATTATATATTATATATTGTACTATATTTTACTATATTTGGTATTTTATCGCAAATGTTACAGTTCAAATTTGAAAGTATCTGTTAAAAAGGAAAATGAGTATTCTGAAGAGAGTTCTGAGGAGGAGAGATCCGAGGAGGAAAGATCTAAGGAGGAGAGATTTGAGGAGGAGGATTCTAACGAGGAAAATGAGGGGAATATTTTGGAAAACGATTCTAACAATGAGTTAGTAAACGTAGTTCCTTTGGAAGAAGATGAACAGAGCGATAATTCGAAAGATATTTCTGATATTCAAATGCAGTAAGTGGAACTTACTAGATCATGTTTATATGCTATAATAGCTAAAATATCAAATATTTTGAAATAAATATTTTAACTTATATAATATATAATAAAATAATGTAATATAATATATAATAAAACATAATTGGACACAAATGTGTCCAAAATTTGTATCCACAAATAAACGTTTTATTAAAATATTTATTTGATATTATCGATGTTTCTAGTGAAGACAGAAATGAGATGCAGGAAGAAACAGATGAGACTATCAACCGTATTTGTTATGAGCGTGAATACAATAATTACTCAACAAAATTTGTTTTCAACAACAATTTGGATGATGGAAACCTATTAGGTATATTGCTTATAAGATATTTTCGTAGCTATTAAATTAATTGTTAATTAATATGATTTATTATTATACAATACTTAATGTTATGCGATTACTATTATTAAACATTCTGATTATCAAATTGATTCTGATTTTAGATTCTGATGATGAAATCCGCAATGAAAACATCGAGTTTATTGAGAGTCGACGTGTGCACTCACTATATAACGGTAACCAGGTGTCATTAAAACCCTTTGTAGAGTCCGATATACTCTATGAAGACTGCATAAAAGACAACACTCACGACGTGTCCTCGATATATATTAATTCTGAAGCTTCTGCACTTAACAATAACGCGATCGAAACTATACAAAAATGCAGAGATGCGCAAGATGAATTGCAAGATGAATTGCAAAATGAGGAAAACGAGGATGTAATATTTAATTTTGATTCGTCTCATTTGTCACAAAATACACAAAATACGGTGACATATAACACAGATTATACCAATGACCAGAATATTATAAAGGAAGAAATTAGATCTCCTTTGATCAATATTGAGATGATTAATCTGACATCAGCAACCGAGAGTCAAAAAGATTTCTATATAAATATTGTAAGATCGCAGGATAGCATCACTGAAAATAATACATCATTTGATATAAATAATACACATTCCAATTACGAAAACTTATACAGTAGCAACTTATACAGTAACAATATGAAGCATTTGAATAGAAGAAGATCCCGATATAGTATTACCTCTAAGATATCTAAGAGAAAAAAATATCTAGCTTATAAATATTTTTGCCCCATTAGAACACCAGATGCTATTTCAAATAATGCGTCAAATAGCGTATTTGAAGAACGCAACAATCAGGCAGTCGACCTGAGCAATACTAGATGTATACCTAGTATTCTGCCGTATAATGGTAACAATGTCATTAATGCAATCGCCAACGGATTCAATTCCGTGCAAACAAACAGTGATCGTCATGCGGAATTATGCAGACAAATTGAGCAAAATCCAAACTATTACATAACAACCGAGGAATATAGGAACTTTCAAGGAGTAGAACCATCTGCACATAGCGTAGCAGACCAG
Source organism: Eciton burchellii (assembly GCA_020341155.1). Lineage (NCBI taxonomy): Eukaryota > Metazoa > Arthropoda > Insecta > Hymenoptera > Formicidae > Eciton > Eciton burchellii. The sequence goes on from JAHMML010000005.1 coordinate 3,041,519, forward strand.
CGTAAACCAGAGCAGGACTATAGATCGCATCAGATTAGATCAAGAAATATAGAGGATACATGGCAATACCAGTGTAACCGTTCCAGATTGAACGAAAGAAACGAGTGCCAACTCAATTATAATTCTTTACGACATAAGAATTTCAAACCTACGCCTACGCTTATGTATCCATATGCACACATGAATTCATTTAAACAAGTTCCATTAAACTTGATGAAGGATGCAGATGTATCAATTGATTACTCGCGCAATAACTTTAATATCAACATGAACAGCTCTCAATCTTTTCAGCAGAATTGGCTTTCTCACAACCATACACATGCATACGATTCGAATCAGGCAGCAAGTACACTTAATCAAAGCCAAGATATTTTGTTCGATAACTATGGCATGGCAATGTCAGCATCGAATTTCCACCAGAATGAATTCCCTCAAGCGAGAGTACAAAACCAAACCAGTTACGAAGAAATATTCAACAGAATAGACGCAAAATATGCTAGATACAGATTACAACAGACACAGCATTATAATGAGCAGACTTCGAATAACTCGTACAGACTTTCATCGTACCGTCATGAGACGCTGATTATGCCTTCTAACACCTTGCACGACATAAGGCATTCTGACAGGAACATAGATAATCGTCTTAATAATATGCAAGGAATTTCATCGAGATGCGGGAGGTATCCGAGAATGATTGACAATCGACATCATTCCTCTGCACATGCATCTGCATTTTTTACATCCTTGGATTATCCGCGCAGGCGTATGAGGAACGCGACGATAGAACGCATATATTCAGATAATCAGCTGGAATGTATTCCAGAAAATATGCTATGAACGACAGGAAGCATATTCGAAAGATGTCCATATACCTAAGCAATGAGGATTCTAATAGTGAGATAAATTCTCAGGAACTTAAACATCACAACAAACATCAGAGTTTAAATTGATAATTTAGTGTTCCCGATGTAAATGAATTTATATAAAATATGTACAAAATGAAAAGAAATAAATTTAGTAAAGGAAATAATTATTTTTATATCAACTTGAGTTAAATAATATAATCTTACATATAAAATCCCAACAAATCCTAAACTAATAGTCAAATAACTATAACTCTAAGCAATTATCAATAGATATTAATATTAACCGAATTAATCTATACTTCCTAATTTAAGAAGAATCGCAATCAATAGTATTCATACATAGGAATTTCAACGTGAACCTTAGGTAATCATATGTAAAATAAATAAACTGATAATCAAAAAAGCCCCGAACAAAATTAAAAAATCCCACTCGCCTAATTTATTTAAATAAAAATTTATTAATTTCATCAAATTAATATTAATATTAAGATTGCACCTATATAACTTTATAATATAAATTAATAAAAGAAATGGAAATCCATTTCTGTGGACACTGGATCGTGTGAATCGAACGCGCAATGCTTGATACATCTCGAATCTATAATTACGAGAGTTACAAAATCATTGAGTGACTTGTCACATATCTGATATATAAATTTCTAATTTTTTATCATATCGTTATATGTATACGTGCGTGCGAATCGTATGTATCGCGTATAATTATGTGAATTATGTCGTAATTATAGCTATTACTTTGCAATTATAGCTATTACTTACGCTACTACTTCATTGATGATATCGAAGATTAGACATCTGACAGGATGATGCATTCTTGATGATTGCTATGATTGCTTGATCATTGCGATAATTATCAGCTCTTGATATACGCGTATATGCTTGCTTTTAGCTTTTTATAAATGCAGAACACGGCATAATTCTTTTTCAGAGCAGCGAATAATCGCTCGGTCTTTGATTTTTGGTTTGTGGAAAGTGGAGGTCACACAAAACTACGTGTGATATTTGCGGTATACATTATTATTATGTATTATTATGTTATGTTTGTCATAATTTTTGACATAAAAGAAATTCGATACGTGTGCAGTCTCATTGTAGATACATATATTCACGTGAATTTCTTTTTTTTATTATAAATTATATTTTTATTATAAATTATAAATAGAATCATAAATATTATTGTAAATAATAGTGAATAAATTTTAACTAGATATAAGTAGCTTGTAAATAAAAATATATTAACACAAAACGGCAGCGAATTATTTTCTAATGGATTTGTCTAAACCGCCTCCTGACTCGATTACTTTAAATTCGATGAAGCGCAACGAGATTAATCTTCAACGAGGTTCATTCTGCTGAAAGCGATCGCTTTGCATTTTATTCGCGCGGACATGCTTTCCACAAGTTCGAAATGAATTAGAGAAATATCGACAACAACATAGAGCGTGCAGAAGGCGAAGGAGGCAACTCTTCGTGATACCCGAAGTATGCAAGAAGACCGGATCGTTGATTCCGTTGTTACTCGCTTATGCACGTTTCGCGAAGCGGTTTTGATTAAACGCGAGTACATTTCTCTCTTTCCTGTTTCCTGTTTCCTTTTTACAATCTTAGGAAGTACTCTAGGAGGAAGTCTCTAGGTACACGTGCCCGTTCCTTGCCAGATGATACGCAAATTCATCCCTACCGGATCGGCGCGACTGGAGCCGCGTGAGTTTACTCTCTGGGAATGAAGTAGATAGTTCTCAGTCTTCAAAATTACTTTATTGTACCAAAATAAAGTCGTTAAAGAGTTAGTATGATCTCGCGGAAATCGCTCAATATGAAATCGTAATACATCTGTGTGGTATAGTTGATAGATGCTTATAGAACTGAAATTACATATCCGAGTCACGCGGGTACTCTTCTCGTCGCGCCACGCGTAGCGGCGCGTCAAAATGCCATAACTCTCTTACGAACTTTATTTATAACATCCTAAAAGTCGGACACCTTAATTTGTACTTTATGTGAGGATATCTTGGTTATACGATAGACCTTGCTAACCGATTTTTTTTTAATGTAGTTAGAACCATGTCGTGACCCCTCGGAGATTAAGTCGAGTGGGCATATTTTCTTCTGGGAAAAAGGGACAAGGTTAAAAAGACAAAAGAGAAAGAGAGAGAGAGAGAGAGAGAGAGAGAGAAAGAGAGAGAATGAGAGAGAGAATGAATGATCTTTATTAGCTTTCTCAGCTATTTGAAAGAAAGAGAGTGAGATAGAGGGGGGAGAGGGAGAGGAAGATAGAGAGAGAGAACGGGAGATAAGGAAAAAAAGATAGAGGAAGGAAGAGAGGAAGAAGAATGACAGAGAGAGAGAGAGAGAGAGAGAGAGAGAGAGAGAGAGAGAGAGAGAGAGAGAGAGAGAGAAACGGTTCATCTTAACATTCCCCTGAGTTTGATTTCAATGTGAACGTCTCTATGTACTGAACATAGAGAGAAAACAGTTGCCGGAAAATAGATCAATGTAGGAGAAAAAGATATATCGATGAATATATATAAAGAAGTAGACATATCAGACTTGTGATTTTATGTACAGGTTGGAGGTTCATCGTCAACAAAGAGGGAATTAGCGTCCTCTCGCCCATCGCAGGATGGCATCTGCTAACACATCCAGATGCGCTTTCGTCTGAAACACATAGGAATGCGATTATGATCGTTTGTCGGGTTTGACATCCGCAGAAAGGGGAAGCGAGGAACCCCTGGCCGGCAATCATCGACAAGAGCGATTCACCCCTCTTCCCTCGCTTGTAGTTTGTATAATGTAGTTTATATAACTGCAATTAATCCGCAATTAACAAGCACGTATTTCCATTGAATGGGATCTCTCTATTAAATAAACGAACGTGCAATCGAATGTTCAAGCCGAAAGTTCGTTCTCAGCTATATTTTAATGAAATAGTAAAAGTTCAATATAATAACGTTTAAAAGAAAATGACAAACAGAACGCTTAATAACCTTGGTATTATTCTCTCACACATACGTGCAAATAATTACACAAATAATTTATACCAGGCAAAAAGTTGGCCTCTTCTCTTTCGTTTGGTCTCTGAAGCTCTGAAAAATATGATTAGCAAAAGCTAGTTATTAAAAAGTTGACCATTACATTTTGTATTATTATACCTGAACCATTTGCTACAAATGCTGCCATTTTCTTCTGAATACTGTTATATTGAACTTTAGCGCATGAGGTTCAAAATTTTTTCACAGAGAATTCAAGATACATTATACGTATCTTGTTACATGTATTCAAGACATTTACATATATATTTTATTCCCGATTCTCGTATTTAGAACCTTTAAATTTGGTAATTTAGGTTTGAGATGCTTCCATACACGATATAAAGGAATTCCAAGAATTCGGAATTCCCGAAATTTATTTGAATACCGTCCAGGGATAGCTATTGAATTTATTTACTCTTTCTGAATGCTATTAATACTTATATAAACGCGAATCGTATGATAATCTTCAATTCAGAAGAAAGAATTGTTCTTGTTTCGTCTCTTTTGAGATCTTTTTAATCTCTTCTTTTTGGAAGAAATTTTCTTCGCGTGAATTCCTCTATGTAAAAAGAATTGAAACTCGATAATCTCGAGACACTATTGATGCAACTGACGCGGGTGCAAAGTAAACGGACGTCATCGTGATTCGCTACTCACGGTTTTGTAAAACATGCAGGCTTGCCTATCCTCGTCCTCGCCTGTAGGACAGTCTACAAAGCCATCGCACAGGACGTGATCGTCGATGCAATGATATCTACCCATCCTGTCGGCGGTCGGGCAAGCGAATCTTTCCATTCCGTCTTCGGAGACTGGACATTCTATAAATAAGATCAAAAGAATCCTCCTTCATTTCGTTTGAAGGCGCTGACATTATTTCGCGCACAATGTAAGCGTATTATATAAGTGCATTACACCAGTGTCGCACAGTTGAGAAATGGATAGAGAGGAGGATGAGTTCCATTTGAACTACAAAGGATAAATCTCCATCTTTAAATTTCTTTTCTCTTTTTTTTCCAAATCTGTTCGATTGGCTTTCGCTTCGAAGTAATTAATTCGGACGTGATACGTAATAACCGATAATTTTATAATTGCATCATAATCGACGCCTGATTGATAATCTAGTGATATCCAAGCGCGCATCTCTCGACATCTGTACCGGCGCACGTTTTCTCATTATATAATATGATATGATATAATATAATATGATAATATAACGCATTTTCCATTAGATGCAACTAACTGTTGCTAGCGCCAGTGCGACAGAATGCATTTCAAAGGCCTGTGTGGAAGTCAACGCGCATTTGACAAACGTAATTATCAATTACCGGATGCGCTCTCTGCGTCGTTGCAAGGATCTCGCATAAAGCGTCGAGCGAGATGCCCTTTGGGCAATAAATATGCACGACACCCCAACGTATGCGCGCGATGCAGATATGGTCCAGCGTGTGCGTTAATTTTCGAGCCGCCTGTGCCGCGATTAACGATATCGCGATAACGAAATGATCATTTAACATTTTGTTCGTCCTATGACCTATCAGCCGCTTTAAATATCGCGACCTGATAATATGAACGATAAACCAATGTTCCTCTCTTCGTACCTTCCATCGCGCATTCTCTCTGTCTGTCTATCTGTCTCTCTCTCTCTCTCTCTCTCTCTCTCTCTCTCTCTCTCTCTCTCTCTCTCTCTCTCTCTCTCTCTCTCTCGCTCTCTTTCCTCTCCCAGGTCGAGATACGATATTTAGAAAGAAAAAGATAAGAGAAATCTTGGAGCGGAATTCTTTGTACTTTTGTAGCTTTCTCATGTCTCCTCGACAGCGATTCTCAATAGACTAATGCCGAAGGATGTTTACTGCCGCATACCGTATTTCTTGTCATCTTCTTGTCGTGGATTCTGCCCGTTGGCGCTTTTCCCTTCGATCAATAAATTTGGGAGGGATGGCGGAGAGCACGCACAGCGCGACAGCGCATTTCGCTACTTTTTCTTTATTTGCAAAAGCGCTCTGTCCATATTTTTGCGGACGAATCTCATCGTTTGGATTTATGGACTCTCGTAATGGTCCATATCGTGCATGCGCATGCAATATTATCGTTCGGTCCATATTTTATTGTGAAATAATATCCCTCACTTTTTCCATAAATGTGGAGAGGAATAATCTCTGAAATAACGCCGCGTACAACGCGCGTACCAGCTGTTGCGCTCTTCAAGTGCCTACTGGATATCGCAATTATCTTTTCTAGATAACATAAAAAGCAGACGAATTGAAAAGAATCTATCTATTAATCTTGCTTCTTACCGAAAAAGAAAAAACGAGAAATAATTAAACACACAAATGAACTTTCTATTCGAAATCTGGATATATTAAAGAGGACTTTTTTTTCTATTCAACGGCTTAATTAACTTTGCACTTGACATTCCAGTTCCAATTCAATAGCGAGTAATTGTAATTCTAAAAATGGAAACGGATGGAGCATTTGACATAATTATTTAAAGCGTAATAATATATTAGAAGCAAGCGGAGAACGAACCTGAAATGAGAATTCCTGATAACTTTTTCTATTCGCTTGGACATTTAATTTTCCACAGAAACAAAACTTTTTCAATAAGTTTTAATTTGTCCGTTTTTTTCCAGGAAATTATGCGAGCAATCGGGGTTAGTTATTACGTAACAAAGTTGAAGTACGTCTCTACGCATAAGAAGAAGTATAATCGCGCGGATTATCAGAGATTTGGACATTCGTCATATGGAGCAAATTAGCTGCACTGACGTCTCTGAAAGGAATCCACCTGATCATTCGCAGATGATAATCGAGCCTTTATCCGCAGCTGATCATGTAATCGATCAATTGATCTTCAAAACTCTTATTTCGATTTTTAAGAAGAAGAAAAAGAAAAAGAGATTAATTCCATTCAAATGCATCAAAATATATCATTCGACATATTTTCATTCATAATTCGATTATATATGAATATATAAATCGAGAAATAACACTCCCTAGAAATTTGATTGAATTGACACGAAACGTTTGCAGCCTTGAGCGATTTCGCGAGTCGCCGTGCGTCATCGCGAACCTACACTTGCCAAGGATATCTAGGATACAATGTAGGACGACACAGGTATATTATCGCTTACCGATCTGCGGTACGTCGTACTGTATGCTCCCTCGAATAGACCTTAGCATGAGCTGCGAGGCGATGCTCGCGCTAGCCGATGACGCCGAGGTTGCCGAGGACGCTTGAACCTGATGCCCCGAGGACTCCCCCTGCGCGTCGATCGAACGCCGTCCGACTGCTATCTGGTTCCGCTTGTTTCCGGGTAGCTTGCTGATCTCGTAGACGAGGCCCCGCGAGGGGCCAAAGCCGCTGTTCGGGGATGGATTGAGGGAGCTGCCGGTCTCGGCACGCGCGAGATCAGTCTTCGTGCTGGTCGCGCTGTTGAGTCTCTGCTCCGCGTAGTGATCATCGTGATTGGATTGTCTGGGTTCCTGGAGGGTGGTGGCGGTCTTCCTACCGGCCCCGTCGCATACCAGGATCGGTAGAGCGAGCGGTCCCCGCGGATGTCTGCAGCCGAGGCGCCGCTTCCGCATACGTTGATGGGATGGCTGTCGGCCACCCGAAGTCAACGACTTGCCCTCGTCGTGCACGTAAGGCTCGGCGGCGTGTTGATGCTGCGAAGCCGCATGTTCGGAATGGAGAACATTCGGCAGCACGGCGGGCGGCGTCAGGCCAAAGAACACGTTCGGCAGCTCGCGCGGCTCCTTCACGATGTCATCGATCAGCATGCCCGCGGGCGACCACGAGGATATCCGCGGCTCGTCGTTGAGGACCAGCCAGTTCGACAGGTCGTCCCGGTGGGCGCCATCGGATGACGGATATATCCTGAAATGCAACAGGTTGCCGCCTACCGAACTCAGCTCGCTCTTCTTCCTAATGCCACTGCTTCCGTGACGATAGTCCAACCCCTGTGCACCTTGCACCTGTATGATGACAGGTCGATTGCCTACAGCCAGGTCCAGCCCCTGTCCCACGTACGTGAGAAGCCAGAACATGCAAACTGCCATTTTATGGATTCTTTACGACGGATTCTTCAAGTCGTCCTTCTCTATATTTCTCTTCCTCCTTTTTTTCCTCTCTTCCTCTCTCTCTCTCTCTCTCTCTCTCTCTCTCTTCCTTTCGTTTTCTTTGTCCCTTATCCTTTTTCGTTTTCACTCTTTCTAATGTTTTCTATTAGTTGCTCTTTCTTTTTCTTTCTCTTTTTTCTCCCTCTCTCTATATATATATGTATGTATATATATATATATTTATCTATGTATATATATCTCTCTCTGTTTCTTCTTTCTCTACTACCCTCTTTTATCGCACCCGATTACACGGCTGGGCGTGGTGTTGTAATTGACCTACATGAACAGCAACGATGCGCTTCTGTTTAGTTTCATTCTCTTGTCTCCTCGCTCCCTCCTTATAGCTGCTTACTACTCACTGCCAATCTAAAGGCACGTCTGTAGCGACTCTGGGTTAGGCCGACTTTTCGTTTGAAACGGTGACACGGGGAAACTGGGGATGGAGCGTATTCTGGCGCGCTTACGTACGCGTGTACGTACGTATGTGCGTGTAGGTGTCGGCGTACGCGTGTGTGCGTGTGCATACGTGTATACGGTAACGTGTGTATGCGTGTGCAAGGTGGGCGGGAGGTACGGGGCGGTCGATTGATGCCGAGAGGGCGAAGAAGAGGAGGACCGAGGGGATAATATAAGCCTGATAAAAAATCACGCGCGGGGCGATACGCAGCCGCAGACGCGGGGATTATTGCATATGGAAAACGCAACGGCGCTACGCGTGCGACTGTACCAGCTGCGATCTCCCTAGCATGTCCTCGGGTGCTCGGGACCACGACGGGATCTCTGTCGCAGACTCCCCTCTCTCGCTCTCGATTTATCCGTCTATCTCTCTATCTCTCCCGTTCTCATCCCCTTCTGCTTCTACCGGAGATAAGTCGCCAGCTCGGGCGCACGGTGTATCACGTTTGACATTTGATTGCGTTATGCTCGCTCCTCTAATCGATACGCTTCACTTTCGGTAGTCCATGATAGTAGCCGCGACCTTGAGCTTTCCCCCTTGTGATAAAGCGCACACGTCCTGTACCGACCGTCCTGAAATCAGGTCGTTAGTAGAGAATAACACTGCCAACACTGCCACAACCGCGAGTGCAGTCCAGGAACACAAAAAGTGATTTATGAGGCTACGTTTTTTTTTTTTTCTCTGATTTCTATACATGTACGTACGTATGTGTATATATATATATATATATATATATATATATATATATGTATGTATATATATGTATATATCTATATATGTATGTATAACTTCTCAAATATATTTCTTTTTCTCTAGTTTTTCTCAGGATATGTATATTCAACAGAGTGCTGGCGACGTGTGGAGGTGGTAAAAATCGGAGGTGCTCATCGTGCGTGCTCATAGATGCGTAAAGGTGCTCAGAGAGTGTGGACAAAACATCTAAATCAATCGATGCGCCACCGATGTTAAAACGCCCGCGATCGTTTCTCGCGTGTCACGATGGAAAAAGCTACAGACCATATCTCTGCGAGAGAAGCCTCCCCCACGGTATCGTCTTCTCAAGTCCGCTTACCTTTCCTCTTTTGCCATCCTCTCTTTGCCCGCTTTCTCTCTCTCTCTCTCTCTCTCTCTCTCTCTTTCTCTCTCGTTTGCTTTCTCTTGCTCTGCCCAATCCTCTTACACCCCTATCTCCCTGTGATCCTCACGTATCGAGCGTATCCCGTGTCCGTTTCCTCAAACCGGAAACGGATCCAACGGCGCCAGCGGCAATTGCGATTGCGGTAATGATCGTGGGCGACCATCGCGCGGAGCGTCCTCTCGCAAGCCCGCGCCTACTCCGTATTTCGCTCTGAGAAGCTACGCGATCATGCGCGAGATAAGCAGCGAACGTGATTCTAGAACGTCGTTTTCGTGGAGCGCACTCGGAACTGACCTCGGGATCGTATAGCCCCATGAAATTTATGGGGTTTTATGTTCGGGTCTCTCTCGCGCGCTCGTTCTCGCGTTTCCAAAGTTTTAGCTCCGTTTGCGTGCGACGTTAAAGACCGTTTCACGCACGCATCCGTGCTTGCAACGAGGCGTTAGATTTCGAGTGAAGATTAACTGGACTACGAATGTCGAGTATCTTATTCGGATTACCAGTCGTCCAAGAATTCATTCTAAAACTTCATTCGGGATGTATAAGTCGAGTTCGCGTGCAGCCAGGCGATTCTCAAGTTCATTCGAGGAATGCAGAGATTAACGCGAGATTAAACTCGAGACGTAAACACACGCTTGCAAATTCTTAATTTAGAAGAATCACTGGCGATGCAATTGAATATTATCATCTGTTCCTCGGGTCATCCCGATGAGGACAAACTCCTCTTCATTGCGTATTAGACAAGCGGACCACACGCGACGATCGCGCGATGGTCTCTCCCGTACACGGAAGAAAGAAAGAAAGAAAGAAACGTCATCTCGATGTGATCTCGATGATGAAGATCCGCTCGAGTCGCGAAAATCTCGTCGTACGGAAAAGATTCCATCCGCACGTATGATAGACCTCTCGAACGAGCGACCTCGTCGCGATGTTACTCGGGCGAACAGAACCGACACGCCGGACGTGACGATTTCCAAGTAACCCCCTACGTGGATTCGACGTCAGACTCGATGACTTGGGCAAGCGGTCGATGACGGGGTGACATAATGCCGATAGCGGTGCGATATGTAGGTCGGTCATATCAACAGGTGCCCCGAAAAACGTTCAAAAAGCAAAGGCTTGGCTATGGCAGAGCGGTGCACGTTTGTCGGTGCGAAACGGAAGGAATTATTGTACGAGCGTGTACTGTGACAGAGGTATCCACGGAGAGTATGTGAAAAGCGAAAATGAAAGAGATACACCAAAAAAGAAATATGTGTGTGTGTGTGTGTGTGTGTGTGTGTGTGTAGTGAGGATGTCAGGGGCGCGTGAGACGCCTCAAAGTACAGACAGAGATTATGCGAGGTTCATCGGTAGAGGAGGTGCAGTGTTATTACGCGGGGCATTACGTGATAATACTTGCTTCTCTCTCCCGATCTTTCTTGCCGCCGCGTGTCCGCCGTGCCCTCTCCTTCGAGCTTTCCTCCGATTTCTCCCCGTGTTTCTCGAGCTCTCTTCCCTCGATCGTCCGCGTTCGTCGCGACGCGACGTTCCGTGATGCCGCCTCGCACCCCGACCCTGTACCTCCCTCTCTCTGTCTCTCTGTCTCTTTTTCTCTCTCTCTTTTTATCTCTCTCTCTCTCTCTCTCTCTCTCTCTCTCTCTCTTTTTCTTTCGCCCTCTCTCCTGTCTATCTTTCCTCTTGTCTCTTTCCTCTCGTCTCGTACCCCCTTTATCGCTGCTTATTGCTCGGCCTCGGCTCTTTATTTCCCTCGTGCGATTTCACGATTACCGTCTCCTCCGACGCGGTCTCTCGCGGTCTTCTCGCTGTGTGCAGCCTCCGAGGAAAGGGTATCTCGTCGGAATGGTATCTCGTCTCCTTTGCACACGATCGCTCTTCTCGCTTCTGTTTCACCCTCCTCAGCGGACGTTAAAGTTTCCCAGCTGATGTTACTATGCCGAAAGCCGACACTCGACGTGCATCACTCTCTCTCACCCTTTCTCTCGACTTCTCGGTCGACAGGGAGGCTATGCTTGTCCCGACGCAGCAACACCCCGTGAGATCATACCACGTACGACGTCGTCCGGTCACACACGGCGGGACGCGTTTCATTCACTGACATTTTCGTCGCTCACCCGCGCGTGTTCCGCTTCCGTATGGTCATACATGGGCGTGTGATACCGTGCGCGCGCGCGCGCGCGCTCCTCCGCTCACTCACTTGCACCCGCTCGCCCGTGTGTGCGCGGACTCGCGCGCGAATTCTGGAATTGTATACTACGAAAATTATAGGCTGGGAATAAGAATGCGGTCGGATAGCGATGTCTAGCCGCCGCGAGGCTCCTTCTCAGGTTGCCCTTAATGATTCATCCCAACACGATTACAAGGCCCCCTCTACCTCCGCTCTGCCTGCCTCTTCCCGATCCTTTCTCTCTCTCTTTCTCTCTCTCTCTCTCTCTCTCTCTCTCTCTCTCTCTCTCTCTGTCTGTCTCTCGCTAGGTCTTTAACTCCAGTCTTCTACAATGATGTCTAGTCTCGAACTATAATCGCGTATTTCAAAGGTTAAAGGCTGTTTCCCGCGGTTGCCCGACTTCCCGTGCTGACGTCGCCAACGATCCCGACCGGCCGGTGTTCCATTGAGCGACGAGAAATCCACTCTCTCTATCTTACTGTTGCTCGTTGTTGCTCTTTCGTCCGTTCTACCTCCCTGGCTCTCGTCGTTTGCCTCGTTCGGTCTTCGACTATGAGTACTCTCGGTTCCGAGTTCGGCTCGTCGCGCGACAGCACCGCTTCTCGTTGCTGCACCCCTTGCCGTCGTCGACGCGCTCGCACTGAAGGGTGATCTTCGCGTGAAGAGCCGTGCGATGGCCCTCTCGCGATCTCTCGTTTGATCTCTCTCTCTTTCTCGCGCGCGCGGGGACTTACTCGAAGATGTGAGACGGAAAGCAGACGGCGACCGGAATCGAAATGGTGAGGAGGTTGCGGCCGTGGATGGTTGCTTTGTTGGTCGAAGGTCGAGGGATATGGAGGATCGAAGGGTTGGGACGGTGGGTTACTTCGGTGAGTGAGCTGCCTGGCGCCCTCACCAGAACTAACTCCCACGCTGCGCGGCGAGGGCCGGCGCTTTAATACAACGCGCATTCTCCCGGTGCTACCCCTCTCTCGAGCGAGGGGTTGCCTCCCCGCCAACACCCTTGGCACCTCGTCTCACCTCGCCTAGCTATCGCCGCCGATGCCGCTGCCGCCGCCGCCACCGCCGCTTCGCCACCCCGGCCGACGCGCCCATGAACGGATTAAAGCTACCGCGAGCCCCAAGCGCCCCGGACCACCTCTCCGACCCTCCCCCCCGTGACTTCACATGACGTTTCACGGCGATACGGTCAAAGGTGGTGCGGCCGGCGAGTGCCACCATCCTGTCCACGATCGCATTGTCCATGCGACAATTCCGCGAGCAATCGCGAATACCTCGCGACGCCCATTGTCGTCGACGTCGCACGGGAGTTCCTTTCCGGTTCCCGTGGCACGATGAGGGCTGCATGCGAAGCCCTCGACAAAGAGCTCGTTTTGCGCGGGGATGTCCGTTGGGTTGCAGCTGAGCTGCTTCGTTCCCTCAATTCCAGAGATTCCAAGTCCGTTCGCTGACAGACGCAGGATTGAACCTTCGATATACCGATCTTCGTCGTCCCATGAAATCGCTCTTCCTCCGTCTCACGGACCATCCGGATGACCGTCGTTTATCTAATCCTACACGTCAGCCACGTTCACCTTTTCCATAGCGGGTATCGCTTGACGCACGTTCCGTTCACGCTGATTCGGGCCACGCATGTCGTAGAATCCTGCCTACGTTCGCGGCAGGTCGTTCGGTCCATTGTAATACTTCCGCAGCTTCGTGGGAGTATTTGCGGATGACGTTAGTCGACCTGAACCTTCCCCAAAAGAGACACGTAATTGGCTAGCGTCCAAATTGATCCAGCTTTCGCAATTTCGGCGGTTTGGTTTTCATTAATTAATTATCCGCTCAATTTAATTACATCGTCGTTGTCGTCCCTCTCGTTTTAATTTCTTATCTTTTCTGGGGGAGCATACACGGGCTATAAAAAACAAACGTTACGGATATGTAAGTCGTTATTAGTCCACGCTAATAACCGATATTCATCATTTGGAGGAACAACAATAGAATTCTGGGCCATCGCGTACTGCATAAGAAACGGGAAACGAGATTTTTAGCATCAACCGAACAACGTCGACCTCACGTATATACGTCTCTGTTTATTCCCGTCGCATCGATTCAAAGTTCATTTATTTATACCCAGTTTCGTAAAACGTTAACGATAGTTCGACGTACGTTCGAGCGAGCGATTATAGTGATTTATACATCCGTCAATGTAAGACAAAAAGAGAGAGAGAGAGAGAGAGAGAGAGAGAGAGAGAGAGAGACATCGTGCAGAAATCTGAAATGAAACTGAAAACGAAACGCCCCTCAATTGATCTCTCTCCAGCGTTCACCCGCAATGGACATAATTTTTTTAGGCGTCTATTATCGGCAGCGCGTTGCCTGCAAACGTAACGACTTCGGCGAGTTGCACGTCGCTAATAACATACGCCGCTTCTTTATGACGTCACTTTTTAATTGCCTTAGGGCAAACTTGGGCATCAGGCAAACTTATGCATCTTTGATAACTTTTAATGAGATACTCGCCGAATCTCTGGGGGGGGGGGGAACTCGGCAACCGCAAATAGCAAGTCTCGAATGTACAAGCGTAATATTGCGCGCGATGCGAATTATATACATAACTCTATATTGTTTCGGAAATATTTTTAACGAGATAGTCGCCGTAATGCCTGTTCTTCGCATCAAATGATGACATACAATACCAACGATAATGTACTTTCCGTGCAAGTCAGCGTATGAAACATTAATATTTCGGTAACGCGTGATGAACATTTGTTGATTCGCGTGTGAGTTCGTTTCTCCGTAAAAACAGGCATAGATTGTACTTATCTGGCAGTGTGTTCTTTCAGCAATTTGTCGATTTGTAATTTGTTGCATGTTTATCGTGCGCATTGAATCGGAACGAATAAAATCAGAAGTTGATGTAAACAGTGTGTGATATTTTCATAGATCGCGTCTGATAAGCGAAAATCGACGGTCAAAGATGAAGCTGCGTATATTATGAAGTTCTTACCCGTCGACCGAAGCATCTCGTCATTGCCTATCCTGAATTCACGATGCATTCAGGCATATCCAGCTACGTGTCGATGGCAAACTTTGTCCGAGAACAATAATAAAAGCGATAGATCGCGACACGCTCGTCGATCCGATAGATCTAGCCAGTATTGAGACTTCTAAAGCCCGCATAACGCGTACTCGGGTGAGAGGAGGATCTGCCTACGTTCGAAGCTAGATTAACGCTAATTAAAAATAACACGACGCGACTGTATCGTATGTATACGCGAAATCCAAGGTTTTTCTCTATTCAAACGTAGATCTGTGTGATCTGAAAGTATACCGAATCACTGCGTACAGCCGCGATAATCTTTAGAACAGCCACGGATGGCTGCAGATACATCGCTCGATGCGATACGATACTGAAGGGAAAAATAAAATTCCGAGGGTAGGAAAGTTCCGACGAAAGCTTCAAACGAGAAATCTCATTAAACAAGGATTTAAGTTGCAGAAATACGGATATCGAGAAACATGCGCTGATACGGTTAATCGATTTATTTCGATTTAACGGAATATCCTCGCAAGATCCCTGCGATTGCATTAAGTGTGTCCGAAACGCGCAGATTATTTTTCCTTAATTTCTCCTAATCTGAAACGAAAACGCACGATGAGATCGTCGTCATTAACGATCAGACGAGCGACATCCTTTCCTCGCGAAATTCCTGAAATACGCGCTCGGTATCAGTATTTACCAATCCATTTTTGTAGTGTAACGACGTAAATAACACGTAATAAATTTAGCTCGTTAGGTCGATTATAGAATCGACGCGGCGGCGCATGAGGCGGCGCGTTATTTTCAGGGGGATGAAACTTACAGCAGACGAACTTGCGCAGCGATAATAGGTTAAAGAATTCCCGATCCGTTTCCTTGCTCGTGCACGACTCTCTTGCACCCCGCTGACCTCTCGCAGCCATGACGATGATTGATAATGCCGCAATGAACATCCAACATCCGGCGCCGACCGCAAAAGCGATTAATGCAAAACGACGGCGTGGGCCGCGCCGCGCGCCGATGTATTTATTATAATTTATGTAAGGCCCCTTACGTCACAAAAGGGATGGCCGTGTCGTAATCCCAAAATACAGAATCCTGAAATAGTTCGGGTGGGCAGATTAATAGGACACGGGAGGACCGGGATATTCGCGTTGTGGAAACGTTTTTCTCATATGGCTGTTCAAGCATCCCTCAGACGCCCAGCGAAGGCTGAAAGCATAGAAAGAGAGAGAAATATCTGTTTATTTTTAATCCTTTTTGGATCTGTTGGGGCATGTACCTTTCCAGACACAAGTACTCGTAATATATTTATAATCAGCAAAGAATCCGCGTGATAAACATGATTTTTATTTTCCAGTACTCGATGATTTGTGTACGCGATAGCTGATGGGACTCGAAAGAATTAAAGTCGACAAAGCTGATATCAAAGCTTCAAATTTCTGTCCATCGTTTTGCTTTGTATTATGTTGATTATGGTATTACGCGATTTTACGTTTGCCATGATCGAGACGCCAGTTGCCGATATTGATTGCAAGTTAATCGAATAACTCCGGTCGGATAATATCCAGCGACTGTTGATCGGAAAGAAATGAAGAAAAAAAAGAAAAAAGAAGAGAATGAGGAATGAGTTCTACTTTAATAAGGTTTAATGATCTTAACCGAAATGTGCCATGCTGACCGCGAATATCAACAATATAATGAAATATACCCGCTCGTGTGGCAACGAAGATCGCGACGTTGCTTAATCGTACAAAAAGTCGACGCGGACCGATAGAGATCAACGGAGATCAACAGAGTTCATTGTCGGAGATAGAGCACCTCTTATCTAAAAAGTTGGAGTCGGGATATGCGTACGAAAAGACAAAAAAGAGAATGAATCTCATCTGCTCGTGTTATTCGTGCTCGCTTTTTGATTGTTCATCTTCGACGCGTTATTGAGCACTGACGGAGCTCGATGATTTAATCGGAACTCTTTTTCGAATTAACCCACGCCGACCATGCTCTCCGTTTAATGAAATGCATGAGACTTTCCATTTAATAAAGCAGATGAAAAAGATACCGTAATGCGGAACGCGCGTAAATGTAATTGCGCGTATTGACAATGCCGCGGCGCAACGTGAATGGATTAATTACCTCGATTTTGTATTCCGCTCGATGCATCTCCGAGCGCCCGAGTATTGTTTAAGAGTTTCACAAATTATATAATAAATTTACTATCGGTTTTTCGTTGGCGACTAATTAATCAGAGGCTACTATCGTTCGCTGATCCTCAGTTTATAATTATTAATATCGAGTATCCGATTCCATTCCCGTTGGATTGAAAAATTACGCAGCGGAATGAAAAGTTATTAATTAAAATTGAACTAGATTATATCGAAACGCTAAGTAGCGTATCTCAAGATACTCAAAACAAACACATACGCATACAGAGAGAGAGAGAGAGAGAGAGAGAGAGAGAGAGAGAGAGAGAGAGAGGAATTATAAAATTGCGCGCCAATATATTATAAATATTTCTCTTTTATATCAAATGCGATAATCCGTAATTAAATAATCTGTTATTAAATAATCCTGTTATAAAGCAGTCGCATGCATCTTTAGTTAAACAGAATAATCTCGTTTCCTCAGTTCTCTCTCTGCCAGAACAGAATCAGCTTCTCGAGCAGAACACTGTTTCCCTTTCCGCGCGGATCTGTTTCTACTCTCGCCTCGTGCCTTCCTTTGCCGTTCGATCGCTTCCCGTGACGTCACAAGTTGAATACATCTCCGGTCTGGAAATGTATCCGGACAATGTGAAATCCGAAAGGACATCCCGCGATTACAGGACCGATAATTCATTCGTGCCACGCAGGATTTGCGAGAGTGTCGGCAATTATCTTGAAGGTTCAAAAATCATTGTGGAAAGGCACTTTACGCACTTTACACGCGATAATTTCTAGTGTGATAGAACCTAGACCCCCATCGCGTCTTTCATTATCGCTGTAATTTTGTTGTTTGCTTTAGCATATTGTCGTGTGCGCGATAACGCGAGCAAACCGCTATCATTAACAGATCCGTTTCCACGAAATGTAATCGGCTCGCCTAGTGTTTGTGGGATAGACATAGCAAACAACAAATCGCTGTGGCAGAAGTCATAGGCTTTCCATGCTTGAATGATAATCGATACTCATTATTTCTAGTTCCGGATAAGCGGCTACGCATTCCGAGGGTATAACGGGGAGATATCGTTGCCGGAATGCTCGCGGAAATACGATTACCGGAATAAGAGAAATCGAATCGTTCGAATCGGAGGGAATTCATCCGTAGAGAAATGCGTGCCTGTTCTTGGAGAAGATACGCTTGTCATTTCGAGATATCTCCATTTTATGCGAAATTAATGTAAGATATATTATACGAGATAAGAATAATGTAAATAATACCGTCTGTAAAAGTAAGCCTGTCTATAAAAATTCTGTCTGTGTGTATGTCTAGGACAGATTTATAATAATGTTATGAAAACACGATCGGAAGTCATTACTGTTTCCGCTTCTCGCTGTAGTCCCGATCTACTAGCCTCCAAGGTAAAATACATTGGAAATGACGTGAGAGAGATGTCTAAACTTCTTTAAATATTTTCGCTCTTAAAATTCACAAGAGCCAACACCGCGCGAGATGTCGACCGCGCGCAAAGTTTCCTGTGTAAAGCATATCTAGAGAACACGTGTAACGAATTTGTTGCTCGTTCCTTTGCCGTGCGTCAAAGATTTTTTTAAGGGACGTTTTGAAAATGTAGCGCCAAAGACATGAGCATGGCATTACCAAATGCAAATCTGTTACTTCATTATATGCAAGAAAACATCCGCGATATATGGATGTCATATCTAGCCGAAGATAACGTAACGTCGATTTTGCAATCTCGTCTACGTTAATCTGAAAATATTCTAATAAAGAATTGTAATTACGTAAGAATTTAAATAGTTTTTAAGTTTTTATCTGGGAATGCTTTAAAAATACAAGAAGTGATAATATATAACGGCACGTATCCGTATTTGGATTCGACTAGAATTATCTCATATGTGAATAACAAGCTCAATGATGTCATATTCTAAATTATACAGAAATGTACAGATAAAAGCGCATATTATATTAAATATTTCTGAATAAAATATTGCTTCTTATGAATTCAGTCATTCAGTTAATCATGAATGATGCTGTCAATAAATTAGATTGTCGAGTTAGATAAAACTAAATTTAAATAAAGCATAAGCATAAACTAAATCGAAGACGCATAATTTTTTTATAACGTCCGGAGATAAATTTATCCGCATTAATAAACGGTTAACGTTTCGAACCTCGTACAAAGTCATTTAAACCGAACAGAATTGTTTTAAACCAACAATAAGTTTCGAAACAACAGTTATTTTTATATAAAAAAAGTAAAAAGTTGCATGAAAAGATTGAAGATTATAGAATACGAAAACTTATTATATATGCAGCTATATCTTTGAAAATATCTTGAAGAAATAAAACTTTTTATTGGGATAAAAGGAAAGCACGCAGAGCGTGCAATCTTCTGTTTTGTCACTCAGTAAAGAATTTTAAATATTTGTTTATTCAAATCATACTTAGCGTTCTTTCTATTTGTCAGAGCCTCAACTCAATTGTCGCGAGAAAAACTGAGTCATTCGTCATTAACTTATGATATTGAATAAAACAATCGTAACATCTACTTGAATTAATTTTAAATATCTGCAAGCGACACTCAATAGAAATTCAACGTTGTTATGTAACAAAAATCTGGCATTCAGATTGCGTATTGCCCGTTCTACTCATTATCAAACTACAAGTATCCAAAAACCCGATCAACACGATTACTATGTAATCAATCAGAAACAATATTTCCCATCTGCATCTATTTGTCATGAAAACTTCATTTATTGCAATTTATCGCACGTGCAGTATTAAATGATGCAAAGTTGCATAATCGCATTACTCGCCGAGATACATGCGCGGGTAATCAAACAACTTATGTTTAACTTATGATTATGCAAAATCGTACATATGAAAGTACTGCTTTCAGCTTAAAGATAGAGTAAATAAACACTAAGCTGTAATTTATGATTTATGATCGCTCCTCTAATTGATTGCTTAAAGGGAAAGGAATAGGTTTGATACAAATAAGAATCGAGACAAGAATATTTGTCTCTACATCACGAAATACGATGGGAACTCCATTATAATACCAGCAATTTACTATCCATCGGTAAAATGAGAGAGGGAAAGAGAAAAAGAGAGAGAAAAAAGATATATATTACTTAAATATATCGATATGATAAGAGATAACTTGGAAGAATCTACAAATAAACTAATAATACATGAGGAATTCATACACGAAGAGAAGCAGCGAAATTTTACTCAACAAGAGTAAAACTCAACGGACTTATAAAAGGAATATTCATGTTTATTTAAAAGATCGATTTCTCATTCTCATTTATATCATTAATAGCTGAAAAAATATATACTTTGCACATGTGTTTAGCATATGCTTTACATCTGGTATTATATCTACTTCTAGTATATCTACTTCTACCCCAAAACACTTCGTCCACCCGCACGTGTTCTCCAGTTGCCCCACCATAAGATTGATGCTGACATTCCAATGAGAAACCAGTGCTGGAGGATAGCCATAATAAGTGAGGGAAACCACAAAGATCTTATTCTCTTAAAGGATGAAAACTTAGCTTCCATGAAAATCGGTGTTGCCTGTTGTCGATTTTCCGTCGATCGACTTTTGCTGATACATTGGATGCAACCATGCAGGTCGCGATAGCAGTCGCGATAGTGGCGGGAAACGGCTGCGGCCTCTCCGCGATAGGGAGCATATCCTTTAGGGGGTGGCACGGGTTCATCCAAACGTTTCAGTAGTCGCATGTATTTACCATAGATAACGAGGAAAAATTCTGATAACTCGCTTTCACCGTCCCGGTTATTTGTTGTTCGGGTAGTCCAGCGGGAGATGAGGAAGAGAAGGAGAGAAGGGGAGGGAGAGAGACCGCACGAGTTTCTTTATCTCCTACATATCGCTACGACGACGGGGTCCCGGTCGCAAACGTGTATGTCATATGTATGAACGGTCCGATGTGCACGCTGAAAGATTTTAAGTGGCGGGTGGGGAGCGACGAGAGCATAAAAGCACGCACGAAGAAAAGCGGGAACGCTTTTGTGTTCGCCCGTGGCTGGCGATCGTGTCACCGCTGATCGTGCTGAGGGAGTAGTGTCAAGTAGTTCGCGGTACCCGCGGAAAGAGGAAGCCATGGGGTGCGCGAGGGCGGCTGTCTTCGCCGGCTGTCTCCTTCTCTTTCTGGCGGTCGACGCTTCGCCCAGTAAGTAAAGCGGAAAAATGCACCCCGGTTGCTCATCCCTCGCGAAGTACTTTGTACTTGTACTTTCGCCTGCCCTTCCTCCCCCCCCCCCTCCCTCGAGGAAGGGCGAAGGAGGCGCTGCATGTGAACACCGTTCGCTGTCCCTTCGCTGTCCCGTAATAATTAGGAGAGTGCGAGAATTGCGACTGCTTCACCTTCTTATTTTCCTTATTTCTCTTGAACGAGTTCTGAGCCGAGATAAGGCTCCGCGGAAAAATGTAACTTGTATCCAGGTATTTAATTCAATGTGGTTGTTCCAGTTTCGCCAAAGTTTTGTATCTTATTCGGTATTAAGATCTCAACGCGATCAATTAAAAACAAGTTTTCCAGCTTTGCTCGTCGCAATCTTCTCACGTCTTCATGGAAAGAGTACATTAGAGCGATCTCATTCTGGAAAAAGAATCGGATATCGTTCGTTTAAATTTCCTTCAATTCCTTTAGGAACTATCGATTTCCAAATATATATATTTGATATTCAGACATCGAATAAAAAAAATAAATTATTATAGCGTAATTGATCAGCGCGTGTTGATGTTCAGTGCGTAATATTTTAACGGAAAATCATAAATATCCATCTCCATGCGTTACATAACAATTAGATATATGCTTACGTATCAGTTTATAATTATCTTACATGTTTCACGATTGAATCCCGTTTTCTTCAGAAACTTAGATTAAATCAGACGAAATGAGCTTATTAAGCCGAGCAGATGACGTAAAGGATCACAAACTGATAAATAAATTTGATAAAAGGTTATTAAGTTTCCTCACGAACTCGCGCTCGTCTCGCGCAAACTCTCCAAGATTTCCGCCAGCACATTCTCGCGGATCTTTCGAGAAGGTTCGGATGACTTTGATGAGTTTTAATTTTTCTATCAAATTAAAGATTAATGCGCAAGTTGATAGAAAGGGTCAACGCGCTGAACGCGGTCAGGTTTGAATATCATAAGGTTACTCGCCGTGTCAGAGATAGAGATTATCGTCGCGAATGGATGTCGAAATTGGTAATATTTTCGTATAAGCGGCAGGAAATCTCGACACGCAATTTTGTTCGCCATCGTTGCAACGAACGTTAATGCGCGATAAACGAGCGCGAGATATCTCGGCAGTTTTCTTTCTTTTTTTATTTCTTTCTCCCTCTTTAATTCCATAACACCGGATTGCGATTTACGAAAATTTATCTCCGCGGCACACGAGCCACGAATGAGATTTATCTCAATCTCCTCACCGGGCGAGAGATAAATACCGGAGAAGAAAATATCGATTCCCCGAGCTCCTTCCGTCGTCTTTGTTCCTGCAACCGCTGCTCATTCACTGATACGGTTTTATGCCACGGTACTATCAGCTTTTTATTTTCCGTTCCACGTTATATTATTACGTATGTTGCACATTTTATTTCGATTCATCGCAACTTTGCGGCACGCATTGACGTAGAGAGAATTGATTTCTCAGTTATCCGCAAAATTACAGCACCAGCAGCACTCTCTTTAAAGCAACAGCTTTAACAAAAGCAGGGCACGAGCTAATAAATACGCACATTGATTTGCAAGCGTATTCTGCAATATTCTAGTATTCCCCCGAATATTCCGCGCGCGAGTGAACCGAGACAGTGCGCGAGTCGTCGAGCGATTACAAGTAAATTACAAATATCTGGCAGGGAGCTAGCGATAAAAAAGCGATAATGTTTTTTCCGTACTTATAATAGTCGATTTTATGTTCCAGCTGCTGGAACGATACGAGAAATCTCTCACAAAATGTTGTATTGTTAATAACGTTTTATCGCGTGTCTTCGTCAATTTTTCCTTCGACGCTGTTCGAACTAATCGAGAGAATG
Source organism: Eciton burchellii (assembly GCA_020341155.1). Classification (NCBI taxonomy): domain Eukaryota; kingdom Metazoa; phylum Arthropoda; class Insecta; order Hymenoptera; family Formicidae; genus Eciton; species Eciton burchellii. Next base: position 3,064,582 of record JAHMML010000005.1, read on the forward strand.
ATCAAGTATATTAATGCGTTATAATACATTGCGCCATAATTGTGCTACACTAAATAGCTTTACAATTACAATTAACTGGTCTTAAATCCTCTGCGATATTTGGTACAATAATAACATTACCATTTCGCGAAGCTTTAGCTTTCTCGCGGAAAGCAAATGATTATTTTGGTCTCACAGAATAACATGAGAATGCCGATTTAGATGCGCGCTCGTTTACATGTCGCCCTTGCTCTCTTGCGGAAATGGACGGAAATGGACTTATAGAGGGATGGGATGTAAAAAGAAGAAGCATAAACGTTCGCGACGTGCGTACCTCGAACTAAATTCCGAAGGAACGAATGGGAAAACGATCGATTCGCGATTCTCATGAATCGAACGAAAGTGCTTCGTATGGCGAACACGGAATTTTGCCGCACGTTCTAGAAGTGACGAACGATGGTCAAAGAGTTCGCATATAGCGTATCGGTGCTTGGAACGAGGTCCGTATCATTGAAACGATTACAGGTCCCCCGTGTTTGACCGGACATTTGGTAAATTGATCCGACGTCCCTACATCCCAGCAAAATAGATCCGATCTGGCCGTTGCGCCGTAACAAACGTTCTTTCACCGGCGCGTTTAAAGTACCTTAAAAAGCCACTCGTGCGAACCTGCATCGGAATGGAGTCTGATTGCAATCGTCGCCTATTCGGTGATACGCTTGCCTCAGCTTCGACGAGCTGTCGGACCTTCGGTAGCATAGAAAAGATGGAGATAATAGACGGGGAGGAAGGGAAGAATTGGGAAAGGCGAGAGGGATGGACTTTTTCATGTGAATCTCTCTTCAAACGCGTAACATCTCTCACGTATCGAGTCGCTCAATGGCTATTGAGGGTGCGTTAAATTCCATGATAAATAATTACAATGGCTTGTTTGTGTATGTGGAGGGGGGGTGGATATATCGCCGGGTTAAAAATACGGAGGAAAAAACGCGGGATCACCGCGTGCGGAAAGAGAGAGCGACGTTTAAATGCGCGGCATGAAATAATGCGAGAAAGATAGAGCGTCCCTCGGCATTAAACGCGAAAGAGTGAATGCTTTGTCGTTTGTCGTGGATTTGCATAATGCCACACGTTTAACTAATACAACCGAGATCGCAGCATCCCTAATCGCGTTCGTGTCGTGCATGTCAGGGAACGCGACGAGCAACGCGAGAATTTACGGTTGCAATTGTTAGATCGCAGCGAAAGCCGCACACGCCAAACACACTCATAAATTTCAGTCCCTATCTTCGTTACATTGTCACGATCGACAATACGTGATGGAAAACGGTATAATAAAAGGAATCCGAAGAATGGTAAATCGTGAATTACGGCATTAAAATTACATTCTAAATTTCAACGTGTTATTCAATCTCAATTCCTTCTTAAATTAAGAATGAACGCTATCTCCGTCTCTTCCCAGATTCGCGATATCAAGTACACTTTAGTAGCCAGTTGTCCGATTAAAATTTTGCTGGAATTAAATACAGAGTTGAACAACGTTGTTCAGCCACGTCCCTGAAATCAAAGAATTTCCGTTTGCTCTGTCCTCTATTTAGAAAACTGCACGATGAATGCCGCGATTACCACCGAGGGGAGATTGACTCGAGATTGATCAAAGAGTCCGGCCTCTGGATAACCGGCCTCCATATGGGATAGTTGCGGAAAATAGAAAGTAATCGAAAGAAATAAAAGTTAACGCGGACTTACCATCGTTGCACGTTCCACACGCCGAAAGAAATATGAAATTTCGGCCAGCTCGATAAGTCCGATAATAACATGAGATCGCCGTGAAAATATCTCGACGAATCCATAGATTGCTGTCAAGGTGACGACGATTAGGGGAAAGGAAATTGATCGTTGGGGTTTCGCGGTATCATCATGGAGAGAAACAATGTACACCTTCACCGAACAGATTCATAGACTTCTCTTTCGGTCTATTCTCGAGACACTCACTCTGTCATTCTCCATCGCTACCATCGTCTCCTCTTTCTCCTCTTTCTCCTCCTCCACGTCTCGCACGCGTCATTCTTTATCCCTTTATTATCCCTTTATTATCCCTTTGTCCTTACCGGAGCGGCGTTTCCCCCTTTCTCCCGCTCCCCGTCCCTCTCCCCGTCTCTCTCTTTCTCTCTTCGTTTATTCGGTCGCTCCGTTTTCACCCTCTTCATCCTTCGCACGACGTGACCATTTAAAGTGCAATCCCGTACAGTCTCGTTCGCCGTCCCTTTCGCGTAATCAGGGTCTTCCTTGGCGAAAATGGACAGCTTAGCCGATTCATTCGACGATGAAAGGCTATCCTTCGTAATTTCTGTCGCAAATGATATCGATAGAGGATTCCCAATAGTGACTCTTCATGTATATCTTCAATCGAGTATGAAGTGCGATTAAATCAGATTACTCTCGATCGCGATTCATCCGATCAATTTAATAATGAAATAACACTAATCGTTATATATATCTTATTAGTGTCTTGCGCAATTTCTAGATCGCTTTGACCTTATCATCTGTTGTACTCTTCATATTACGTTTTTTATATTATGTTCTTCTCTCGAAGCGAAGGTAATTTTCGTTAAGACGTGCAATCGTTCTACTTCGTCGAGTCGAGCGAATAATTATATAACTCATCTCGGTGCAAAGTGCAATTTACTTGTTTTTCGTCTCGATTGATTTCGAGGTAATATTGAGTAACATTCATAATCTGTCATTTAAATATGACCTGCAATCGCAGTTTGTAATGTGTAACGGTGAACATTAGCAAAGGAAAAGTGCTTATTAAATGTCTTTTGAAGCGTATCGCAAAAGAGATTTTTACGCAATGGCATTATCGTTGATATTTTCTTGATAGCTGCAATTTGCAAGCTTTAAAACTTGCCGTTAGAGCTTTTAACTGAAATGAAATCCGTTCACATTATTGACCCAGTAAGCAGTTTTTTATGATAAAAATAAATCGATGCGATAATTATCTTTCCAATAAAGTGTCGATCGGCAATTAACTTATTTGGAAAAATCAAATAATCAACATTTTATAAATAAAGCAAGACTTTTGATGCGCTGACTACGCTTATATTTATCTGCAATCATGTTTTCTGTTTGCGCTCGTTTATGAATTTTGATCATTGATTTTTCTCGATTCAATCATTTTTTCCAGACGTAAGCGAGATAAAGTGAAATTACGATTGGAGATAAAAGCCTGTTGCCATGTATTCGGTCTCGTTTAAAGCCTTACAATATACTTTTCTTTGGAATATACGATATCGAATATTCGATAAATTTACAGCAACGCTTTAAATGTTTCATTGCTCATTATCGAATATTCGAGATACATGAAATCGTACGTGCGATATGCACGATATTCCTTTGCATAATTTAAGATTCGCGCAAGCTGAAAGTCCCTCGCCAGAGGAGGAGAAGGAGAAAGACCTTAAATTACTGCAGTCGCTGTTTGCAATTGATTAGTACATTGCCTCTTACACTTCATATCCGAAAACAGTGGCTTCGCTTTCGTTCAAATCGGTTTAAATGTTAAAGGGCGATACCATTGTGGTACATCACTGAGCTACGGATTTGTTAGTACATTTCATCGGACAAAAATGGTAATTCCATGGTCGAGGGTCAAGAAAGTCATGATTAAGAACACATTATCAGCGCTCGACCCTAGCGCACGAGTTCATTTAATGCATAAATATATTTTTTTCGCGGAATAATCTGTACCGAGCATAATAGATTATGCTGTTTCTCGCTGTTTCTCGCTTCGTGAATTCACGAATTATCCGCGGCGATATGATATGAAGACTCTGGATAGTTACATAACGGGATGATTGGGCACTTACTTGTAAACAATAAACATGTGAATAATATTCATATAATATATAATGTAATTTTTCCTATATTATTCATTTTTCTCTGCTTCTGTCAATCGTTTTTATCGTTTTTATGACATTTCTGTAAAATATCTTCTCCATTCACGCGTGTTGTCATGTTATTACGAAGAAGAAGAGTAATCAATGCTGTTAATTTTAATCTCCTATATTCTTCAGTTCTAATGCTTCTTGCTTAATCGAATTAACACTATACACGAATAATTCTTGAAATTATTTGCAACAATCTACATTCATTTTTCTTTCTATTACAGATAAATGCATCGTCGGCTGCCACGGAGGTGAGCATATTTACATCTCACATCACTTCTCTTATAGAGAATTACTCATTTGTCGCTCGAGATTCTTAAATAAGTTTATTAGGGGATCGGACATCTCCACATTATGTCAAATTTCATTAGAAACCATACTTTTTATTCTCGACGATTGAATTTTCTCATCATTTTCTTGATTATTTTACAGCGCATGGAGGTAAAGCCTATCAGGAAGGACACACATACATATACGATTTGGAAGGAACATCCGTAACGTCGGTTCCCGATGCTCAGGGTGACGCTGTATTGAAATTAAGAGGTGCCGTTGAATTGACGGTGAAGCCTAACTGCATTCGGCAGATCCGATTGAAGGATGTGCAGATCAATGGAGCCGTAAGTATTTCATATCCGCTCGCATATCGCGGGTATTCCTGAAACGTACGCAAATTGAAGTTATTTGAGGAAAAATAAATATCCTGTGCATTGTCGCGATAAATCATACGAGGCGAAGTGTGTAATGGAAGAAAACAGAAATAATTGGGAGATGAAAATGTTAAAACACGGAGGCGTGCGCGTGATTTCGATTTCTCTTTTTTTCTTCACGACAATTAAAAACTTTTAATACAACTTCGTTAAATAAACTCCCATGATAAACACTTTTAATTAAATCCGCTCCTCGTTTGAGATTGATGTATGGTAGCTCGCGTACATCATATTTACCTGTGGCAGGAAAGTATGTGCAAAATTTCCAGCTGCAAATATTTAACACGTTCACTGGTGGCGATTTTTCTTTCTTCAGGAAGGAAACCGCGACACGGAACATACATTTGCGCAGTCAACGAGTTAATAATGCTTTCGTAACGAATGCTTCTAACATTTCGACCTAAATTGCATGAAAAATACCGTGATACTTTTGCGTCAAATAACGCGCAACAGATGTCAGAAGCATACATATATATAATGATTTGTCACTGTTTCAGCCAATCTCGCTGCCGGACGTTGAGAAACACGCGCTGCAGTTCAACTATCACGATGGCCATATCGACACACAGGTGTGCGCCGAACCCGGTGATTCGCAAGCGTCCCTCAATATCAAGAGAGCCATGGCGTCCCTCTTCCAGTCGGCTGTCTTGCAGGACTCCGGTTCTACGACTCATAACGAAGTATGAATAATCAAGTTTTTCACTGGACATTTCCATTTCTATTAGTTCATCCCGATAGAATTGATGTAATGCACATGTCGAATTTCCAGATCGATGTGTTCGGTAGTTGCCCAACTGGCTTCAGTTTTCACAAGGAGGGCGAAACACTGACTGTTAAGAAGGAGAGGAACTTGAATCATTGTTCCCACCGTGAGAACATCAGAAATGGACCCGTGTCCGCAATCTACGATCTCGACTCCGAGATCCAATCGGCTCCGATATTGTCTTCGCATCAGAAAATCGAGCAACGCTTCAAACGCGGTATCCTGAACAAAGTTATCTCGATTGAAACTTATAAATTGAGAGCCTGGAGTAACGGGAACCTTGGTGCCAAAACTATCGTGCAGACCACGTTGACACTGAAGTCGGAGAACGGCGACAAACCAGCTGCTCCAGTTTCCCAGTCGAAGTCCCTGATTTTCGAAGCACCGCATCTCATCATCAAGTCATCGATCGATAACATTATCGCAGCCGTGAAGGCAGCAAGTGCCGAGGAACGTGACAATGTGCAGGAACACGCGGCGGAGAAATTCAGCAAGCTCATCAACGTATTGCGCCACAGCAGTAAGGATGATATCCTTGCAATGTACCAGAAAATTGCAGCCGGTAGCGGCTTCGACAAGATCCACGATAAGAAGCTCTATCTGGATGCTTTGTTCCGCACTGCAAGCGGTGAAGCCGCGGAGGTAATTGTCGATCTGATCAAGAGCAATGAGCTCGTCGGTGATCAGGCTCTCGTGTTCTACGCGAGCCTCGTTCTCGTCAATCACGTGAACCTGCCATCGGTGAATGCTATCACGACTCTTCTCGATCAGCCGAACTTACCACGTCTCGGCTATCTCGGCGTTGGCCAAGTGATCGGCAAATATTGTCAGGATCATACTTGCGAGAACGTGCCTGAGGTCAAGCAGGCTATTCAGAAAATCCGCGAAAAAGTCGGCAACGGCAAAGCGAAGACCAGAGATCAGGAGAATGTGATAGTGGCGGCCTTGAAGGCGCTGGGTAACACCCGGTTCCTTGATGACCCCACAATACAAAAACTGGCCGTCATCGCGGAGGACAAAAATGTGCGCAATCGAGTCCGAGTCGCCGCCATTGAGGCTCTGCCTACCCGTTGCTCTATGAAATGGAAAAACGTTCTGATAAAGGTCATGAGTGATCGCGACGAAGATAGCGAGATTAGGATTAAATCTTACTTGTCCTTGGTTTCCTGTCCCTGCTCGCACGCTGCCAGCGCTATCAAAGACATGTTGGACAAGGAAACGGTCAACCAGGTCGGTTCCTTCATACAGAGCCATTTGCGTAATCTTCGAGCTTCCGCTGATCCAAGCAAGGCCGAGGCAAAGCGGCAATTCGGTTTGATCAAACCGCGTACCAGATTCCCAGAGGACTTCCGTAAATTCTCCTTCAACAATGAACTGTCGTACAACGTGGGCGGTATCGGAATTGGCTCCTCTATGGAGAGCAATGTCATCTACAGTCAGAACAGCTTCCTGCCACGCTCCGTGAGTCTGAATATGTCTACTGAAATTTTTGGACGCACTTTCAGGTTCTTCGAACTGAACACGCGCACGGAGAATCTTGACAGATTGATCGAACATTATTTCGGGCCCAAGGGTCGTTTCACACAATACGAAGTAGACGAATTGGTGGATAAAGGCGTGGACACAGTAGAAGGTATCACGGAATATATCAAGCAGAAAGTCAACAAATTGCGTGGCAAGCGTGAAGTTAAACAGGGAGAGCTCGATAAATTTGCCAAAGGCGTCAAACTAAGAAACAACGAGGTGGACCAACAACTCGATCTGGATCTATCTATAAAGATGTTCGGCGTTGAAATGGCTTACCTGACCCACGACGGAAATCCTGCGCATTTGACGCCAGAACATATAGTTGACAAGATATTCGACAAAATCGAGATAGGCTTCAATAAGGCGAAGAAAATCGATTACAACGTAAACAATCACATGCAGTTGCTGGACGTAGAACTAGCCTATCCGACGAATCTTGGTATGGCGCTGTCCTTCAACGTTATTGGCAGTAGCGTGGTTAATATGAAACTGCACAGCAAACTGGATATTCCGGCTATTATAAAGAATCCGGATAACGCTGAGATATTTATTAGCTTCAACCCCAGCGCCTCTATTAGAATTGCTGGCAGCATGGCTGTCAAAGGATTTGACGTGGAATCCGGCATGAAAATTGTTGGCACGATATACACCGATATTTCAACTGATGTCGCAGTGAAGTTATTGAATGGCCAAGGTATTGACGTGAAAGTCGAAACACCGAAGAAGAAAGAGAAAATCATCAGTTTGAAGAGCGAGATTCTTATGAGTTCTGGACAGAAGGGCGACACATACAAAGCCCCAAAATTCAGCAAAGGCAAAATATACAAAGATTGTTTCGAGCAATTCTCCGCTCTTATGGGCATAACTATCTGCGGTGACGTAGAATTCCCTTATGACAATATCGAATCGATGCAAAAGAGAGCCCTTTTCCCGCTGAATGGACCAGCCAAATTCATTATTGATAAGGACAACCATGATCTGTCTAGCATTCATCTCAGGATTCAGTATGATACCAAATCATCCAAATCCCGATCATTCGAGATCTTATTTGATACGCCCAATAGCAAAGTTAACAGACATGTGTCTCTAACTGGCAAAGTTGAACTGGAGCCTAACAAATACGCCAAACTGGCTTTGGAATCGCCTCTCAAAAAAGCTTCCGTCGAAGTAGCTCTGAAACACAATCCTCAGGAACACTCGCTCACAGTGATAGTGCAGAATGACAAACAGGAATACTTCGCGCGAGCCGGTTTCTTAGCCAATGGTCCAAAATATAAACCTATTTTGGAGTACAAAGTACCAGAGCACATCGAGAAATTGGCAAATTCCAGGGTCGGGATCAAATCATCCCATTCTGGTCAACAATACAATGTGCAAGGCGATGTAGAAATAATAGATCAGGATGGTGGCAAGAAGTACATATTCAATAAAGTAGCCCTGGTTGCGAGTGGACAGACGTTGGTTGGTCTCAACGGCTATATCCAGTCCGGCAAAGACGCAGCTGGTTTGGACATGAAGGTGAATTACGGCGAAGAGTCCGTCGCGCTGAAGTTGCAAGGAAAGAAATTGGGTGAACAACATTACTCGCTCGGTATATCGGCATTACCGTCAAGGGATCCCAACATCGGCTTCGATCTTCAATGGGAATATCGCAAGAATAAGCAAGAATTCAACAACAACCTAGTCTTTATTCATGGCTCGGATCTGAAGTCCGAAGTGAATCGTTTCACCCTCAAACAACATTGTGTTATTATGTTATTGGATCAGACAAAATTAATTTTGGAAGCATCCAATAAGATCTTATATCCAGCCCTGAAGCTGAAGCTGGACGTCAGTGGCAAGCTCGCGTCCAACTCCGCCGAAGGCGAGATCGAAATCGCTTACGATAAGTTTAAGTTCGGCTCGGAACTAAAAATCAAACACGACAAGAACAAGAAGAACGATTACGAGGTTGAATTCGAGGCCGAGCTTCTACAAAATAGCATCAAATTGGAATTTAAACGTACGAGCATCACTCCGTATAAGAACAAATACAAGAACAAGCTTGAATTGACACCAGGAGGCAAGTACGAGGCCGATGTGATAATCACATGCAACCATGATAAAAACCTGAATTTCGAATTGGACGGTGATCTGAACTTGAACGGCAAGAAGATCAAGGTCTTCGGTAATCTAAAGGACGATCGTCCAACGAGCGTTCAGTCTCGAGCATATGTCACCGTAAACGACGTCAAGTACATGGATTTCCTGCTGAAGATGCAGCAACAGGATGGTAAGCCGCAAAGTAATCTTAATTTGAACGTGAAGAACTATCTGAATGTGGTGGCACAGTTGTCGATGCACAACGGAAAGGGTAACGCTCAACTCGACATCGAATTGCCGAAGATTAACCGGAAGATCAAGGGCACCGGTGATTTGACAGTGAGCGGTACGCAACACGTCGCTAACATCGAGTTGCTGCTGGACGCGGAGAAAGATCCGAACAAACGCATCAAACTGTCCACCGTGAGCGATATAAGAAAGAATGCTATCAACTCGAAGAACACAATCGAAGTGCTGAATTATAAGTTGGAAGCGAATGGCAAGGGCAAGCTTGATGGTACATTTAACGAGGGAGAACTGGATTTGGATTTGGACATCACTTTGCCAAACGGTCTTCATATGGTTTACAAGGGCAAGCGCAACTCCGCCAAGAAGAACGACAAATACGACATCCACGTAAACGCTGAAGCGGCCATACACGAATTCAAGGGCGGGCCAGTGCATAAATTCACGTATGTCGTCGACGCTAACAACGTCAACTTCAAGGAGTCCACCTTCCAGAGCAACAGCCAATTGAAATATATCAACCCGAACAGCGATAACATACAGCTTGATGTTAACATCAAACACTTCCATGGCATTGACAACTACAAGAAAATATTCGAGATCGGACTGGATCTGTCGGGATCGCACCTGCAACCATTCAGTCTGCACTATAAGGATAACGAGCTCGAGAACGGCGAAATATTGTTGGATATTGCTTCCTTCTTGGGCAAAAAGTTGCAGCTAAAGGTAAGCGAAAACGTTTTTCTCTTATTTCTCTGGCGTGTAAATCGGATGTATAAGTTCACATTGTCATTCGCAGAGTAACACAAAATACGTACCCGGCAATTACATCGACAAGCCCTGTATCTTGAACGTTAATATGGAACTGATATTGCCGTCCGAGAAATTGCGTAACGTCAAATTCGATTACGAGCGTAGCTTGCTGGTTCAACGCGAGACAGGCGGTATCGTGGACTTGCATGGATACACGACGCTCACATATAACGACGATAAATCGATTAAGATCGAGGGCGCCATGAAGAGCAGTGGAATTCGCGATTGGGACTACGCTCACGAGGATGACATAAAACTCACATTGTCGATCCTCAAGCTGCCGCCTATCACCTGTGAAGACAGTTTCAAGTACGAGCCCGCCGAGAACAAAGCAAAAATCATTCGCAAAACGAGTATCAAATATGATCAGAAAGATCTGATCTTGTCGATTGATCCTCTGATCTTCAACCACGACTTGTCATACATCGAATTAAAGGCCAAAGCTAACACCCCGTACAAGACGTTGCATCAGGTCGATCTCGATCTCAAACATGAGGTAAGCTTCTGACGCATTGTTGACTCTCATTCCTTTGTCCTCGCCGATATCAATCGAATATCCGTTAATCGAATTTTGTGGAGATACAATTAGATATTCTAATTGCATAAATATCATATGCGTGATTGTTCATCTATCATTTTATAAGTTTGCATGATTCAGTTACAATATTTTGTTACAACAATAATACATTTAAGGGCTAAACAGCTTGGAAAAATGAAAGCCCATAACGTTCGATGTAATCTAAAATTGCCGCAGGATCACGCGCCAGTCATCTATTACGTGCACCTAATCTCTTCCGTATTTATTTTTATAGAGAGACGGACATGCGAGGAAGACCGATGTGACTGTCATCGCCGACGATAAAAAGTACACATCTAAGAGTGAGATTCGAGACGGCAACGTTTCCCCTATAATCCACATAGTTCTTACATGTCCAAAGGGCAAGACTGAATTGCTCTCCAAATTCGAGCAGCTTGGCGAGCACGAATACACAGGTAAGTTTAAACCAATTTCAGCGTTCCTTTTTTTCTAATTAAATTGTCTTACTTTCCATTCGTTTCTCCTGATGAATTTAGATGGGTAACGGTAGCGTCAACGTGATGTCAACATAGCCCCGCTAAAAAAAGCAAAATTGCCTCCCTCGTTCCGCCGAGGAATATACGAATTTTATGAAATTTAACAAATTCGCGCCATTGTTTTTTTTTTTTCAGGCGAATGGAAGGTCGAAACACCATACGGCTTCGCCGTGGCCGATGCTCACGTCGATCTCGAGAGCCTCGACAACTTCCTCATCAACGTCAATTTGGACAGCGACAAACTCAAGCATCGTAAGATTCACGCCGAAATCGCTAACCAGCCTGCCGTCAAGAGCGGCAGAAGGATAACCATTACTGTCACCAGTGACGGCAAAAACATCGTGACCGGAAGGTAACTGCATATGTCTATTATTGTAAGACCGATAACATGCTGAGTTCGTCGCATAACAATTCATCGAATGATGCATGATGTCTGAATTTTTCGGTCAAGGAAGTTTTAAACAAACGTGACGACGCTGTCTAAAGCAAAAGAGTTCGAGCTTCAAGTTCGAGTGATTTGATAAATTCATGATCAAACATTTCTCGGATATATCTTCACGCTCGAAAGAATGAAGGAGAAGCTCGAGCTCAGAAACCCGAGTCGTTCAAACATCAAAGAAATTTCAGCCACCGTTAACTTGAAAGTTCTCAACTTCAGCGATGATTACTAGAACGGGAGATAATTTATGAGCATGAGGGGGTGAAGATAAAGTCAGGGTAGAATCCATACTTCGCTTTTGACATTCTTGACCGCCGTTGGCGATCCCGTACATTTTACCGCTTCCGTTAAGGTCGACATTCCCATCGTAATGCTAACGCGATACTTTTCAATGGCGCGATGTGGATCTACCGCGCGCGTACATAAAAGAAAGTAAAAGATCGATCGCCCACGCGTCAACGAAACAAAGAGTAAAGAAATGTCCTCCTGCAATTAACGAAAGGACACGAGGTCATTTTCGAGGAAGATCAGAGATACGGCGGAAGCCTTCTCCGTACGCTCCGTTTCACCTTGTCTGTATAATTCCATCGCGATTCCTCCGCTCGCTAAAATTAATTCAAGCGGTTTCCAAGAATACATTTCAATTGCGAGTCCCCTTTTCATTTCCGCCGTCAAGATCGCGGCTCGATTGATCGCCTAACGCTCCGACAACATAGTCGAACGGTTTCGAAAACGCGAGATATCGTAAACGATCATAAGAGATTATCATTTATAAGCACTTCACGTAAAGATCACGTAAATAACATACTAATATGTCATTTCTTCGCGTAATTAGCCTCGACATTTTATGAAATACGAAAGCAACGGCAAAATGCTAACAATGGCAGTATCTTCTTTATGTTTCAAAGTAACGCACATCTCTGAGAACAAAAATATTGCACAAGAAAAATTCAAAGCATCTCAACAAGTAGTAACTTCGAGACGCTAAATTATTATATTTTTATTATTTCCCATACAATTCCCATTTTATTACAATTCCCAAATTTATTATAATTCCCATATTATTATATACTCAATATTAAATTTACATTATTATTTAAGAAATATTGCAAAAAGAGCAATGATACATTAGAGAGAGAAGAAAATAGAGATACATTTGAGATAAGATTACGATTTATTCGCAGTACAAGCTACAAGAAGCACGACGAGGCCGGTAAAATCACCGTGGAGGGTAATGGCAACCTCAAGATAGGCGAGAACACGAGGAGCTCCTCCTTCCAATACACTCGTCAGCAATTAACTCGCGAGAAGGATGGCGAAATCGGCATGGTAATCGTCCTGAACGCCAAGTTTGATCCGGTGGCTATCATGGGCGAGCTCAAACTCTCGAACAAGGAAATTCTCGTTTTCAACAGCTACTGCGAGCAGGGCAAGGACTGTGCTCATGTTAAACTGCAATCTAGATATGACACTGACAGTAAGTCGAATTTTAGCATTATTATCAGTAGACGAATGAGCCTCGCTTCGCAAGGAGACTCGTAATCGTCGCAAAGGGAACAGCTCATGAGATTACACGCGTAAGATCGGCCGTAGTCTTCGTCAAATTGGTTGACTTTCTCGTGCTGGAGGACAATATGTGCGATCTCGAGCAACTACCTTGTCTCTTTGTGATCTGTATTTACTAATATTTCGGGTATTGAAACGGCTGGCGCGAGATAAAAATGATGGGAAATTTATAGTTTGACAAGATGAAGCAATTTCGTGTGTTAAGGCGCTCGTTAATTTTGATCAGATGAAAATCGTGCTTCGGATTCGACGCTACATCGTAATAAGGGAAACGACCCATTCGAGTAAAAGACGATGCCGTGCCGGAAATCTCCACTCCTTCCGAATGTCCTATTAAGCCCTTTATCACAAGATAACGGGTCGAAATTCGCGAAAGTGAGAAGAGGAAGGAAAAAGGAAGTCCGCTATCTGCGAAAACTGTAACGAACCTCCATGGCAATGTGCCAAGTCGCCAAGAGAGAACATTTTGTCCGTCTGTCGAGAAGTCGAGTTCCCGACAGCGCGCGCGCGCACCATCCAGATCCGACCGTTCTCAATTATTCAGAGGAATTCGTGGACATTGCAACGCAACAATCGTGCCGTCCGGCGGTGTCCTAAGCGCGTATTTCGCATGAATGCGCAATACGCCGCAATCGCTCGCTTACGCGCATACATACATGGACTCGCACGAAGAGAGAGAAAGACCCACCCTTCCACCCCCTATGTGCGGATACGCGAGACTAGCGGATCCCGGTCGATAGCGTTCTATTCTCGCGTGATCCGCACCTAATTCGTGCCTCGCCTCAGTTATTAATAGATTCCACCAACCGAATTGCATCGCTTACACGCTGGCGACGCGATACGGCCGTCACGTTACGTTCCCCGATGCTCCCGATACGTTCCCTTTTCTTTCTCTCGTCCTTTTCTCTCTCCTTTACGGCTAGAGTCGAGATCGCGTCGCGAAGATCGCGACGCCGATGCGAGGCGACAGGCGTGACCGTCGGGGGTAGGCCGGTGGTGGAGGGTCGCATATACGTGCACGGCGATACAAGGAAAAAAAAAATAAGTTGCGCCGGTGCGGAATGACGTCACGCCACCGCAAGGGCGTGTGCTCGTGCTGACGTATACGCGTCTTAATCCTTTCTAGCACCGCGATGACGCGTAGCGCGATAAAGTTTACCCCCGGCTCCCCCTCGCCGCCCTTCCTCCCTCATCACTCTCCCTTTTCTTTTCCCTCTGCCTTCTCTTCCTCAGGATCAATTTGGCGGCTGGGGCCAATTGAGAGGCCCGAGAGAGAGAGAGAGAGAGAGAGAGAGAGAGAGAGAGAGAGAGAGAGAGAGAGAGAGAGAGAGAGAGAGGAAGAGAGAGGAAATAAAGTTCTCGTGATTAAGGTCAAGCGGCGTTACCCGATACTGTTGCGTAAATGGGAAGGCCTAACGACTTTTCGATGATGGCATTAATAGTTCACGACTTTCGCGCGATTCATCCGATGATTAGCGACAGCCCGTTCGTATCTCTTTTCATGATGTTATAATAATCATTGATTTTATCTTCCTGCGTGCCCGCGATTTGTCTGACGTCTCGATTATTCGATCTTGCTTTAATCATCGATCTGTAACATGTAACGTCTATAATTTATCTTCGCGTTTCCTCGTCAACATTGTTAGCCATCGCTCGAGATAACAATGACATAAAAATTATGACACAAGAGACATGACATAAGAATTACGACGGAACATTATTTTATCTCTCCCTTTCCTATCGTCCTAATCGTCGTAATCTTCATTCTTCTCCGAGATCTCTGTTCCTGCATAATCAATATTTTTATTCGCTTTACAGAAAAGACTTATCTGAACCATCAGATAACCGTAGAGGTAGATTTAAAGAAATTTAACGTGCCAGCTGAATTTGGATTGAAAACTAACACCGAGTACAAGGAGAACAGATTGGATCACTCCACTAACTTGTATTTGCACTCGTCGAAGGACAAATCCGAATACACCTACCGACTCTATTGTCATCCTAAGGAAAGCGGTGAGAATACTCTGTAACTTTTATCAATAGAAAGACATGATGTCTGTTCTCGTGCGAGTTCTCGCATCTGAATGATCGATGAGATGAAATCGGTAAGAATCGCCTGTTGCGTCTTTCCGTAGCTATCATTTTGACCCTGCCGAACCGCGAACTGGCCGCCATCAGCACATTCGACTTACCGAAAACGAAGCAAACCGGAGCATTCAAGATCGATGCGTTCGTTTACTTGGACAGGAAGAACAAACCATCCGACAAGACTGGCCTGGTTGCCAGCGGAGACATCAATATCCAAAAACAGGCCGGTTCCCTCAACGGAGAGATCAAATTCATATATCCATCTCAGTCGAAGGTACGTTACAGTAATTCTTCTTCCTCTCGCGAAAAACAGAGTTCTAAATCTGCATCGCGCGAATGTAGCGAGCATCGTAGAAACCACGTCGTTCGATCCGAAGGGAATCTAACTAAAAAGGCATTTTCAATTTTGCTTTCAATATCCGCGCAAATGAGATCAAAGTTTTTGAGATAAAACCAGGGAACAATAGCGACTCGATGGCTCACGCCGTAAGTTCGATTTTCTCACAATCTCACAGAAATATCGAGTTTCGCCTCTCAAGAGAGGCTCTCTCGTAAAAAAGAAGCACGATGCTTTTGCCGCTTTTGATAGTTCTTTTTCTCTCTTTCTTTCGCCCTTATAGCATTTCTTGAGATTCTGCGCTGTTGAATAAATTACCTTAACGCGATTTGCTCTTCGACTCACGTCGCACGTGCATCTCTGTCACCAGAACATGGGATTGAGCGGCAAAGTCCACTATGGCGAAAACATGCTGGACGCGAATCTGGATATTGACTTGTTCGCAAGGAGGGCGCAAAAGATCAGCGTGGTGGCAAAGGTGCAGAAACAAGAGATCGGCAATGGTCGCAACATCACCAGCGTGATCGAAGTCAACAGCCAGGGACAGCAACTCAAAGTCGACCTGAAGTCACATATAGTATATTCGGACAAGCAATTCGGTTTCGGTAGCATGCTGTCGTACTTGGACTATCATAAGAAACCGAAAAGCGTGGGAATGCTGTTCTCCATGGATCCCATGGAATCGCATCTCTTCATAACGTCGCCCAACAAAGAGATCATCCGTGCCAATGTGAAAACGCAATTGCAGAAGAACCTGCAGAAACTCGATTCCGAGATAACGATACTGAACAAACACCCGATCGCGGTCAATATCGAGATGCACGATTGGAACAACTTCAAATACGAGACTTATGAGAAAGGTGCGTGGAATCATTCTCTCGTTTCTCGAGATTCTCGCGGCATACGTCACGCACGGTATTTCAGAGATATTTTCGCTTTTGTATTCGCATTTGTAGACCGCGTGGAGCAATCGGTTTACGTTTCGTTTAACGAGCCTTTACAAATTTGTCTCGCAATCATTCCTCAGATAATCCCAATACGAAACTCAACGTTAACGGACGAGTTGTTCTTGGACAACTGGCCGAGATCCATGCCAATGCCTTCAAGGATGGGACGAAGCTCAATCTGTTCCACGTGCTGGTCCATCTCGACGAAAGCAAGTTCCTGAAACCTGACTTTGGCTACAACAAGGATAATATCATGCGCGTGATCGTGAGTACATTGTTATCATGAAATCGTGATATGTGCATCTTACGGCCTTCATTGATTGATTAACTTTATTGACATAATTTAGGAACATTACCGAAGCAGGCAAATCGAGAATTTGAAAGAATTCAAGGAACTATCAATCGACGTTGGAAACGAGTTAGAAACGGAACTGAAAGATCTCGTGGAACATTTGAGAAAGGCTCAACCGCAGATCAAGCAGCTCGTGGATTATTATGAGACCGAATTGAAGAAGCTGAAGCAAGAATTCTACAAAGATCAAACCATCCAGGATATACAAGCCACTTTGTAAGAATCCAATAATTATCGTTGCTTGAATTAATAGGAATCGAAGAATTAAGTTTGCCAACGGAACGTAATCATAATTAGGGCTAAATCAAGTATTATGTAGAATTAAAAAGAAATCAGTAACAGTGACATAATAAAATATACATCATAAATAGCCATAGATTACAATTGGAACTGCTCGTAATCTGAAGTATTATTAATGTGCATGACATCATTATTTTTTCAGGGACAAACACTTCGGGGCTTTCATTACCGCCGCAGAGGACATTCTGATGCAGATAATAAAGCAACTGAACGAGCTTCAGAAGGAATACAATGACATGATTCCCAAAATCCGCGAAGCATGGGATGCAATCTCCCCTCAATTGAAGGAATCCTACGAGAAAATAGTCCACGTGTTCATCAAGATCCTCGATAGCCTCGCCAAAGTCACCATGGTCTATCTGAAGACGCTGCTGGACTTGATTAACGAGCATCAGAAGGAGCTCAAGGAAATAGCGATTATGGCTTCGGAGATTGCCCAGGATATCGCAAAGATCGTGTTCAAGGGCGCCTCGCAGATCAGGAAGGACATCGAAGAGTTCGTCGAGCTGCTGATCAACCAGGTGAAGGCGCTGCCGATCTACGAATACATGAAGGAACAATACCAGGAAATCACGAACTTCCATATTCCGGAAGGTATACTGATCTCCATCGAGGAATTCTGTAACTCTGTGAAGACAATATTACCAACCGAGGAGCTGCAGCAGCTGTTCAGCGATATTTACGAGTACATCCTAAAGTACATCAAGCATGAGAAAGTGGGTTCATATTGATTTTATATCGCGTCTTTCAAATGGCGATTTCGTTAACGCTATGTATTCGTTCTGTACAGGTTGATGACAACAAAGAGGCCAAAAAAATTTATCATCATGCGCTCGATGCTATCGCGTCTATCATCAAACTTTTAGAGTCCAACGACATATTGGACAATCTGATGGACAACGCGTTTGACATTCGTCTACCCTTGGATCTTGGAGCGCTGACAAAATTACCAGAAATCGGCATACCAAAGATATCCCTCCTCAATTTGCTGCAGAATAACGAACTTCCGACACTCGCGGAATTCTACTACACCTACAGGTACTTCAAATCTCTTTCGCCTCCTTTAACTTCTCATCATCGTTTTTCATCGTGCTTCACACGAATTTGCTCACGGCTTGCTCACTATTTTTAACGGAATTAAATATTACGCTACTTTCATTGTTCATCGCTCATTAATTCCGTCTTTTCGAACAGGCCCACGTTGCTACCTTCCGACATAGTCGCTCCCTTCAGCAAATTCGGCATTGTTATTGACGGAGGACACATCTTTACTTTCGACGGTAATCACTTCGGCATGGTCGGCGATTGTACATTCATCTTGGCACAAGACATGCAGGATGGCAATTTCTCCATCGTCGCCAACTTCAACAAAGGCAGCCTGATTAGCGTAACTCTTACGGAGCCTAAAGAGAGCATCACACTGAAGAACAATGGAAACGTAAGTTCATTTCTCTTATCTCTTTAATCAATTTCCTATGGCAACGCTGCGAGCTACTTTGGTGAATGTGTGACATGAATTCAGAATGAGACGAGCTTGAAGGGAAGAAAGGAAGACGAGAGAGAGAGAGAGAGAGAGAGAGAGAGAGAGAAAGAGAGAGAGAGAGAAAGAGGGAGGGAGGGAAGGGGGAGAGAGAAGGGAAGGAAGGAGGGCGGGAGGGAAAGAGAGAGAAATTGAGAGAAGGGAAACATGCTCATATGGTATTCCGTGTAAGACTCTTATAATGCAATCCCGTATTGAACTGTAACTCTGTAAGTTCACCGAGGGGCTCCAAACTTTGCTGACAAGTCGAACTCTATTATCCTCGCGTCGCCTATCTCATAAACGGACCGCGCGAGGGAGGAATAAAAATTGCCCCTCCTCCCCTATATACGCGGACATATGAAATCGCGCGATATTCTGTACCCTCTTCGCATGTTCTGCGCGCTCGTTCGCTCGCTCGCACTCCAGCTTTCCTCCCCTTTCTGGATAGTTTTCGAGTAATATGCAATGTCTGCTTGCAGATCCTGATAAACAACAAACCAGCCGACTTCCCAGCCAACACGAAGAATCTGCACGCGTTCTACGTCAGACCAAGCGCATACATCAAATCCGACTACGGCGTGAACGTCAGGTGTACTTACAAGCGTACTATGATCTGCGTAATACGCGTGTCCGGCTTTTATCATGGAAAATTACGCGGTCTTCTCGGTGATGGCAACAATGAATTCTATGACGACTACATGCTACCATCTGGCAAGGTGAACGCTTGTTCTCTTACGAAGCGAATAGTTAGTCCGCGCGCAGATTGTCAATCACAAATACAATCACATTTACTGCATTCAGTAGACAGACGCGCAGTGATTTCCAAAAAAATTTCCGTCTGAGAAAAATGTTATGTGTTATTCCTATGTCAAAGTCATATCGGTTCTCTCTTTTGCAAATGGTTCAGCTTTAGGGGCATTAGATATAAATGAAATTCATTCCGCTATGACGTTATCGAAGGAAAAAAATCGGGATTATTAATTTGGTGATAGACACGCTGAATGAATCAAGAATTCAGAGACACATTGTAAATATTTAATGTAATTTACTTATGCGAGATCTCGGCCTTCATTATCGCTCTTCGATTTTGTGACATCAATTTTGCTATAAAACGTATAAAACTATGCTTACGCCTTTAGAAGAGAATTTCTCGATTGATAGACAAATTTCTATACGGGATTTCTATATCATTCTTTTCTACGTAAAAAAATCGCGAAATTCCCAAATGGATCAATATTCTCTCGCTGCGAGACGGATATTTTTAAACCGATAGTACCAGAACGAACTTACTTTATGCTTTTTTCTCTTTTTAATGCAAAGATAAGCATCATATATATTCCGCCAAATTTCCTCTTCTGCTTTATTCTAAATCCTAAAACAAGAAGCTTCTAACGATAAGATACAGTACCGGCCAGCTAGGTTGTTGCAAAAACTTCTTACGTCACGGTAACGGTAGGACGGTAGGAGTTTCACAGTGTTTGCCGCGATCTCTAAAGCACCATTCTCGCAATTGAAACAGATTACCGAGAGCGAGACTGAATTTGCCAACGGATACAAGCTGAAGCCCGACTGCGCGGCTGTGAGTGCAATCGATCACAAAGTGCAGCGTAATCCGGTCTGCACCGAGTACTTCACCAGCCAGAAATCCACGTTGAAGTGAGTACAGCAACAGCGTTAAAAAGATGATCTTCCTACAACAGAAGATTTGTCGCGTTGCACACGACGAGACGATAATAAGATTATGAGAAGACTCGGATACGTTTCTTATGGATGAGAATCTTTTCGACAGGGAACGCCCTATCGGATTTCTTAATGTCAATGTAACTGAGCAAATGTGTAGGATTTTGGGATAAATCTGATATCGATAAATTTAAAGTAAAATTGACTATAAAAAATTATGCCTCGTCAGAAATTGGAATTTATATCGTCGACATTTCGAAACAGCACATTAAACATTTAAAATGAAATTCCACGAGCATTCCTGGAATATAATATAATTATAGCAATTACTTTATCGTCGACTCAGAGGCAACTTGGAAACGCTATTTCTCCGTGATATTTTAGGAGGTGCTTCGACTACGTTAATCCGACTCATTACCGAGCAGCTTGTGACGTCGCCGCTAACGGAAATCCGGAAGCGCCTTGTTTACTCGCCGTCAGCTACTATGCCGCTTGTCAGTATAAGCGTGTTTTCGGAATAGGCATTCCAAGCACCTGCAGTAAGTTAAATTATTGATTTATATCAGCATGGGACATTCTCGCACGAGAAGGACATTCTCTTGAATGTGACATTAATATGGTGTCGATTGCAATTCTTTAGCAGATAGAAATTTATTCAGTTCCTTTCCAAACATTGATACCGATATTAATGATATTTTTCTTAAATATATTTCTTTTCATCTTATTGAATTTAATGGATATTATTCTTTTAAAATAAATTTAAGCTAAATATAGCTAAGCTATAAATTTAGTTCTTTTAAAATTATAAAGTTGGAAAAAAATTTTCCAAAAGTAGAGCTTATAGAAAATAATTATATATGCTAATTTTGTTTACGAAATATAATTTTGACGATATAACGTTTCAGCGAATTGCAAAGTCGGCGATAATACGATCCCTGTCGGTGATGGCTTCAGCGTGAAGATCCCGAAGAACCAAGCCGACATCATCCTGGCGATCGAGCAAGTTTCGCAAAACGAGAAGGTTTTCAAAGAATTGGTACCGACGCTGATAACTGATCTGAGAGAAGAGCTGAAACAGCAAGGCATAACGTACGTACGAAAACCAGGATTTCCTTGCGCTTTTTGCAAGAATATTAAAATTATAAAAAGAATGTCGCATTTCGCTAATTCGATCTCGTCTTGATTGAACAGGGACGTACATATCGGCCTGATAGGCTACGGCGATCACATGAAGTGGCCGCAACACTACACTTCCGGCGGCAATCTTAACATCGAGGGTGACGTGAAGAACATGAAATTCGAGCAGCCGGAGCCGATCGTGACTCTCGAGGTAGTTCATCGATGCGAAACACGACATAAGATTCGATCTCTGGATATCCCGGTCAATCTTAATCTCAAATTTCTCGCAGGAGGCCAAAAAAGGCAACCAGGAGAAGAAAATAACATATCTCGAGCAAAAGATAAACCTGGAACTCGGTACTTTCAAGCTGACCGATGCCTATCAAGAAGCTATCAACTATCCGTTCAGACCTGGCGCGGCCAAGGCCATCGTCGGAATCATCGCTAGACCGTGCGAGAAGAGTCTGTTCCCTATTTCGGTAAATTCCATTTCTTCATCAACATTTCGCTGAACGAATTACATCCAGCCGCCTATCCTACCGTCTCCCCTGCGATCCTCGTTTTAAAGTGCGTGACGCAACGTCGCGCAATACATTTTAATCCTTTCGTATTTTACTTGCGTATTTGCACACTTTTCCCTTTTATTTCTGCCAATAATTAAACTCAAATTCGTAATTCGATTTTCTCTTTCAAGCTGCGATTCTGGACGGGGATGTATTAAAGTGCAGGGAAATTCGCGCCAGAAGTATTGTCAGATATTTCTCAGCTACATATGATTGTGTCATCATGTTATTTTATTTGCATTACATTATCATACAGTAGCATAAACAAATTCTTGTCACGCGACAAAAATTTGTTTGGAACGGAAGCTAAGAGAAGATTCTCTCGGCTGTTTCAGCTGCAACAATTGAGATTGCTATTGGCACAAATGGTATACGGAGAATTGGGGTTGACTTATTATCACGTGTACTATCCCGGCGAGATCCAAGTTTCGGACAAGCCTCAGAAGAACATCGTCGGTTACGACAGTCACAGCGTGTACACATTTGCCGACCATAAGAAGAAGCCGATGAGCGGAAATGCCGAGATGAGAAACAACATGGTGCTTCCCATCGACGTGTGTGCCGACTTCGCTATCTCGGTACGTTAAAGAAAAGAAAATACAATATCAGCCGGATAACCATACATTTCGAAACGAGGATAGCTTTGAGCCTTAAAAAAGTCGATGACATAATATGAGGTGAATAAGCACATTTAGGGGCTTGGGTTATCGTTATGCGCGAGCGAACGATAAAGGAAATGTTTACGTTAATGCGTTATCATCTTTTTACGTTGCAGTCGGGTGGAGCGGCTTTCAGTTCTAACAATCTAATAGACTCTAAATCAAATCAGAAGAGACAGTTCGCCCAGGTCATTGCCAGAAGGATCGCCGATGGCCTCACGAGCGTCCAGCTTGAAGAAGATTGCGTATGCAAGCAAGGATATGACGGACTCTATGCTCAAGCCCGCTGCAAGATCGTAGGACGCACGGAGAAGGAACAACTTGCGGTACGCATGTATCTCGGCATATCGGAGTTTATGAGAGTTTATTTATGAGAAATGTCAACGTTATAGGATGTGCGAGTCGCGTTCAGGATTACATTGATTTCGAGTAGTCTGGTCATTAGATTTAGCGTTACACGATAAACGTACCTTATTTACCTAATTCTCTATGATTATAGAAAATAATCGTTGCCTCTTATCACGTTACAGAGACAGACTAAGGGAGGAGTGAAGGGTTGAAAAAGAAGAAGGAGAAGAAGAAGTACTGCGCACACTACTATTATTAATTAATTTAGCTGTAATGTATTTGTTACTTTGTTATATTATCGCAAGGATCTTTTGATATAGATGATAAATAATTATAATTGTATCATTCATAGTACGCCGATCCGTCATAGAGAAAAGAATGTCGGATATCAGATATCGAATTGTTTCTTACGCATCGATTTCTCCTTTCTTAGACATAACGCAGATGTGCGTATAGGAATCGTAATGCAAATGTAACACTAAATTGGTGTACTATTTATCGATGTACCAGAGATCTTTTACAGAGAGAAATAAATGTTGAACACGTAATGTGCGTTGAAACGAGAATTCTGTCATTGTTTCCCCTCCGAAAAAAAAAGAGTCGTTATCTGCAGAGAATCTTCTGCGTCATTTTCCTTCGATATGGAAGCTAAAACGACGAACAGAACGCAAGATAAGACAAGCTTAATAAGCATACATTTTGCAAAAGTTTTGAAAACCGTATCGTAATCGTACCGAAAATTCTAATGCTTTCATGCGTTATGCAACAACGCTCTTGTTTTTTAGAAACTAAACGCTAGTCATTTGGTTCGACTAAGTAACTATTCAGGCGAATTATAATTATGCGCACACGAATGAGAGCGTAGTAATTAGTATGATAAATGGGACTACCGAATTCCAAACGAACACCGGCAATTATTGCGATCCCTCGAAGGGAATATTTTAAGAAGTTTTAAATCAAGGCTAAAAAACGGTGATCGTAATTGCCTATCATTTATTCTTTCAACACGCGATAATTTGTTTATTCATGTTGGCGAATACTGAATACGCTACGCTATTATATAGCTTTTTTATGCGGAAAATATATATGCGGCCAACAAGAATTTTCATTCGAACAATACGAGTGGCACAGGAAAGTCGTCGACTTTGTGTGTTAAATTATGCCGTGTAGCCGCCCATCTCATCGTAAGCGTGGTAGTGTGTGACGTCAAACGTGAATACGGTGAGGCTGGATTTTGTCGTGCAATATTTCTCGACTTCCCCGGTTACGTACGTCTTATCTCATAAATTCCATATGAAAAGTTTTCAATGGAAAGTTCCCAAGTGTTTCGAGCATTGATATATCTCGCAAACACTATTGGTCAAATATCACTCTGTCGAGGATGCGATCTTGATTACTTATGTAATGCTTAAATAATTATTACTCATCCAACACATTACATTGATAATCTCAGTCGATTAGATAAATTAGTATCGCGAAACATTAATATCGATAGACATACAGATTCAAAGTCTATGCCGTTTGCGTTAATGATACGTTTTTTATAATAAGGAGATATTAATAATAAAATCAGATAATGATATAAAAGCATCTGAAATGAATGCAGTTCCTTACGTAATGCGTAAATAAAAATGAAGTAATGGATCATTAGGGTAAAGTGGCAAAAGAAGCAGACAATCTGCCCATTTTGAAATATTTATTAAACTTTATTTTTATTTATTTATTTTCTTTTTAAATATATCTGGCGAGCCACGCGAGTCATAAAAAAGATAAACCGTCCGAGAATCTTATTTTTCAGCGAACGTATCCGACACCTCCTGAGACATACAGCTTACAAATCAACAATTTCGAAGAAAGGAGAGTGTACACGAGGAAAAATCGCGAACGTCTGAGCATAAGTATCTTAATTACCTTTTCTTACTTCGTTATCTTTTCTTTCTTTTTTTCTTTTTTTTTCCCTTTTTACCCTTTTTTATTTGTGCGACGCAAAGACTACAATGTCAAAATACTACTCTCGCGGTATACCTCAGTCTATACAGTATTAATCTATCTATATGATAACACTATCCCTTTATTCTGGTCTTAAGAATTGGTCTAATTGCTTTAAATAACTTCGCCGATCGATCGCGGATTCATGAACTGCTATCGCTATCGATATAACGCCGCTTGACGTGATCGTAGACTCACGATCCACTCCTTCGATATCTCTTCGTTCAGTGACCGATTTGACAATTTTACGAAACGCACAATAGTAAACGCGACTGACACACTTTACAAAGCAGGCGATCAGTATTTATAGCTTATGAATCGCGCATAGTTTTATATATATATATATAAAACAATATATTTTATACACAGTAATAATATATCTTCTCCTAATAATCCAGGTCTGCGAGAGAGAAGTTTATTATATAGACCACAATAATCAAACCAATAACTTTCTCGTATAATATCACAATTTATGTCAGCTGCGACAGTAACAGCGCCGACAACGCCGAATTCCATTCTTGTAATTAGGACAGAACGCGTCTCGCTAAGGAATATAACAAAATGCATAATATATAATACAATTAGGTTTAACTGAATTAATCAGTCCTCCGCGGGAGTAGTTTGTGCCCGTACACGCATAGGAAATGATAAATTCCAAGTACGATATCATAAAACGTAAGGACGGTAAAGAAAGTATCCCTCGAATATTTAAACAAGCTCTATATCGAATATCTTAATAATAATTGTATCCCATGTCAATACAGAGGAGCCACATTAAATAAAGGATATTCGCCATATTAATCTTACACCGGTATTAATCTTACACCGGTACGTTTAACATGATTAATTCGCGCCTGATCGTTGCCACTTCGACGAGAGTGAAAGTGATATCTTCCCCGCAGTTTACTTCCACAATTTACCGCTCTATACATACTGTAACAGCTGAATCGGAATAGAGTCTGACATTCTATGCTTCCGCGGAACGAAACGGTAACCCAGAAACAAAGTTCGTCTCAGTTACGAATTCTTCGTTGACAAAGTAGTAGTATCGCATCTCAGCGATTTTTCCTTCGGGAATTTATAATCAAACGTCGCCGCTCTCATCTTCGATTATTACCCATTTCGATAACCGACATCCCGAGATTATCGGAAACTTCTAAACCGGAAATTTCAATCGTTATGTCTTTTTATCCGAACATTACCATCGAAGTAAAAGACTCGCCGCTCTTTTTCGCGATCAAGCGAAACTATTGAGCTAAAATATTCTCGCGGACACGATCGCGCACTCAATTTGAGACTGATGTCTGAAATTCATGGCATCTAGCACGATAATTTATCGAGCTGAGCGTGTTTTTTACGGAATGCGGTTTCAGAATTCCGCATATAAGGCGCGATATCGTTCGTTTGGAATATATTAGGATCAAGAGCCGCGGCGACGAGGTCAATGGGAGGCGGCATAGGTTTAAATTCATGGAAACATTTTTTCTTTTAGAAAATTCTCATGCACTCGGCACTTAGCGATAATTAATTAACCCATTAAATATCATGAGCGTCACGCACGCTTTTTACGACCGAAGGCGCTCCGGACGTCATCCCTCAGCGCGCGATATGTTTTATCGATTGGATTCCCCTTATGTATACTTACAGTCTTACTATAGCCCGTACATCGAAACTGCCCTAGAAGAGAGGAAAAATTAAAAAGTTTAGCATGGCGAAATGTCATCAAACGGTTCGCAGCTCCATTCGCGCGATGCCGTGCTATCTCGGCGAGGGAATAAACCTTCTTAGGGAATAGCTTCACTTTCCCATCTCGTCTTGTGCATTTGCGCGCGGATGAAGATGGCACGATGAGGCGCGATTTATTCAATACACCGTGCATTGTTCCTCTCCTCATTCGGGGAAAAAAAAAACAGAATCTTCTGGCTAACAGTCTTGACACTTCGGGAGCCAGAACTGCGAATACACATATTACTCACATACACACGCATACGCGCATACACGCACGCACATAAGTACACCCATATACACATATCACGATTACATATTTATATGTATAAACTACAATCGCATCTTTGTACACGATTGCATTTAATCAATATATATATATATATATATATATATATATATATATATATATATATATACACATCATACATATATATATAYATATATATAYATAYATATATATATACATACATAYATATATATATATATATGTGTGTGTGTGTGTGTGTGTGTGTGTGTTGCATTTTTATATATATATATATATATATATATATATATATATATATATGATACAGCGAAAACTCCGTACACGCAAGATACGAAGTCTAGCCGTACTCTACAAGCATAAACTCCACTTATCTCACATTATCCGTGCTTATCGGGGCGGATCCTAAGATTACAAGTGCTCCATATGCAATATGGATACGTAAACCGAGCAGCTCCTACGCGTACAAGCTTGCTTTAAATAAAATGTACATACAATTATCCTTGTAATAAATTTGTACCCGCAGTAACAAGATTTGATCGATACACGCTACACAGTAGGTACTATGGAATAATAAGGGGCGGAAGAGAGGCGGAATGGAGACAAAGAGAGAAACAAAGAGGGCCAAAGGAACGAGGGAAGGAGGAGAGGAGATGGAAGAGAGAGAGGGGGAAGGGGACGAGGGGGAATCAGTAGTTGCCGTATTGTTCGCTTCCGCATATCGCGTATAAATTTCAAATAAATCTCGGTAAGGCAGTGCCAGCATGATGATACACATACGGTGGTGGCGGCGGGCCGGAAAAGTGTCTCTGATGCTGATGGGGAAGCGACGAGCGGTGGGCCGTCTCGATGGTACCTCCGCTCGATGGGGAGACGTGCGGCAGTTGGTGCGACGCCCCGTCACCGAGATCTAATTCCAGTTCCTGCTCCTCGATTAAATGCAAAGCGCCGAAGGAGGCCGTCGCCATCGCTACGTCCGGCATTATGCCCGACAATTGTCCATCGCTGCAGGAATTGCCGCCGTCTTGTTGCTACGAGGAGACAGAGAAGAACAGAGGGAATAAAACATAAAACGCTCTTTCTTTTTCTTTCTCTTCAATAGTGCGTGTGGTATGCATCGAGGGTGGTTTGCATGAACGCGCGCCCCGAAGGATGGAAAAACTCGGCGCTACCAAGGAAAACGTTGATTTGCGGATTGTGCCAACGGATTACTGTTGCGCTGAACAGATCTTATCTCTCCGGGGACTTTGTTTCTCGTCGCTCTTCAAGTCACAGCCGGGAAATTTCATCGCGGAAACCGTGGGACCACCAGGAAGGGGGCCACCCTCGTCTGTGCCTTCCCTTCTCCCCGATGCGACGAGCGATGCGTGATCGTTCCCTTACCTCGGAAAGAAGTCTGCAGCTCTCTCCCTCGGTCACTATAGCTGGAAGTTCGTGTCTATGCGCGTAAGACGAAGTCGGCCGAGGAAATGTCATGTTCCTCCCGTAGCAGACCGGGGCGGTAGTTCTCACACGAATACCCATGCCCGGCGAGTCAATGTCCTCTATATCTGTCATCCTCTGCTCGTTTTGCTCTTTCATGCTGTAAGACGCCGTGTTCTGAAATCGATATGCGGGCAATTTATTATCGCGCACTCTGTTTGGAACCGAAGAGGCGCATTAAATGCATGCATGACGCGATGGTACGCGAGCGAAGTGCGGAAGATGAGGAGGAAAAAAAAGGGCAAGGATGAGATGATCTACGATTAGAGCAATGCTCACGCAGCGGATATTAATCAAGGATCGCCGCGGATGAAACGAAATTAATGACATAAATAGGCGAGATGTGTGGCGAGAATTAGAGTCGATTGCTTCTATGAACCAACGCGGTGTCGAGCACATGCGAAGAAACCTAGCTAGGAATAAATCTCCGTCTCGCTGGAACGGAGGGATTCCTTTCCTGGTCTCTCCCTTTCGAAATAGAACGAGCCCATGACCCAATTGATATGTGCCATATGTGAAGAGCTGCTCGTTCATTTACATTATACACGTGTAGTCAGTGATGAGCGGCGTGTTGCATACGTTATGTCGCAAATTAGCAAGCGCATGAACGTACCGCGACAATAGCACCACGCGCATATAATTATTTTCGATCATTATTGCCATATGTTCTTGCATTGGCTTCTCTTTTAATTAGGATTCCTTCCGTTTGACCAGCTTTAAAAAATATGTGTACATAAATTTTCCTCTCGCTCATTCTCGGATGCATCCTTCAACACATTCGTGTGATAGCATATCGCGACATCCACTGAAATATCCTCGATTACGTATACGTCCTCTAATATCCTTTGCTGATCTTCACGCGCTCTCTTATCACTTTTCCAATTAGCTATGTCTATGCTGTATTTTTGAGCGTATGTCATCTTAATGTGACTCATACCGCTTGCATGCATTAGGATGCAAATGAACAATGATGTCAACAATCGTATTGTATCGCAAGAAATACTTATAGTAATATTTAAATGGTAATGATAAAGTAACGACTTTATTGCAGGGATAAAATTCCAACTGATAGATGATTGAATAAACCAAGGATAAATGACGACAAGAACAGAAAATGTGGAATTCGCAAGAATAAAGCGCGCGTCATCAATCAATTAATCCTGATAATTCTGTGACATAAACCACTTGAACCAGAACGACGTTTAACATGAGAAGCAAGAATACATGGAACTGTTTCGTAACATTGAAACTAACATCTTTCGTGATGAAATTCCGCGAAAACTGAATATGCGTTTCATCTAACTTGGCTGCATCTGCGAACACGTGCATGTACGTAAGACCTTGCGCTAATTTGACGTCATCATCTGTCAATGATTGATATCCCATGAGTATTCCATGATTAAAGATATAGTCCCAAAATTTCTAGGGAAATTTTTCTACAAGCGGAGAGGGAGAAAGTAAGGCGAATAACGAGAAACTTCAATGAAAAAAAATCGAATCTCTCTAAAGCTTGTTTGTCGAAACGGTTTGCTAGCGAAATGATCGTCGATCTTCTATGCGGCAATCATTCAAAAAAAATTGTAAATAGTGCAACGCGCGATAAAACGCCGCGATGATGAGATTCATAAAAATTTCGCATCATCTGCGTATTATCAATGATATGCAAGAAGTGTTTGGCGAGCGACCGCCAAAGTTCCTTCCTGTTGCACAATTTGCTGTTTTGACATGCCAACAGCGTGTTATATCATCATGTGCGGAATATGATAATATGCCATATAAATGTGCGCGCGGAATCGTGTCAAGATAAGCGTGCGATTTTAAACCGCATAATAGTGCTTTAAGTGCTTATGAAAGAACATAAAGGAATTCGTTAACGAAAGCATCCGATATTGTTTATTTGGCCGAAATGAAATTTTGCGATCGGATGCATCGCGTTTTACATGCCCGCGACGATAAATCTCTTACATTAACGTTTATATTATATAAACAATCTTCCCTTAATACGGGTAAAGGGATCGATTATCGCGAGAATAAATCTATAATTTTCGCGATATCGCACGGCGAAAATGCTTTCGGATTTCGTATGTTTTGTATGCGTTGCGCGCATCCACAGAGTGATGCAATGTAACCGTGCGCATTTAATAATACATATCTACATTTGTTCATGCATAATACTGCATAGTATATGCTACGGATTGCACGCATTTTAGCCGATTGACAGTATCATTTCTTGAGTCACTACTTGCCACCCTAACGTGATATCGCGTACTGGTATCGCTGTAAACGTCATTCAATGCGAAGCGATATTATGGAAGATTATACCTCCTTCCAAAGCAGTAATAAATGCGATATTAAATCAATATGATATCGGTAACGCTATTGCATTAAATCAGAGCGAAATACGGCAATAAATATCGCGTGCTACGGACGCTCTACAACAGTATTATCAATTCTGTCGGTTCTGTCGGTTAATTTCCGAAACTAGGAGAATTCAGTTTACGAGAATTCAACGAAAATTCCAACGGATCAGTCGATTCGAACGAAGCAAAGTGACGTTAAAGAAATCGTGGAAAGAAAGGAAAAAAAAGAAAAGAAAAGAAAATGGGAGTGAAGAGTTCAATTACTGAATATAATTTGTGTCACAGTTTTCCTACTTTTCTATATTTTTGTAGCGCAACGATAACGTGATCTTATTGACATCGAAATATCTAAAAATAGAAAAGAATTAGAAGACGCTAATATTAGAAACGAGAAGATCAAAGGAAGATAGAGAAGAGATCAGACGATCAATAAGCGAAAATAAATGCATTCACAAGTTGACGATTTCATTCCGTGATCCACTGATTTTCCCAAATATTTTTTCAAGTAATCTTCTTCTTTTTTTTTCTTCTCAACAGATTAAGCGTCACGCGGGAAGAGAGCAACAGATCAAGACAAGAAATCT
The DNA here is from genome assembly GCA_020341155.1 of Eciton burchellii. Taxonomy (NCBI): domain Eukaryota; kingdom Metazoa; phylum Arthropoda; class Insecta; order Hymenoptera; family Formicidae; genus Eciton; species Eciton burchellii. Next base: position 3,096,048 of record JAHMML010000005.1, read on the forward strand.
CGACTACTCAAAAATTTTACGGACAGGAACATCATATCCCATTGCATCGCATTGAGAGGGCAAAGTGCATGTCCACGCAGCATTCGTCATTAATTCGTTATTTCATCAACTCATCCACTTCGCTCTATCTTTCTCTCGTGCGCTCATATCTAATTCGATAGCGCATTAGAAGTTGCAGATAACACGGGCAGTCGAGAAAAGAGGGAGAATAGCACAAAGTTAAATCAGCAACGGGTTCGCCTCGCAGCGAACATCAGTCGCGAATTATATCAAGGCGTGCGACAGCACGCGCAACAACGCAACACGGTGCACGGACGTTTGATGTTGTCGTTTATCTTCTTCGAGTCACGTACGAAACCACATCATCTACGTGTCACGTCGATCGTCGACGAGTGCGTTTCCGATTACCTCTGAACTGTTCAAGGTATATTAAGGTAATGAATCTTTTTCCTCTAACGTATACGGGACACAATTTTGGTTAATAGAAATCCGAGAGTATTATGTAATCGCGATACCATGCATATTTCCGAGATTTTCGCTCTGAAAGTTCAACTTTCGCCTGAATAAGGAAAAACCATTGAAGGAAAAGCATTCTCGTGTTTGCTCTGCTCAAGGAAATTGAAGATTTAAGGTGAGAAAAGTTGTCCGCAATCGAATTGCTCAAATGAATTCTCGGCCAACGCGGATGTGATCTTATCCGCTGTCCCGATTCACCGATAAAGAGAAGGTAAAACTACGAACCGGAATATTAAAATTGCGATATTGAATGTACAAATTATTCTTGTACGTATAAATTATTGATATATATGCCGATAACGATAACGATATGCATGTAAATCGTTTAAAGCTATTTGCGAGTAGAAGCAGCTGTAAAACCGTTCCCAAAAGAGACGACCTCGATTACAGATTTTGACCCAGATTCTTCTTAATATCTGCGTTGACATATGCGTAGAGTTATACAATCCTTTTTCAAGAAGATCACATCATGCATAAACCTAAGACGAAAAGACGCGCATCTGTTTCTTACAACCGAACACACCGAACATATTAGAGATTATGCTGTTCCGTTAACTACCGAGCATCGAGTCGGAGCGCAAAATGTCCTCAGTTACCTTAATTAAGCACGAACGAATCCCATCATGCGGCATTTAAACGATTCTGTGACAAAATGCTAGATTACCTGCCATTCGAAATAATGCCAGCATGCAGTTGACAGTCCAGTCATTCGAGGCAACAAGTTGCATAACGTGCGAAAATGTCTTTGTTGTCGCCATTACTTCGCGGTGTTAACGTAGACTAAATCCACGAATTGTCGTCATAATGTTGCTATTTATGTGCGTGCATTTACACAATACATTATACAATACAGACTGCATAATAATGTATCGATATCAGGCAGTAGCAAGAGCGGAAACACGTTCGGAAACGAGAATCGCGCGACGTGCGTTTTAATCTGCACGAATCGAGAACGATGATCTCAACTGGCATTTTAACGTCTTCGACCGACATCCGTGAACGCATTTGATGAAAAAGCAGAACGCGATCGTTGTATCGTCCGATCGCTACTCGGTTTGGATTGCTCGACTAACTTCGAAGCTGATAACGTTAACTTTATTTATTACAATAATATATGTTGAGTAAAACGTTTCGCGAATAATTAATAAAGCTGTCTGTACTTATTCATGCGGAGGTTGATGCGTTACCCACATTCGGATTATGGAGCAATCTAAGTGTCAAACAAAATCAGAACGTTGTTATAACTTCCTTGCTTTAAGAGTAGTAACTTAATAAGCGCAGCATCCGCGTGATCTATAACGAGTTATGGCACTGGAACTGATATTTTCCACTTTAAAGAATCTCGAGTGCTCGAGTAATCCTCTCGTCTGCATAAGCGATTTAACTTAATGGACGCCACGTATGAGCGTGGGAAGTTCCTAATAGTTCCTTAATAAGCAGGCATTCTTGAAATCATCGGGTATGTATTGATGCGGTTAATTTACATTTATTCCCCGAGATTATGATTTCAAGTTCGCGAATTATCGAGTTTCGAGCTACCTGTCGCGTCTGTATGCAGCCGCAGAGGTCGTCGTGTCTCGCATGCGAGTCTTTCATTCAGGACGCACGATTTGAATTAATTAACGATTGTTACGAGTGCGATTGTGTTACTTTGTGATCGCGTGGTCATTTACGTGTCGCATGATGATGATGACGCAACAATAAAATCGATTAGCAATAAACGTTGGAAGGTAAGTGATCGCGGAAAAACACTGATTGCCAGGTATTGTTTTCTTTCCTTTTTTCCTTTGTTTCCAATAAGCAGATAGGATCTCGATAAATAATATAATGGAAGCGCAAACAAGCAAAAGTCACCATCAAGTCATTCTTTTTTTCGCCTCGCGTGAATCCTAGCCGCGGCTGAGGACTCCACTCCGACGTGCTTGGAAACGAAAGTGGATTACGCGAGCAATCTTTTTTTCTTCACTGGGAACAGATCGTGATCTATAAGCGATCGGTAAGCGGGGATGAGTAAGCGGGAATGAGTAAGTGGGGAACAAGAAACGTGAGAAAGCGCGTAAATTGAACGATGCAAGAATGACGCTCTGCACGGATGAGAACGCGGTAACGCTTCTTCAAAAAAGTGGGATAACTTCCGCGTAGAGCGCATTTGCATACGTAAAAGCGGAATTGAATCTGTTATTGAATCATCGTAAATCGTGGTACATGGATACATAATTGTTGACCGATCGTAATGCTTAATACGGAAAGAGAAACAAAGAGGCATGTTGCTGTTTCGAAGATTTCGTTTATTTTTTTGCTCGCTTCATTCAATTTCTTCGTAGATTATAATTACTTTCTGGTAACTTTTAGCTTCCAATTATTATTAAATCAATCAATTAATGTCAGAACGAAATATTACTTTAATAGCTATTTCTTTAAATTGAACTTACTTTGGTACTTTTTTTCTTTATTTTCTTTATCTTCGTGACACTTATGTCATAAATAGCGACGTTCCAGACAAGGATATACGCGTGCGCGTTTATGCGCCTTTATAATATATATGCATGTATATATAATAAGAAAATATAATATACTCTTAATGTGTACTTAATATGTGCTGCTGAAAAGGAAGCGAGGATGTAATGTTACAATGAAAGGTTTTTATTCCCGATAATTTCCAAGAAGAATAAATTTGTGCCGAAGAATACATTTATATCAAAAATAAAATATTACTTATTCGTTAACATCAGTTGGGCAATTATGCAAAGGTACCGCGATAATGAAGCGCCTTCGATGCGCGATAAGTTATAAGATTCTGAAAAACCACTATATTTGATGATAACGTATGTACCGTGACTAGCTGGTTTATTCAAAAAATTAAAAAAAGATAAATAAAATAAAATAGAATAGAACGTATTATTGATGTATATATATATGCAATATGATAATCGCATTATATTATGATACATGATATTGATGATATATGCAAACAAAGAAAAGCTGAAATAAATATTTAACATATTAGAAAAAACATGAATATTATAATAGAACCGCAGCCATAGATATTAACTATGATAATAATGTTAATTAATGAAATTTCTATAAGTTTGTAGCAATTATGTACATGGACGGATATCATTCCTACAATGTTTAATTTTAATCCTCAAAGTATCGCGCATGCATTTCAAAAAGATTGTGCATCCTTTGGCGACGATATTCGCGATTCATCAGTAGAGAGGCTCAGCTGCATTTTTAATGACTCGCATCCATGCAAGTGCAGCGGATAGTGACATTTACGTCCTGCTTGACGCGTTCTTCGACGCTGAACAGAAATCAAGTCCCGCGTCAAGTCAGATGGTACTCGTCCCATAAAAATCAAGTCGCCGTAATCCGTTTTCTTACGATAATTCTTTTCTTGTTGGTTTCGTTTAATTACATTTTCTGTTATTCTATTTTATGCACGGCTGTTGAGCAATGATAAGGAAAAGATCAGCTTATCTACTCATTTAGATTTATATAAACGTCCGGACGAGTATATCGGCAATTTACTCGATGTCCTCTCTCTCTCTCTCTCTCTCTCTCTCTCTCTCTCTCTCTCTCTCTCTCTCTCTCTCTCTCTCTCTCTTTCT